>CAJQUW010002390.1:0-15653 GCA_907163375.1 Prostheceraeus crozeri | reverse complement strand
TATAGATATAAAAAATTACCGGAAAAATATAAATTTATATTTTTCCGGATAATTTTTCCCGGAAAAAATAAAAAAAATTTCCTGTCAACGAAAAATATTCCATCATAAATCCAACGAAGTCCAATCGCTTCAATAGTTCGAAGAGTTAGAGCTAGTTAGAGCTATATGTTCCAAATACACGAATACAGCAATCAGTGTAAAACAAGAAATATATACAGCAATTATTATTAAACATGTATTTAGGCCTATTTCATTCTTTACAGTCGTACCCTGATAATGCAGCACGCTCTCTATTCAATATTTAGGTTCTAAGTGGCTTGTTCCTGAGACGTTTTCCTATTTTCAGATTGACATTCTCGAGAAGTACAACAATGAGGAATCATAGTAAAGGCATACAACATTAATGAAATAGTAGGCTGACACGGCGTGACGGCTCACTGCTTTTTAATGCGGTTGTATTCTTATAATTAATAAGAATGAATTTGCATGATAAAATGAAAGTTGAAATATTTAATGTACCAATTACAACATTTTTACAACAATTTAGAGGGCTACTATTAAAGAAATTAAAAGCAAAAACGGTTTAGGCATAAACTTCGCAGATAAGCCACATTAAGTTTTGCTCTCATATTATGATAGAAAATATTTCTCTTCCTTTGAAGCTATGGCTGTCATATGCAGTCGTATGATACAAACCGCAATGTTGTTATTCTATCTTTTTCAAATTACTAATGAAGTGATTCATCAAAATACAGAAATTGAACGGAAAAATTACAAGTGGAAAAATATTATATTTTTCCGGAAAAATGTTATATTTTTCCGGTAATTTTTCCAGAAAAATTACCGGAAAATTTTCCAGAAAATTTTCCATTTCATATCCTTAATCAGAATATGTAAGCTAGACACAGGTGACATGCCACGCGTAATTACGGAGCACCCCAAACATCCGTGGTTAACTAGACATTCTATTCTTCTACGCGCTGCACTAAGAGTCAGAAATCATTTGATCTGATGCTGTTCAAAACATGGAGAATGTTTATGAATACGCGCGGGCGAGCGTTTATAGTTTGCGCGTCGATCGTCTACAGTTGTAGGCGCGTTGCCGCTCGAACCACGTTGCCACTGTTCTAGATCATTTTCGAAATGACCGTGTACCTGACATTGCCACACGTAATTCACGCGTAATTACGGAGCACCCCAACCACCGTGGTTATAAGGGCAGTTTATATTTCTACGCGATGCAATATGAGTCAGCAATCACGTTGATAACGTTTTTCTCGACAATTTTCGAGAATCATCATAAAATCTTAAAATAAAGGAATGGCTTCTCATCAACGCAATAATCGACCCCTGAAATGAAAAATTCAGGTAATTTTGATATAGATAGCACAAAAGAAATGCACTAATGCTTTATTTGATTTTTCTACTGTCCCATTTCACGTGGAATTGCCCATATAAAATACTCGAAATAATAGACAGTAGGGGAAGGTGGGATTGGAGTGGGGCGAAGATTGGAAGTGCCATCACAGCGGAAACAAGAAGACTAATTCATCCGAGCATGAAGTCACATATACATTACCATTAAAACCTCCATAAACAAAAAAATATGCTTGTGCTGTTTCTACATTCGCTGTGGCATACAAAAGATTGATTTTCCGACTTTTTTAAAATTTTAAGAATTTTATTCTGTGAGTATATTTTGGTGTATGAAAAATTGATTGAAGTCATCCATTTTTGCAGAATATATGGATTAGAAACGTCCTTAAAAATATGAGTCGTAGCCCGCGATGAACTTCAGGGTTATTTTTGAAAAACTTGTAAAATGAAGGGTTTTTGGTATTCTAAGTGGTGTGGGGCAAAGGTTTTGTGATTTCCCGAATGGGGTAAAGATTGGGAATGATTGAAAGCATACTCTGTTGTTATGTAAAAAAAGATCTGTTCATGGTCTTGGATAATTTGTGATAGGAACTCAAGTTCACACAGTAGCATATTGTAGCAATCTGTGTGTGTGCACGTGCGTATTCCCATTGTGTTGAGGGTGGTGAGAGTGTTTCCGAACATTCTGTTTTCGGCTGCCATCGCAATCTAATATCTACTGATTCTGAGGCATTTGTGGATCTGCAGTTGCCTAGGAATAGCGGTTATTATTACAATAGCTGACTAACTTATGAGTGCATTTCTGCTGGAATCACATCGACCTCAGTCAGACGATCGAATTGCGTGATTTAAGTGTAGACTTGCCTAAGCAATATTGTTCGAAATTAAGTTTGAAAAAAACAAATTGAAAGTGCGTCGACAGATGATATTCCGAGAAGGCAATACGCGCTGGGTAAAAGCATGATGGGAAAAACGGTAGCTGAGTGCGGCAAGACAGCTGGGTATCAAACATGAAACTCTACTACGACTATAATATCCGCATTCAAACGGAGCCTCGCCGGAAAACATTTGTTTATTGGAAAGAAAATAACATTCAGTATTTGAAGAAGAGAAGATTCTGGCCGACTAGGTGAAAGATATGGTCATTATTGTTCCATGTACTGACGAGTCGTTACACATTTCGAGATCTCGCATATATAGCTTCGCCACGAAGAACTCCATCCAAATCCCTACGCACGCCGTGGGAGCACAACAAGAAAGCCAGGTGTGGACTGGGCTACTACGGTCCATTCATGAGCCGTCATAAATCTAAATCAAACTATTCCGAAAACCTGAGGCGAAAATTCGCATGTCAAGAGTCCAAGGTTTTAAATCGCTCATCAGTTACACTGTTTTCTTTCAAAAATCTGGAAGCTAGGGCAGATGATCAAAACAATAAATTCCGACGCTGGTGATATCTAACAATCCTCGAACGAAACTGGAGTAATGAAGGTCCCCAAAAATTGGTGTGAGGCCCGAAAGGCAAAAAACAGGTGGGCTCAAGTTTACTGGGTCCGAGCGTGGTGTTTTAATTACGGCCCCTTGTGCTGTGAGCCCATCTGGATCAGCTGTTCCTCCATTCTTCATCATTCTGCGCGTACGATGGCAACCACATTTTCTGAACACTGCTCCGACCAGGATCTGTGGTACTGCTAGCCAGTCCTGGCTGGCAGACAAGTGACTCGTTCTTTTAGCTTTGCCTACAGCATTTCATCGATAGTTACTGTCAGAACCGTCCCGTTTCAGAGGAAGGTTTTATTGATTATGGACAACCATGAAAGCCATGTGTCCTTGGCAGCTATCGATCTGTGTCGTGACAATGGTATCATCCTACTCACCCTACCACCACACACAAGCTCAAAATCACAGCCTTTTGGATGTAAGTGTCTTTGGACCTTTTAAATGCGCTTATAACTGCGCATTGAACGATTGGTCCGTCACAAACTCGGGGAAGAGACCATACGACGTTCCTTCGATTTTCAAGCTTGCCTACGAACGCTCATTCACATTGCTAAATATCACAAAAGGCTTTGAAACAACGGGAATTTATCCGTTTGATTGTAATATCTTCACCGAAGAAGATTTCGCACGCGCTGACGCACTACTGCCAACTCATCTCCGGTACCCACAGAATTAAATATTTTGTTTATCTGCTTCGGTTTGCTAGAAGTGTGATTAATACGAAACTGATGGCACATAGAGGAACCTATTAGGTGGGCAAAAAGGAATTCCTTACACCTTACATAGATAGGAAAAAAAGTCGTGCGTCGCTTGCGGATTAATGTGAGTTCCAGCAAAGTGCTTCGATTGCCAAAATTCCTTCAGATTCGAAGAATTCAGATCATTGCCCACAAGTTTTCTCCATAATGTTGACCCTTCCGATCATTATTGAAGAAAGTAGTAGGCGTACGAAAATTGGTTCAGTTGATGATTTCACATCCTCTCCTCGGCATTGCTCACTGTATAGCGCATACATTGAATCGAAGCCACACATCGATGTTTGTTTTGGTGTGTGCGAAGTGATATCACAGCGCGCACGCATCTCTCACTGGCTCTGGTGTCCTCTGCTGACAGCTTATTGTTTGCCATTTCCAATAGCAAGCGATACACGAATTATCCATTCGAGAAGGAGCAAGTTGTCTAATTCTGTGATGTGCCATTTCGATATTAAGGTTACATATAGCTTTTCCTTTCTAGGAAACCGAAGCACGCGTGGATGAATCTAATTCTGTGCCGGTACCAGTGTCATGAAAGAAGAAAATATCACACAGAACATCGAACCCACCGAAATATCTGACCATGTTTCAAATATGATTTCACCGGAGATGATTCGTCCGAAGCCCAAAGTGATCTATTCAGAAAAGATTAAGGGCCGAGCAAAGGGCAGCTCGAGAGTGCTAACTGATAGTCCTGAAAGAGTGGCGATTGAAGAGAGAGACTTGAAAAGAAAACTGAAGACATCAGACGAGAGCAAGAATATGAAGAAATCGAAGCCATCGGGATGTCTGATCAGCCACTCAACAATTGCGCAAGGGGATGAAGCAGGAACCTCCAGCAAAAGCCTACAAGTACCATCTGTTATATTTGAATCTGAAGACACACAGAAGCGATAGTCATCAATTAGTCGAATCTGGAGATTATGTCATTGTTTCTGTAGATTCATCGAAAGGAGAACGAAAAACTTTGTTGGTATATGTTGAAGACACTAATGATGAATCACAACATCCACAGTCAAATTCCAATGAACACAGAACAAGACAACACCATCAAGCAATTCATTCTTTCCCCGATACTCGAGACACTTCGAAATTCGACGGTTAAAATAACTCATATTGTTTGCAAATTCCCCTCCGACAAACAGGAACTACCACCAGAACACCAAGAATACTAACCTTCAAAGAAGATTTAAGGTGATTTTAAAAGTTTTTTTGGCAAGACTGGAGTATTGAGCATGTGTTTGTTGTCCTGCTACACTAATTGTGTTTTTATCCCTTTCCCATGGACCGAATTTAGGCCTATTGTAATTTTCATCTGTGCATGTTTTTGCAATAGTGTAATCGTTTTTTTTTTAAAATTTATTATGCATTTGTTTTTCTTTCAGTAGAATTTGGAAAATTAGAGTCATTTTTAGATATTTTCCATACAAGTAGTAAATTGATTCTCAATTATATCAACAAGGGACCTAGGCCTATAGTCCTATATGTTGTAGGCCTATCATTAAATACCTAATTACACACATATTTAAACATACACTTATTGAAGTATAACTTTCTTACAAATAGTCAAAAGGATAACAGAGCATAGATACAAAAATGGAAGAAAACAAGAAATCCAAACTTTACCCCATGGCGTTCCAACCTTTACCCCCTGCATGGGGCAAAGATTGGAAATCAGTTACATGTTAATTAATGATTAATTAGACCATGATTGATATCACCTACGATAAAATCACTCAAACATATAACTCATGGGCCTATTCCAAATGACTGAAATATGTCGTGTTTAGTTAGAACAGATATCGTCAATGGGGTACAGAGAAGAAAATTCAAAAATTTCCAACCTTTACCGCACCTTCCCCTACATATTTCATATGTTGTCGATATTCATATGGATCATCGATGCTTTATCTAAGAGCAATTCTTTGAGTAATTTAAATGCATTTGTCACTTCTTACAGCATCAATATTATTAGTAAAGTTGGCATCTAACTCAAATGGACGCGTCGTTCCTCTCTATATGAAACGGTCTTTTAGTTATACACATGTAATTTAATTTTATCCACGTGTACATGGATAATCGATGTTTTTACCACATGTTCAATCCAAATTACTATTTAGAGCAAAATCTTATATACATATGATATACATATGATAATACATGTATATCTTATGTACATTTCCACTCTCTACAATGCTAAATATTATTAGTAGTTATAACTACTAAGAATATGTAATGTGTAATGAATTCTACTTTCTTTTGCTGTACAGCAATCCAAAAAATGTATTTTTGGAGTGACAAGCAAAAATGAGGTTGCTTTTAACATTATCAAAGGATTTTTATGTCAAAAATCTGAAGCATGAAACTTAGTGATAGACCATATTTGGTTAAAGCAGCACGAAGAGACCAATCGAATGGTTTGTAGAACATTGACAATAGACCCATATCTTGGCTTGGCCGCAAATGCAAAAAGACAAGAATCACTCCAAAAAACATCAAAATTTCTGGATTTTACCATAGCTAACAAATGGTGTCTGTTTGTACACTTTACTTCATCCTCTGTCACTGAATGATTGCTCAATTGAAAGATCATGATCTGTAGTTGATTTCTATAATAGCCATTTCAAGAAAATACCAATTTGTTTATTTTTTATGATCAAAAACTCGAAAAAGTGGAGTAATCACCTTAATAAATCTCATAATTGTAACATTGGAAATACATAGGATTTTGTTATCCTCTCTATTTCTGAAAAAGCAAATTATCTGATCCGGCAGACGCGAAGTTTTGTAGTAGGCTAAGTTGTACTACGCTATGGTGAAAGTTTTTTATGTACTACCTCGTTCCCTGCAAAGTTTTCGCGCTAGACCCGGACTATGAAGGCGCATAAACTGAATCAAACGCAGCAACCATAAGCTCCACTTCAATCGACAATATCTCCGTTTTGAAACCTGCTGTTTCGCATTGCGATTAATCCAGTTGCATGCTTCACAATATTGCAAAATATATTGCACAGTATATGAAATTTTCTGTTGATCCACTTATTTATCAAATGTTATTATTATCAATTAATTTGCTTTGTGGAACTGCAGATGTTGTTTGCTGATCAATATTTTGTTCGACAAAAACTCCCCAACGTTTACGATCGTCGATCGTAATGAAGTTAAATTCGTAACAGACAGATTTTCGGCGTTCAGCGCCTTCAGTGGTCTATTTTGCAATAAAATGTTTTAATAAAGTCAGATATCCCTGAATAAAGTATGCAGTTTTAAAATAAAAAACTGTATTCCAAGAAGACAATCCTCACCGGCCATTGATTGTACTGTCCAGGTGCTATGTCTATGATAGTGTGAATATATGTGTCTATCTTTGGCTTTCAATCTTGAATAAAAGTCGATTCTTTGATTAATAATTTATTATCATGTTGCCTTGACAAAGAATTTTGAAATCAGTAAAGTAGCGGTAGCAAACAGATGCAGAAATGTCCTTAGATCTTTCCATCGTCGTCTTCGGGCGGCGGGTCCTTGTCAACAATCTTTTGTCAAAACAGAACAGCTTCTATATAAGGTACACGGTCCATTTGTAAAAGAGGTTTACAAACAAAATTATACCAAATGGTTCTGAATATGTCATTGGTAACGGGTTGCTAAACGATTCATATCCCTAAGTGGCCTATTGACTTTATGAGACAATATGAGAAACACTGCTCAATATGAATTACCAAATACCTGGATGAGATCATATTGTATTCTATGCACTTTTATGGTTAAATCTAATGATTTGTTGAACAGAATCGATCATTTCAAATCCAACTTGAAACAGTGTCCTGAGGTTTGTTTGATTACCTTTAATGTTTGCAACTTGTGCCATAGATCTCCCTTTGACTAGTGTACAACAAAGTAAGTATATAAGGGAAGTATGGAATCAATGGTTGATTTGTGGCGACAGCTATGACTTTTTCGCAGAAGCAATCTCTCTGATCTTTTGAATACATCCATTGATGAGCATGCTTGGAAGCAATCTTCCCTACCTATCAATTACGGTGGTCTCGTATTGCGCGGAACCAAACAGTCTTTCAATTCCTGCCTATTTGGCCTCAGCTTTTGGTTCTTTCGATGTCGTGAGTAGCAGATACTCAACAAAACTTGTGTTTCAAGTTTCTGAATGTGAACGTAGACAAAGCTATCTCTTTATGGAAGCACTTTTCTTGTACAAGGGAATTGCCAAAAGTTCAATCCAGTCAAAAGAGTTGGATCATCCCATGATGAAGATTTTGCTTTGGAAAGTTGGATTTTTCAATTGAAAATGATTACGGAAAAGCTAGATTGTTATCAGTATCGACCAAAGAAGCTGGTCAGTGGCTGAATGCCCATACCCCATTATACGATCTTTGGGACTTCAAATGAACGACGATCAGTTTCCACTATTATTGCATGCGCTTTTAAACGGCTTGGTACCCCTGTTTGAGCGTCTGCACAGGCGAATGCATTTGTGGTGATCAGCTAGACATTTTCGGTCCAACAAACACGCGCTTGTATGTAAGAAAGTCGGCTGGTCGCTATTTTCGACATGCTTCAGTGAACAACCTGAATCTCAAGAGCGTTTATAGTTTCTGCAGGTGTGCCCGAATTCCCTCCACTGAACCAATGGCAATATTTCGGAGTGACAACAAGAGACCCGATGGATAACCCTTTTTGAATTGGGAAATGAGGCCGGGCCCTTGTGTGGGACTTTATGCAGCCACAACACTTGCTGATTCCTACATCGCATGCAGCCGCCATCAAAGACATCAGGAGCCGTTGGGAATGATCGCTGAAACTCGCAAACTCAACAATATATGACGAAATTGGAGACCGCTTATATTTTCACCCACCCCCGATTTTGCATAGAGTCTATGGTGGCCTATGGTGAAAGTGCTGCAAACTTTATAAATCTGTTGGCAGGAGCGGCTTCATTGCATCGACTGGCGAGAAGAAGGCGGCTACGTACCTCCCAGCAATACCCTGAGCGTCGCCGTTCAAATAAATCGTCAACGCAACCGCCTCCTAGGTTGCCTCCCAAAAGGTCATTCACTGAACCCTATTTTTGACCTCTTTGACCTGTACTAAAAGCGATACTGCCCTTTACTCTCAAGCTTCCCTTTTTCTTACTGTTCTTATGTCTTTTGCTTTTGTATCTTTTATATGTTGTTCCTAAATGGTAACTCACAATTGTTTGTTCAACTATTTTTCGGCCAGTTTCTTATGATAACTGTTTTAGTTGATACGCAATTAAAACAGAATAGTATTGAAATATTGAATGGAAGGGATTGAATAGCTAAGTCAAAAATATGAAGTAGGTGGAAAAATTACATATTATCCATCCGTAGACATCTGGTAGACAAAAACTTGAGATGAAGATCTATTTCCTATGCTAAAATGCTATATTGGATTGCATAAAATTAACATGATTAATAAGTACTAATAGACGACTACAAACCACCTATACGCTTTAAGGAGGACTTTAATGATTGCAATGTACATGTAGCCCTATATGTACATTTTACAAACGTTTGCCCACTGAACCATTGAAAATTCTTTGTATCGAATCTAGAAATACTTTCAATATTTTATTGATAACTTTATTGTACATACATTCATTGATCTTCCTTTCATGAATGTATGTTGGAAACATGGTGAACCATACCGACATATGTACTATTTAGTCCGAATTTTTTCATCTGATTATGAAAGCATCCTATGTGAATTTAATAATTTTTTTATTGACATCCTATCTAACCTACTCATTTTCACTCTACAATCAGAGTATTCCCTTGTATTTCCTTCTATGATCAATAGCAATATTTGATGATCCGTGTTGAGAAGATAACAATTTATGAAGAAATAGTCCAAATATCTGGAAAATGTTGTTTCGTTTGTGACTAAATTATTGATGTAGATCACGTACGTAAAATGAACTTTTTGTTTAGCTGGATCTATGTGGAAAATAATGAAAAATGATTGAATTGGATGACGCTCGAGCCTTAGCGCTGCTGCAGATACTTACTTTGTATTAAATTGCATTCGAGTATATTGAGCAGCAAGCAATTAATTTCCTCGGGCTTTCGGTATACACTTTGTTTAACACGGTTTTTTGTTTAAGTTTTTAGTTTTTATTAAAAACACTTTGAGTGTACAATAATGAACAATTCGCAAGTATGATCGCCAAACATTTCAAAAAACGGTGGCTTGTTGGAATTACCATAGTGTAGTGGTGGAATTCACCCTTTAATAACAACTTGTTATCAAGCAAAATTGATGGCGTTCGAGATGGGCCCTTCCTTTGCTTTGGTTACTTCCTCACCTCGAGTATTATATATCCTTTCGAGGTTCTTCATTATGAAAATGACTCGTGAAACCCGACGTCCAGTTACTTAAAATCTCCTTGCTATTTTTGAACGCGCCACCTCTATATATAACGGCCCGTCTAAGCCCAAGGAGTGGCCAAAAAATTGCGAGTCCTCGGCACCCTCTAATTGAACGTCGCTTCTAAATTTAACGACACTTTGATGCAATTCATCTTCTACATCAATGTTACATGACTGAAAATAATCCATCAATGGAAGTATACTTGGAAACACTGGGCAGCTTGGCCGAAGGATCTGATCATCAAGTCATTCAAAGGCCATGCCGGACTGACCAACGTTTTCTCAAACAGAGCTCGGACCGGATTGCCAGATCCATTGTTTCTCAAGCCAGACTCGAAAACACGGTTCCAATTCAGACTGGCCTTTGCAACAAATTCTCACGGCAAACACGCACTGAGCCAATGCTGGCTTGTCGAACGATGGAATCAATCAGAACTTTGACGGTGATGCGAATGACGAGGACAACAGCGACGTGTCACTTGATTTTCCACTAGCTGAGTTTTGTTTTTTTTCGTGATTTCTAACCCAGTATATTACCGGTAAACGCTGTGTTTTTGTTAAAACTTTTGTCAAATAGATATATGCACGAGTTCTTTATGTTTACATGTTTTTCGCTTTTCATACTATAAACACATTCACAGATTCAAGTATAAAAATTACTGAAAAATTTCATCTCTAACATTCTCGGATTCATGCACGCCTAGTCACGAAAAATAAACAGCACCCTCTAAACTCCTGAACGACAAGTGACGGCGGTTACGGTTTGATGAAAATTTGAGCGGGCATGATGCCTTTCAAATAGAGGTTTTTACGGTAAGTCTCCGTTCTTTGCAGTGATACTCACAAGAGTCGATACTAATCTTCTCTTTCGATTGCAATTCGGCATAGTTGACGAATGCCGTATTGTATATTGGCAATAATCTTCTGGATTGATGATTTTTTGGCTCGTTCTTAATTTAATATCTTCATCCTAATCTGACTCTTTTACTAAACTAGAGCTCCGATTGATGCTGCTCTTCCTATTCAACCCCCCGTATCATTATTTGATATTTTGGATATTTTAAATAACCAAAAGCCGATCAAAACTTGGCAATTTTTATAACACCTCGCCTTATTGTAAACCTATACCAAACAAAACAGATCTGATTACGAATCTTCACTCATCACTTTCTGTCCCACAATTCATGGAAATTGCAGATCTCCCAGTTTCTTTGCTTCTTCTGAATAGGGGCCTTACGGTTGCCGTAAGTTAAGTTAAGCAAATTAGGATCAAGCACTTTTCCATTGGAAAGACCAAAAAGTTTGCGTCTCGATGTCCATTTTTTCTCTAAATGTCCCTGTTTCATTCTTTTGATTAAGATTCTTGTTACGAAATTCTTAAATCGGAACGTAAATAAATAAAAATATAGCGGCTCATGGAGATCGCAGCATTATTAATAAGACTATATACTTTTTATACCATCTATACTATAAAGTTGGCAAAGAACCAAGAAATGGACCTCGCATTGTTGCAAGTTTTACTATTTTGCCTTATGTATCGTATTGCATTCCGCAACTTGAAACTACAATGTATACTAGCGTGACATACCAGCTCGCTCACATTACACATTGACCCTAAACATCCCGCGTGGTTGCGCGTGGACATTCATTCTCTCCTCGCAACAATATAGTCGGGCCAGTCCCAAAGAAGGCATATTGGACTCTTTTGCGTCTTTATTGTACCTCAAAGCAAACTTCTCTAAACATCCTTAACTGTGATTAGCGATTCAAATTTCATCGCTCAGGGCAGACAAGAGACAACATGTTTAAACAAAACGGTCTGTTCCGCGGTTTTCAAGCCCGGCAGCCAATTCCCCAATGTTTTGACACAGCAATCAGATCACGTGCATTGCAGACTCTAAGTGCAAGCGTGTATTGCGCTCGCGTGTCCTGATTTATAAAAATTGTCCTTAACCACGAAATGTTCTGGGACCGTGCTCCGCGCCGCTTTAATTTACGAAGTGGCAACCTGTCAACCTAGTGCAACTTCCTATTTTTCTTTAAGCAACAGTGAAGGACCCCCCCACGGATTACAGCCTATACTTATCATAAAAACAATGTGGGCCCCCAAAATAGATCCTGCTTAAATGCTATAGACACCTCAAAGCGTATTCGATTTCTTACGCAATTAAACACCCTCTAACTAGCCCGGCGCTTTGATGCATACTAGTTTAGTCTTAACTTGTAAACACTCAACAATTGACGTCTGCACTTCTTGTCTATGCTCTACAGCTTGATAAAAAACTGAGAAAATCAATAGCTCGATTACATGCAGCAATCGAGGTTTCAAAACTAGCTGCACCACGACTTTAGATTGGGAATTGTTAAAAACGTCACATTTTCCTCAATCAACCGTAGTGTGAGCTGGTGACTCTTTTTTTCTGTACAACCGGTGGGAAAGGGGAATTGGAGGCATGAGATACAAGACCGAGAAGGGAGTAGTTGAGAGTAGTGAGTCCCGAGTTGGGAAAACTTCAGAGTAGGTTGGAAATTATAATCACGTCCTGGGCCTCCACCACCAGCCGACAGGAACTGCGAGAGGCAAATCACCACCTCTTCTCTCGACAAGCTCTCCAACACTTCTTCTCGTCGATAATCGTCCCCTAAGTCACCGCAATTTTCATTAATAGTCCTGCTCTTTCCCACAACAATAACAAGGCGCAGCTTTTCGTCTCCCCCGGATCAAGCCGCCGTTCGGTCGTGAGTCACTCATCACCTCTCTCCCCCTGTGAAACAAAAAACAGTGATTTTCCCGTGAAATACTGTTTAGAAGCTACCAACATGACATCGGCAGACCAGACATCAGAACAACTTAACCGCACGGCCGTTCGAGAGACGGGATGGATTTTCCCATAAAATGTCTGGCGCAAATCCGGAGGAAACTTGGTAGGATTCTCGTTGCTCGTTCTTTCATCCGATGATGCAATAACTAATATAAGTTTTCATTTTCTACAGAAAATTAAGCCATGGATGAAAGGCTGCAACCTAGGCTATTTCACATGATCCCTTCTAATCTTTCCTCTAACACGCTGGCATGCGACATAGAGGTGTCTGAATAGGAGGCATTAAATTCTTCCTTCAATTAAGATTTGCAGTTAACAGAAATAGTGACAAAAGTCTCCACTGATGCCTAAACGCTTGCACAAGATTGTATAGTTGACAGTTCTTCCGCGCGTGTTTTGAATCCTCCGCACCTTATAAACGTTGTCTATTTTCAAGGCCCGCAGTGGATATATACTTGGGTCTACTGCATAGACCTGCTTCCGCAAAGAACTAGGCACCGTGTGTATATATAAAACAGCGGTCTGGAAACGTACCCCATTAGACCATTGTAGAAATGACTTTGGTCAATTGCTATTGCACCATTATTTGTCCGTTCAGTAACAGCCCTGGTAGGAAACGGCAAGGGGGTCCTTAAGGATCGTCCGTCTTTTCGTTTAAGGGTAGTATCTATACAAGTACCCCATTGTGCATGCGCAGATGCCCAATATTTAAGTAATGTATTCAGAGGAACATAAACAGAGACCTTTCCTGACCATCGAAAGTAGTACTCCGCAAAACCTCCACTCTCGGGACCCCCCCCCGCGCAAGACCCTCGGGCCGCCCCCCCCCCCCGTCGTGGCTGCTGCGTCCCCCCCCCCTCTGGCACGGCTAGAGTGTCCCAGAGCCCCAGCAAGTGTCGTGTGGTCGGGGCCGCCGTGAGTTCGCTTCCGTGTCTGAGGGTCCCCCCCCCCCCCCCCCCTCTGGAACGAACAGAGGTTGTGGGCCTGTGTCGTCGGTGTAGCCGGCCGGGTGGGTCCACGTTTCACAAACATCGTTCGCTGACGGTCCCCCCCCCCTCTGCATCGACAGAGTGTGAGACTCGGGTGACTGGGTCCGGAACCGCCTGGTGGGACGTGGGCGCCGTCTAGGTTGACGTGGGCGACCGCCAGGAATTAGTCTTGTCGAGGCTATAGTGTGTGGATGTTTTTGGTGTGTAGCGCCCAAACGAGCATTCGATGAGAAAACGGAGGCCAGATTCGGAATCTACGTAAATTCTGCATGGTAGGTGAGTTTCAAGGCAATCGGCGAGAAAAACTGTTGTCTTTTCTCAAAATTTTTGACATAGAATGTGGGGACGTTTTGGTGTGTAGCGCCCCAAACGTAAGCACGGATGAGAAAACGGAGTCCAGATTCCGGAATCACGTGAAATTTTTGGGTTAGGAAGGATTTTCCAGCGAAATCGGAGAGAAAAAATTTTTCGGCGACGGTCCCCCCCCCCCCCTCTGGACAGCTTGCTCGATTTTGGCTTCTAGTGGCACGGATGTTGTCGTGCGATAAGCTCGTTTGAAAGCGAGAAGTGAGACAAATTCAGTGAAACAATCGGCTTGTTCCTATCTGTCTTCGTTCAAAAGTTAGAGCGGTTACAAGATTTTAGGTCGGAGCTCGCTTACCTGAAAAAATCCTAAGTGTCAGAGTGACTTTGTATGGGTAAAATTTTGAAAATTTTCCAAAGTGTGGAATTCGACCTGGACCGTCACAAAAACATTTTTTCAATTCAATTCGCTGACGTCCCCCCCCCTCTGGACAGCTTGCTTCGATTTTCGCTTCCAGTGGACGGATTTTGTCGTGCGATAGCTCGTTTGAAAGCTAAGAGTGAGACAAATTCAGTGAAAGAATCGGCTTGTTCCTATCTGTCTTCGTTCAAAAGTTAGAGCGGTTACAAGATTTTAGGTCGGAGCTCGCTTACCTGAAAAAAACCTAAGTGTCAGAGTGACTTTGTATGGGTAAAATTTTGAAAATTTTCCAAAGTGTGGAATTTCGACCTGGGACCGTCACCAAAACATTTTTCATCAAATTTTGAAATTTCACTGACGTCCCCCCCCCTCTGGACAGCTTGCTTCGATTTTGGCTTCCAGTGGACGGATTTTGTCGTGCGATAGCTCGTTTGAAAGCTAAGAGTGAGACAAATTCAGTGAAAGAATCGGCTTGTTCCTATCTGTCTTCGTCCAAAAGTTAGAGCGGTTACAAGATTTTAGGTCGGAGCTCGCTCACCTGAAAAAATCCTAAGTGTCAGAGTGACTTTGTATGGGTAAAATTTTGAAAATTTTCCAAAGTGTGGAATTTCGACCTGGACAAGTCAGACAAAACATTTTTCAATCAAATTTCGCTGACCCACCCCCCCCGACAACAATCTTCTAACTTTGGTTCTAGTGGACGGATTTTGTCTTACAGCTCCGCGTTTGAAAGAGGAGAAAAAACTGCTCGACAACATTTTTTGTTGCGAGTCAATCGGACCAGCCGTTCAAAAGTTAGAGCGGTTACAAGATTTTAGGTCGGAGCTCGCTCACCTGAAAAAATCCTAAGTGTCAGAGTGACTTTGTATGGGTAAAAATATGAAAATTTTCCAAAGTGTGGAATTTCGACCTGGGACCGTCACCAAAACATTTTTCATCAAATTTTGAAATTTCACTGACGTCCCCCCCCCTCTGGACAGCTTGCTTCGATTTTGGCTTCAAGTGGACGGATTTTGTCGTGCGATAGCTCGTTTGAAAGCTAAGAGTGAGACAAATTCAGTGAAAGAATCGGCTTGTTCCTA
>CAJQUW010002389.1:0-14141 GCA_907163375.1 Prostheceraeus crozeri | reverse complement strand
CGCTGGAAACATCCTTCCTAACCCAAAATTTCACGTAGATTCCGAATCTGACCTCCGTTTTCTCATCCGATGCTTCATTTGGACGCTACACACCAAAAACATCACACACTATAGCCTCAAGACTAATCCTGGCGGTCGCCCACGTCAACCTAGACGGTCGCCCACGTCAGCCAGGCGGTCGGACCAACTCACCCGAGTCTCACACTCTGTCGTTGCAGAGGGGGGGGGCACGTCAGCGAATATGTTGTGAACGTGGACCCACCTGGCCGGCACACCACGACAGACCACAACCTCTGTCGTTCCAGAGGGGGGGGGACGTCAGCGAACATGTTGTGAACGTGGACCCACCTGGCCGGCACACCACGACAGTCCACAACCTCTGTCGTTCCAGAGGGGGGGGACTCAGACACGAAGCACCACGGCGGCCGACCACGACACTCTGCCGTGCCAGAGGGGGGGGGACGCAGCGATGGCCGCCATCTTGCGCGGTCCAGAAGTGGAGTTTTGCTTACTACTTTCTACTTCTTCTAGCCTTTGCCTCAAAAGGCATTACCTGCAAGGCAACAGGTGGCTGGAGCAAGCGGCAGAAATGTGTTCACTTGTCGGGGCCAAGCTCTTCTAGGTCTCCAGCCTGTCATTTTTTTCTCGCGGTTTACTCCTCTAGATCCGCTCATATCAGTGTGTAGCAGGCCTCCTCTCGCGCGTTTTACTCTCAGATGGTCTTAAGTGAAACACAGGTGTTGTATTGCACATGTCCCACTCCTTGGAATGTGTGGAACAATGTCAGAGGATATGCCGTGTGCTAGGCTTCATTCTGTGAGAGGTACTACCACTCCATTACCCTTTGGCCCATAATCGCTAGTTAGGACTTCGCATCGCTACTTGATTATCATAAAACAAGGATTTCTCCACCCGCACGCCATGAAGAAACTGGATTGCCTCAAGTCAAAGATGAGCCGCTCCACACACCCTTGTTTTTGCCTAACAGTTCTTTAGCGATGAAGCCATTTTATAGATTAACATCATCTAGAGTTCATTTCACTTATGACCAAATGGCAGTGTTTTGAATCAAGATGAAGCCCAAATGATCTTGTGAAGACAAAAAGTCGCCGGAGTCATCATCTTTGATTATTGCTATATATTTTGTAAACCCCGAGAGCTTTTCAATGAGCGTGCGGCTGTAATGAACACATGTCAATACACAGATGGTAAATAAAGCCTACATCAGAACATGCAATAGCGTGTATTTTCCTCCTATTTTTCAATTTTAAGTGTACCTATGTTTCTAGTCATTTTATCTATTTTGTCAGTCGCTGTTCATTTTGCATCTCCGTCGTTACCTCTTTATCCAGAAAGACCTACAAAGCATTCCTTGAGACTTCCTCGGTGATTTTATTTGTATTTTTCTATCTTGATTATTTTTTCATTATCAATAATTTACTATTCGTCTTGTTATTTCTATGTTTTCTGCTTCTTCTACGGTGCCTCTCTGGTCTTTGCACACTGCATTACGGCGTCATTTTCATTGTCCACGTTTTTGTATGTCATGATGCAAGCTTTACCATCTGTGTATCGATATGTTTCATTACGGCCGTACTCCCCTTGAAAGTGCTTGTGGCTTGCAAGATATGTAGTCATAGATAATGACTTCGACGACTTTTGTCTTCACAAATGATGAGGGAGGTGTTATAGTTGTACGCGGCTCTTTCAGTCGAGCCTCGAATCAATGTACATAAAGATTGAAAAAATTGAAGTCGAGTCGAGCCACATGTTGCTGCAGCTAAGCCTGGCCGAACCCCGTCGGCGAGCCACACTACTCTTGGCTAAAACAATGACTTAACTTTAAGTTATAAATCTACTATGGACTGGCTTACACAAAGCATGTTGACTTTTGCTGTCTACCAATAAATATTTTATCAATGTATTGTTGAGGAGACTATCATTTATGTTTGCCGAAGGTTAGCATTACAATCTTCCATGCTGCATGGATGCACATTGAATACACATTTATGCTTGCACTGTATTTTCGGCTACGTCTATATTATCCCGCCGAACTTTTCAATGTTTTGAAGTGAAATATCAACGTCGAAAATCTAACATTAGAATTAGTCTTTTCAAATGGTGACAATACACTTATTTCAATTATCAATCGACTACACCAATAAATTGCAAAAACTTGATTGGAGCTATCATATAATTACAATTCATTGATTTAATCCTGCTTTATTAAAAATGAATTGATGGCCTTGTCTTATAGAACTGCAATTGATTTTTAAAAACACAGCTCAACAACCGCTAAATCCGCGGCGAAATGGTCGCGAGTGGAAGCCTTAACTGATTTGCAAACTTTGCCTCGATCAATGAGACGTCTTATGGTCGCCGACGACGCCAATAATGATTTCTCTTCTAGCGTCAGCAATGCGGCTGATTTCGTGGCGCGCCTTATTGTAAAGGAAGATTGCTTAAAAGTAGAATGATAGACATCCGTCTGCATCAGAATAATGCAAATGCTTTATTTATCATCACTATCCATCAATTTCTTATGTGCGAATAGGACTACATGCGACTTCTTCTCATGCTTTTATTATGTTAAGATTTCTCTCTCTCTCTCTCTCTCTCACACACACACACACATATATATCTTTTTTATCAGTGGCCTTATTTAGATTACCACTCTTGAATATGTATAGATATCTTTTAAATTCTATGTGCTCCATTACATGTATCTCGATGATTGAAATTTCATCAGCATCAAATATTCCATTTCCACTGTTTCCGAACCCAGAACTAATAATCAAATGAGTGAGTTGCTGGGGGAAGTTATCAATTCGACATACAAATTAACGTTGACATGTTTATTGAAATGGCTAGATTGCATTCAATTATGCATTCAATTAATAGTCAAATATTAATTGTGCTCTGATAAATGTAATGAATGCCTGCTGGGAGTATTCAATTTGCGATGCTGATGCTTGACAATGAACGCCCCAATAGCTTGTTGACAAAAGATCGACATTTGGAAACAGATTCTCTGAATTAAGCTTCTTGGGGACTTTCAGAAAATAAAATTGAGAATTAATGGCGTTTTTGGCCAATTTGCTCCGGATTATTATGTATTATTATTAACACAACAATTAGGCTGCTGTACTTCTAAGCAATGTGACAATAATAATAGTGTTTTGCAAAATAGAGACTCCGAGAATAAATAATCCCACATCAGGAATTGATTTTTATTGTTTTATTAGCTTCCAGGCTTATCTAAAAGCAATCGAGCCATGTAAATTTATGTGCAATATACAAGATTTTTTGTTGCATGTATACAAGTGAAGCAAGAAAAGAAATTCAAGTTTCACTATCCATGCATCCTGTTTATCAAAGACCATAAAGGGCAGTTGTGCAAAACTTATTAAAATACATATGTCAAAGCTTGTGAGATGGCAATTATGCGTGAATGAGCGCTAATGAATCGATTGTTAAAACTATATAGTAGCTGTAACGAGTAGGTAGGGGACTCCCATTTGAAAAACATGACTCATGGTTCGGCTCTCGGCTCTTTTGAAAAACAGTCGGTCCGTGATTTGACCCTTTTGAAAAACAACCGGTTCGTATTTTGGTCTGTTTGAAGCGCAGAGGATTATGATTTGGCATGTCTAAGCGCAGTAGGATCGTGTTTTGGCTTCTTTAAGTGCACTAGGATACAGATTTTTGGGAAGTGAGCGGTAAAAGGGTAGTGGCCGGGAGGTTGTGGGGAAGGGCGGATGGAAGGCCGGGAAGGAAGGACATTTGTTGGTGCATTTTGTCCAAAATTGCACATGCTTTTCGTCTCTAGCGTGCAAAATTGGGCATGGTTTGTCCCTATTCAAGAGCTGATTTCGACTCTTTGTGAAAGTCGTGGCAGGATACCTCTGTTCTTTGACTGTAAGATGTGATGGGATAATGAGGATTGTAAAGGGGTACTTTGGGTTTTTTAAGAAAAGGGGTCTGTAGCAGCTCAAGAAATCATCAGAGGGGGTAATAGAGGATAGATTCGGATTTCTTGTCAAACTTTACTCAGAATGTTTTGAAGAAAATCGGTGACATCGTTGTGAAATGAAAGGAGTTTGAAATTAGACATTTTCAAAATTTTGTCGTTTTCAACCTTAGAATTATATTCTGATTATTCATCGATTGTATAACACCTCGACTATATAAATGGACGGTTGAAAGCCCAGAATCAGTTCTTCTCCCGACTTGACGAAGGGAAGTGAGCTCAGAGCTTCGACAGTTTGTTGAAATTCGCTGAAAGCCCCGGCCTCCAACCATGCGTGATTTTTCGATTGGCACTATGCAGTAATTTTGCTGATACTGTAAGGTCTTTGCTAAACTTGAAAGCAAGTCCATCGGATTGCTAGAACCAAAGTTAGACGACTTTTGAGGTTTACTTGAATGTTTCAGTTTTTAGCACTACTTTTAAAACGTTTACAAGTAGTCTATAATATAAAGCGGATCATAACCTTTCCAACGAACTTCACAACACAGAAAACGACTAATTTTGGCATATGTCAAATCTCTTGAATAGAGGCAACCATGACCTATTTTGGACGCCTGAGACATAAGCATGCGCAATTTTGTACAAAAATGCACCAAAAAAATGTTCTTCCTTCCCGGAATTTTAACCGTCCTTCCCCACAACCTCCCAGTCAAATCTCTATCCTACAGCACTCAACTAGGCCAAAACACGATCCTACTGCGCTTAGACATGCCTAATTACAATCCTCTGTGCTTCAAACAGACCAAAATACGAACCGACTGTTCTTCAAAAGGGCCAAATCAAGAATCGACTTTTTTTCAAATGGTCTGAGGGCCGAACCATGAACCGGGTGTTTTTCAAATAAGCTGTAACGGTGCAGCTAATCGATCCCGCCCCATTAAGCGTGCGATGTAATCAATGGTGCGATTCCTAAATAACCAGGAATAGCCTATTTTTCTGCTGAGTGGCTTCTCGATGAAATTTGCTTCAAGAATTAGAAATACGGCTATTTTTCTATTTACTATTTCAACGTTTCAATTTCAATGAATAAAAGTCTGGCACCTACTTAGACATACCCACAGAGTAAGTATACAGTAAACGCATAAGGTGCTAGCACACAGTGAAAATTTCTTTATCAAAAGATTCTGTTTTTGCGGAGATTCCGTTCCCGTGATCCAAAAGAGATATTGATCAATTTTTAAAAAGCTAAATATGTTCAAAGGAAACTTGTGTTTATACACACATTCATGTATTTATGGATTTGAACACTTAAGTAGCATGAAACATATTGGATACTAAAAATGAATGAAAATTTGCTAACAAGTATCTTAATTAATCGAACATTAAGCTAATGGAAATTTCATGAACCACATACAAGTCTTCGTACAAAAGATGAGATCTTGTTCTGCTTCTATTGACTCAAATTCAGGCTTGCTAACTTTGAACAGCTTTTTTTGACAGCTTGTGACGCGATCACGCTATAGAAAATTCTCTTATTAATGATATTGAGCATTAAATACAGCTTTAAACAATTTGTTTAAAGCATCAGCCACCCTGGTTTGACGAAATCAACACGGAATCGACTGATCATGATTGCAATACAGAAGAAAGAATAGTATTTTCTATATCATCAGTGTCATGACAGCATTGGAGAGTCAATGTTTATTCAAATGACAATTCGATAGGTGACTATTACAATAAACACTTTTCAAAACCGCTGAAAGAAGCATGTTTGAAACACGTTTTTTGAGAAGCGATTATTAACATTTGTGTCATTTTCAATGCTGAAAGTGAAAAATTATGCAGCCATCATGACTGTTAGTTAACATCGACTGTCAGGAGGTGCTGGACGCCGAAAATCCGTCTTGTATAAAGTGACTTTTTAACTGATGATAATCTTCGAGCAAAATGTTTGAATAGTTTTCTTTAACTTGACATTTTTGCGTCAAAATGATCACCCATCAAGTGGTGAACTGCGTTATACAATCATTTGAAAGGACATGGACAACACTCGTAAATCATTTAATTGATAATATGCATAGATAATCTGCGCGAGTCTTGCATGCTTTGAATCCTGTTTCAACTTTCTCTGACAAAATATGTCAAAAGGACGATGGAACTATGGCAGATGAGTGGAATGATATGGGCAGTGCAACCATCCAGGGACGGCGGAAGACGATGAAATGGTCAGGGGAACCAAATCAGAAGGGCTTTCTTTATTCTTCAATTATTCGATCATAGTATAGCTATATGGTATTATGGTACTTATTCAAAAATGATGCTGATATTGAAAACAAAATTCCGATGCTAATTACCTAATTTCCTGAAAATAACATTCGGCTTCTGATATGTCTTTCGTCTTCGCTGGACTGAAAGCGTTCTTTCACCTACATCACAACATTTTTGAGTTATCTCTCAGCATGTAGATACAGTGTAGCTAATTCACAGTCGCACGACGTCGTAGACATATCCGTTAATGCATCATAAACAAGTCAATTAATCCTGCTTTTATTTGTTTTCTTTATCCATTGTCTGTCAAGTATGACACAATTACCTCTATCCCACTCTTTCCGGCATCGGTTTCACTTGAATGGAATTGCGCTTAACAGATAAAAGTGGAAAATTATAGCTTGGCAACTCATCGTCAATCTTTAGCTCTGTCAAATCAATGAAATGTCTGAAAATTTTGAACATCAGTTAAATTATGAGAGAAGAACATGAAAGGTATTGCGCCTTCGGAGAAATGACATGAAAAGTTGCAAATATTTAGGCGGCACGTGCCCCGCGCTCCCCTCCCGGTTCCGCCGTACCTGCAACCACCGATACTTGCTGCGATTCTGTTCTGTTGCAGCCACGATTCAATAAACGAAGTTAATGCTGTTTTAAAACAAGATTTCTCCTTTATCGTATTGTAAAAGAAAACGTAGGCCGATAATATTTTATTGATGCGCGACATGATCCGCCCTATCTCATCTGGCACATACTTAGGGTGATAAATCGTAAATAAAAGCAGCTTTTATATGACATAAGAACAGATGAATGAGTTGAGTTTAAAAGCAAGTCAGTTGTGGACAAACTAAATGAGACGGATGAGATAATGCTGTTTTGTTAATAATGTTTATTGTTAATGCTGAGCCTAGTACTTCTGGATCACCCACCTCCTTACACAAAAGATCTCTCTGAAGACTGTGTTCATCCTAGAACTTGGTAGAGTAAGGCGGTGAGAATGGGCTTCGATATGAAACCCTCTCGAATTGCAAAAGTCTTATACTGCACTTATCATGCAGAACAGCGCCTCTCGAACGTCAGTTTATGACAATAGGGTTGACGAATTATAATATTGTGGAGTAAAGACAAGTAAATAAGTCTATATTTGATGCTGTAATGTGATATTTTTTCCTCATTGAAAATAGGGCTATATAAATTTGTTGATATGAATGATTTATATTTAATATGTACACCATGAACCAACCCGTTAACAATAGCTTGCAATACATATTTGCCAATAGTTTGTAAACGTTTTAAGCTTAATGGCTTGAATCAGTGGATGCGTGTAATCATGCTTATTACACGATTGAAGGAAACAAAACATGCTCGGAATTTCATTGTTAATGCTGATCCTAATGCTTCTGGACCACTCAGCCAATGCCTCCTTGCACAAAAGATCTCTTTGAAGACAAAATGCCAGGCAAAATACGTGCGCTATATTTGATTAAATATGGTTGATAAAGATCAAAATAATCGAAATTGGGAAGCAGAAATGCTAGTAGATACGTAGGTATAAATGCGTAGGCAAAATACCTACGATATGTTTGATCAAACATGGCTGAATATAATCGAAATTGGGAAGCGGAAATACCAGAAGATACGTTGGCATCTACTTGGTATAAATGCGTAGGCAAAATGCCTACGATATATTTGATTAAATGTGGTTGATAAAGACCAAAATAATCGAAATTGGGAAGCGGAAATACTAGTACATGTAGATAGTTCACGGTGGAGCATTAAATATGTAGAGAACTTAAGTGTTCTCTTGCATCGCTCACTCTACTTCCAACACTCCGCCAAGTTCAATCAGAACGATGTTAATGGCCACACATTTGGATTTCATTTGAACCATTTCGTCAGTGGCCTTACAAGCAAAGTGGTCATTGTAGTGGGAGACTTCTTCTGCATTGTTTGCGACCTTGTATTTATTCTGATTCACAATATCATATTTCTGCTAGAGCATCGTATAAGGTAGTAATAATTTTGGTGTCTGAAAAGGGTAAGTGTCTCGCAATCTCAATTTTAATAGGCGCCCGCCACTACTATATAGCCGACAAAGTCATATTTTACGTAGTGGAGTATGTTGATTTAAGGCTTCCTTACAGTCTTAAAACTATTCAGAAACACATTGCAGACGTTGATAAGCGTTCTTGAAGTGCTGAGTTACCGGATATTTAGTTTATTAAACTACCCAATTCATGCAAATGCATTTATACAACTCCTTGTAGGTGCACTCATCAGATAAAGACATCTTAAATATACGTGTTTTGAAGACGACCAGATGCTGGAAAAAAATCTAAAATTCAGCATATTAAGCAATACATAACCACAGCATTAATTAATTGCTATACATTTATGTTATGCTTGTAATGACATCGACAAGCTCATTTCGTCGATAAGTCGTTTCATTGACAAGGTCTCATGCATGAATTTGCCGTGAATAAAGTACTCTCTCTCTCTCTCTCTCTCTCTCTCTCTCATTCATCGACACGATTTTAGCTCATTTCATCAACAGCATCATGAGTCTTGTACAATTCACATTGAAAATAAAGAGAGAGGCATTGCGTCATTTTGAAAGTCCATACTGGTTCAAAAGTATAAGATAATTTAAGGAAGACATCAAGCTAATCAACGTACTTCTGATAATCAAAATGAATCGATTCTTTGAGTTCCATGAGTGACTCTACTATATCTTCTGTCTCTGGACATATACATCAAATGATTCGACATGTCGATGAAGTGAACCAGAATCATAATACTGTACATGTATACTGTACATACGTTACACATGTTAATTATGTATATGATATTTAACTTACGCCAAACTAACCCTTATTGATTCCATTTCTGCCTAATTTATATTAACATGTTACTCTTAAGGTGACTCATTACTTTAATGCTCCCTAATTAGAGAAGGACAGATACAGATATGCATGTTGTAGGCTGCATAAAGACGTATCTTTCCCATGAATCTAACTAATGCATTAAAAATGACAAAGAGCAGATTTTTAAATACTACAATACCCGAAGAGGTGCCGTAGTATAGATTAAATGTTAAGCACATGGCATGCCCTTTACTATGCAACGATGCACTAAGAGGCACTAAGAGTTACCTAATGCCTTGATGGTGCGAGTAAACAGATAAGCGATTAAGTGATTGCATAAGACTTCTACGCGTACGCAAAATCCCTGAATCAAAATCAGGCTTAACATTCATAAATATTTAAATGCAAGTCATATCATTTATCGCCTTCATGTAGCCTTGTTTTGTGATATTTCGCAGTTCAGTTTCCATCTAGTTGATGAGATTTCTTTCCCTGGTGGATAATCCAGATTTAATTAAACAATAAGGAAAAGGACATTTAAGAGATAACGTAACCGAGGAGAAACTTCACTAAAAGCTATTATGTCATTTCACAACTTCCGATAAAATTCATTTTATAAATTGGCTCAAGTTCACTTGATAGAGCTATGAATTACTGATATTTCACTATCAATGTTGTGGTTCACGATATCAAACTCAGAGACTACATACAACTATCTTGATGAAATAGTTTTCTTATCTTTCTTTTTACTTTATGAATGTGCATGTATTTCCAATGGGAAGATGGCGATTTTTCTTGCATTATTTGTCATATTCAATTAGGACTTCAGAAGTAGCAGAAAACTTTCATTAAAATTCAATTTTTTGTTGACTTGAGCGACAGTTTTGATGATCTACGTCGATGATAAGATTAGGGAAGCATAGGGTAGATATATATAGCCTAGTAGGTGGAGTGTCGACTCAAAGAAATGTCAGCAAAATGTAAAGCGAATATTTTTATAACAGATGAATAAGTTTTTTGCAGAGATTACGTTCCTGTGATCTAAAAAGATCTTCAATTTTGAAAAGCTAACTTTTTGCAAATAATTCCTGTGTTTATAAACTGGCGATTTGATGCCTCTATATAAGCAGTATAAAACTTGTTGGATATCAAAATGAATAATGATTTACCAACATGTGTCTTAATTAAGCGGAAATTAAGTTGATTATCAAGGAAATTTCATGAATCGCCTTACAATGTGCAAGCATTCACGGAAAAGTTGAGATCTTGCTATGCCTCCTCGATGAAATTTCAAGTTTTTAATTAAGTAAGTAAGTAAGTAAGCGTTTATTCATATTGAATAGAAATCAAGCATTACAATTACAATGACACAGAATGATGAATATGAAAGTTAGTAATACCGATAAAGTCACGACAAACTATTGTACAGAACATTATTTGAAATAAAACACGACCACGGTACAAAGGAATGCATGCGCCGGAACGTCGAGATGTGTGGCAAACGAAAGTGACCATTGCGTTGTAAGCGATCAGGTAAAAGCGAATGCAAAGGATGATGAAAGACATTCTGCTCATATCTGTTCAAGAAGTTCAGTACACGATCTCTCAAATCTCTGAATAAGGTGCACAGACAGTTCCTTCCACAAATAAGCCTTTGGGATCGATTCTGAAATTTTGCAAGTATATATTCAAGATGCTCAGGAATACAGCAAAGTAGAGGAGAAGCATGCAGAAATAATGGCTTATAAGACTGTGATATACTTTTATGAGTTCACATCTAGGCAGGATTGGTTTCAACACTCTAATAACATAAAGTCTTCTAGAAGCAGTCCTGATCATTTTATTAAAATGTAGGTCCCACTTCAAGGAATTACTCCAATGTACACCCAAGATTTTGCTTTGATTTACTAAAGATTAACCAGTTTGAGAAGGAGCAATTACATCACATCGAGGAAAGATAAACTGCTTTGATATATTGAGATTAATCATTAAGCTATTGTCTTGTATCCAACACTGAATGAATTCCATATTATAAGGCGGATTTTCTGATGAGATGGGTTCAGCCAGTGAAATATCATCAGCATAAACCACAATTGTAGCAGGTGCAGGTACATCAAGGGAGCCCGTGAAACACACAAATAAATATGGCCCGAGCACGGACCCCTGCGGAACGCCAGAGGGCTAGCGAAATAGTGGACCATATGCATCATTGATCTTCACTCGTTGATACCGGTCTGTGAGATAGTCTTTCAACCACAGAATGAAACCACTGTCTATATTACCTTCAAAAAGGCGATCAATAAGAATGTTATGATGCACTTTCTCAAACGCTTTCGAGAGATCGATGCAGGTAAGTCTCACGGAATTGACATTCGGCATGTCAAAGGAGGGTGTTATTGAGTCACGCATTTTTACAAGTGCACTGTCTGTTGACCCAAATTCTCGAAATACATGCTGATGTGGACCATGCAAACATGATATCGATGGCAATATCGACTTAAGAATAATCCGCTCTAGAATTTTTCCCAACGTAGAAACAGAGATATTGGACGAAAGTCACTTATTTTAGGGTTTCTCACTTTTGGAGTAGGTGATATGTCCGCTAGTTTCCATCGTTTTGGAACTATTCGAGTGTCGATGGACCTTTGAAATATGTGTCTTAGAGGATAACAAATCAAATCTGAACTGAGTTGCAGAAGCCGATTAGGGATACTGTCGCTACCAGAGCATTTTCCGCATTAATTGAAGCAAGATGGCGTTGAATGTCCAAAGTCGAAAGTGGAGGATTCCAGTACTCATCCCGAAGATCTCACTGTTGAGACAATACCTCGAAATTGTAATTGCGACAGAATCCATCATTTAACGAAGACAAGAGAGTTTGTAAATTCCCATACTGATTGATGAGAGAGTTAGATGTACTTGAAGAAAATTTCCCTCTAACTTCATTCACCAAGTTCCAAATTCGCTTATTAGAAGAAATCTGCTTTTGTGACCATGCCAGCTTTGATTTCACTATTTCGGATTAAGCTTTCTCCTTATAATGCGCACATAATACCCTATCTTCCTTTCGATAGGCGTCCCACCTTTTATTAATAAGCTCTTTCAGCAAGGGAGTTATCCATGGCTTATCCTTAGATGAAATAACTACGTATGAGGACGGAATAATTGAGGCAGCTTGATAAATAAGCCGATAAAAATGATCACATGCAGTATCAGCACAAGACTCATTGAACAAATGAGGGAAGTCCATCAAGGAGAGTTCTTTGAGAAACCGATCAACATTCGATTTCCTGACGTCCCATAGTTTAACTAACTTTGCTGGCTTGAAATTCACTGATTTCCCAAAAAGCAATACCATATTATGGCCAGAATTCGCTAAAGGAGGTCCAACATAAGCTTCACAGGAGTATCTGTTACACAGTTCATCACTTATCCAAATAACTTATCCAAACGCAGTCGAACGAATGGGCTCTTTCACGCAATTAGTGAGGTCAAAATTTAATTCGAAGACGTCAGTGTTGAAAGCGTTAAAATCATTAAAGCATCACTTTGAAGTCAGGAGATATTAGCAATTCATCATCTAAAACATCACAAAAGAAATCAGATATGATGCTCAACTCAGAAGAACGCAGGCCAGGAGGGATATAGGCACATATAAGAAGCATTTTATCAGATGGAATTCTAAAAATCAATGCTTCAATGGTTTTAGGACAATCAATTCAGCGTAAGGAACAGCTGATAGTGAGTTCGATAACCAAGCGCAAACACCTCCACCAGAGCAGCCCGATCTATCACACCTGAAAAGTTCGAAACCTGGAATCAGCATAATATCTGAGTCAATGTTACCATGCAGCCAACTCTCAGTAATAAGTACGACGCCGGGATTAAGAGACGACATCAAAAGTGATAATTCATCGAGCTTAGGGAAAATGGAGCGTGCATTGGCCAACAATACAGTTGGTGGTTTACTTTCATTAAAACGAAACGAAGAACCAGATGCAGTATCACAACAAATCACTTTCGAAAATTTCGCAAATGTTTTCTTTCACAAACCATTCCCCT
Organism: Prostheceraeus crozeri; assembly: GCA_907163375.1. Lineage (NCBI taxonomy): Eukaryota > Metazoa > Platyhelminthes > Polycladida > Euryleptidae > Prostheceraeus > Prostheceraeus crozeri. Next base: position 977 of record CAJQUW010002389.1, on the reverse strand, counting down.
ATAAATAACTACGTCTTCTCCACGTTCAGTGCGTTCTTTCCGAAGTTTGTTATCCTTCTCTTGTTGGTATTTAGTCCTATCATTGTTTATGTATACATGTTTGAAATTCACACTTGATTTCAAAAGTTTAGATTTCCGTAGAATGTCCATTTTCATGGAAACATCCTTGCATCTCATCCGGATAAGTCTTTTGTTATCAGGTCGGTATCTGCCTAATCGCTTCGCTTCCAAAATGTCATGATTATTCGCGTTTATTTCATGCAATATTTGCAGACATGACTCTTCATCAGCAGCTTTGTTATCAGTCACAGAGCCTTTGTCTGGTTCAGACACTCCAGCAATTATGATGTTCAGCTTGCGGTACTCACGCTGATCGAATTCTTGTAGAAGAGCATCTGCAGGCAAAGCATTTGGTAAGTGAAACTGCTGCAATTTCTCTCTAAGTTCTTAAATTTCACTCTCTTGAAGTTTCTTAACTTCCTTTAAATTGAGTATGACTTCTTCCAACTTTGATAAGCGATCGGATGGCTTGCACACTTGACCACTGAGCTCATCAAAATCTTTATGTATTTCTCCAAGAATTTCCTTTTTCATCACTTCCATGAGTTCTTTAATATCATTCAGACAAAATTGTCCGCTCCATGTAACTCGTGATGACTGCATATCAGTTTCGAACAATCGGCCATGTACACAAAACTAACGGACAACCCAATGCTGAACGACCTTTACCACAGCACAGATTATCAGTCGCAAACACAGCAATCAACACCAGCAAGAAGGCACCTGTGAGTAAAAATCACAGACAATGGCGCCAGATTCACAAAATTCAGCACAGCGGAGAAGACAACGATGAACGGAAATAACAACATAGACACTGACGTAGATGAGACCAAGACGTAGTGACAGGAATAAAATTCACGAAAAATGCACGACGGAGACCGGAGTAAAGGAACAAGAAGTATTCTAGACACAGTAGT
>CAJQUW010002388.1:102500-159307 GCA_907163375.1 Prostheceraeus crozeri | reverse complement strand
TCTTCACCCCGACAGCAACCCCCAAACTTTGAAAATCACCCCTTCCTGTAGTGCAATTGAATTTATTCAATGGTGGAACAATGACATGGCTACAAGCAGTCTCAAAAGATTCCTTAGAACTCTTTGACACCAAACTAACAATGACAGCAATTTTACTCGATGCCATCTGCTCAACTTCAAGCCCAACGAACCTCCGTTCCCACTGACTATATTCAATGGAGCGACGGCACGACTGTCAGTTGTCACAAAAAACCCTTTGAACTCTTTATAATATTGAAAAGCACCCCTAGTTAATTTATACCGACGAGAGGTTTTCATAGCTTATACGAGTAGGCCTATATATATACGTCAGAACCTCAAATTCCACATACACACAGAGGATATATGTATTACTAATTGACTAACTCATGACTATGTACCAGCTATGATCTTGTGATATAACAAGCTTTTGTTACTGTATTTATTGACTATTTATTACCTGCGATTTTTTCATATATATATATACAAGGTGTTTCAAAAGTAGGCTAACAGTAGAAATTGGCCTTGAAAAGCTATGTCTTAATGCTATAGATTAATGAGCTATGTCATAATAATCTTTTTCACGATGCCACAGATAGCTAATATGCCTTGTATTCGTAAGGGGCAAAAATTCAATACTCTTTGACATCGCGTAAATCATATTAAAATATCTCATGATCTCCAGTGTTTTCATGCCTACATATTTCACTACAACCCAATTTGAATCTATACCGATCATGAGAAGTCGAATAACTATCCAACATCTATCAAAAAAAATTATTAGGAAACCATGTAAACAAGATAGTAGTTGTTTCAGTGTTACTGCGGAGAAGGAAGAACAGCTGACATTCGAATGTCCTCCGCGCCCCTCAGCCTGGTGCACGAAGACGCTGTCGTCAACACAAGACAGGGAGGCGAAGAAGGAAGAACAGCTGACATCCAAATGTCCTTCACCTTTGTTAATTCCAGCCTCCTCTTAGACCATCGTCAGAAGCTTCTGACGATGGCCTAGAGGAGGCTGAAATTAATAAAGGTATTAACATTAAAACAACTACCATTTTGTTTGCTTGGTTTCCTAACAAAAAAATGAACAAATGAATAACCAAGGCCTATTCAACATATCAAAAAATTAATCAACTTAAAGTTGCAAAAATTCACGAACGCAAATGCTCAAAATGTCCACCATGGACATCGGCACATTCTTGTAGTCTTTCGGCCACACTGTGGCACACAGTTCTGCATAAGTTCCTGTCATCACTGATCTCTTGACAGGCATCTGTGATGTAGGAGCGGAGTTGAGAAAGTGTGTGAGGTTTTCGTCCGTACACTTTCTCCTTTACAACGCCCCAAAAGAAAAAGTCCATCGGAGTTAGATCGGGAGAGCGAGGAGGCCAAAGGATGCTACCACATCTCCCGATCCACTTTCCTGGAAAAGTGTCATTCAGATAGCTTCTGACACTCAATGCAAAATGCGCTGGTGCACCATCCTGCTGAAAGTACAGCTCATTGAAGTTGTTCAATGACTGCATCTCAGGAATCGCAAAGGATTGGAGCATTTGAAGGTACACCTCAGCCGTCACAGTTCTTTCAAAAAATACTGGCCCAATCACACCGTTGCTTGACATACCGGCCCAGACGGTTAAGCCAGGCTGGTTCAGCTCATTTGTTGATACCATGTGCGGATTTTCAGGGAACCAGTAGACACAGTTATGTCTATTTACGTGACCTGATAGTTTGAAACTGGCTTCGTCAGACCAAACTATCTTGTCAAGCAAATCTGGGTTCTCCCGAATTTCCGACAACATGAGCACAGCAAACTGCAAGCGTCGTTCAGCATCATCCGGTAGAAGGTGCTGCAACAGTCTGGGTCGGTATCGTTTCAACTCAACTTTCCTCATCAGTCTCCAAGTAGAGCTTAGAGAAATGTCCAACTCCAATGAGGCTCTTCTTGTTGACTTCTTCGGACTTTGAACAAATGTTTGGGCCACTAGCTCCTCGTTTGATGTTATTGAAACTGATCGAGGGCGTCCTGACTTCGGTGCATTCTCTACCGAACCGGTCTTTTCAAATTTATCTCGAATGCGATAAATAGCAAATCTTGATGGAGGATTGCTGTGAAAGGCATCTCTCCATTCCATTCGCACCTTTTCAGCATTCTTGTTTTTCCAAAAGGATTTCAAAATCCATTTTCTCTGATCATCTTTTAGATGACCTGACATGACAGAAGCAGCAAATTCAAAAAAGCTTCAAGCTTGTTTAATTCACTTCAAGTCAAACTAACAGTGTTTGATTCAAATCAAATTAATTGAACATATCCATGTACGTAATGTCAGATTGGTGCTATATCTTATCCATGATAGATTTCAACTGTGCTACTGCATAGACTTCTAAATGATAGTAGCAATTACTTCGAAGTCTATGGCTCATGTTGGACTGATCATGGATATCCATCGACTGATTCAGGTGTAAATCGCCAATAGAACGGTCAACATAGATTTCCTAGGGCAAAATCAACTGTTAGCCTACTTTTGAAACACCTTGTATATATATATATATATATACATATATTTGTACGATAGATCGCCCAATCTGATAAAATTTTGAAAAACCATTGTGATTTCAGCAATGTATTCCGGACATGTTTCGATATATAAAATATCATCCTCAGCGGCAAGAAGAAAAAGGTAAAATCACAGCACACAGTTATATACAAATCTACAGATTCAGACGGAGTGGGTGAGAGCCACTCCTTTCATTAGAAAGGGCGTCAAAGTTATCTCTAATCAAAATAGTTTCAAGAATTTTTGGAAATCTCGACCTGCCAATTACTGAGAAGTTCTCTTTCAAAGGTCGGTGCACATGCATAGATATCTCTGTCGGTAAAGGTTTTCCAGTGACATGTTCATTAATCCGAGTGGCTAAATGGCGTATAGTAACGCCGACGTATCGCATATTGCAGCGATCACAGGAATAAACGTAAACGATTTTAGACTTGAGCTCACTCGAGATAGTGTCCACATTCTGGCACATATGCAGAGTTTTGGAGGTCTTAAAAATCAATCTGATTTTAGTGTTTTCTGGCAAAGCTTTGTTGATGAAATGAATCCGATTCTTTAATTCGTTGACGCCCTTACTAATAAAAGGAATGTTCCAATTTACAAATTTTACTTCAGGTCGGTCAGTGTGTCCATTGTTCAGCAATTTTTGTTCAACTTCGTCTTTGAGTTTTAGAATTACACTATCAGCGTAGCCATTCATACGACTGAAGTTTAGAATCTCCTCGGTAGCTTGCTCATATAAAAACTTGTGTGAGCAGATGCGAAAGGCTCTGTAAAACAAGGCGCGGAAGGCAGCCATTTTGTATGAAAAAGGAGCCAGAGCGGAACTAGGGATGTACATAATCCCTAGGGATGTACAGAAAAATCCCTTCATCTTTGAAGAGGATAAATTGAACAGAAAGTTGATCGAGTTTCAAAAGAAAGGTTACTTTGATAAATCAGTTTTGTCTAAAATCAAGTCTACTGGCTCACAGCCTGCTCGCTTGTATGGTTTGCCAAAAGTTCACAAGAATAACACTGATCCACCATACCGGCCTATATTGAACATGAAGAACTCATACAAGACTGATTTATCAGAGTATCTGTGTAACATATTGAAGACGTATTTACCATCTACGTATGTTTTGAAAGATACTTTCCAGTTTGTCGAAGAATTGAAAGGCTTTGAATTTAAGAGTCAGCAATCCATGGAGATGTGCAGTTTTGATGTGATCAATTTGTTCGGCAATATACCAATTTCCAGAACAATTGACCACATCTTGACTCTCATTGATTTCGATCATTTTGAGCTTTCGAGAGTAGCTTTGAGGGAAATGCTGCATTTGGCTTGCACAAATGTGATATTTTCTTTCAACAACAAGCTGTATTCTCAGTTTGATGGTATGGCCATGGGCTCAAAGCTTGGTCCGACTATGGCCGCTTTTGCCATGAACATGATCGAAAGTAATTTTGAAAATTTTTCTGGTAGCAAACCTCTATTGTACAAACGCTACGTAGATGATTGCTTCTGTATTTTTCATAGCAAAACCGACATTGAGAATTTTTTCAAGTTTATCAATTCGCTTGATGATAATCTTCAATTTACTGTTGAATATGAAAATAATAAGTCTTTACGATTTTTGGACACCACTGTTTTCATAGATCAAGACCAGATCCGCATACGCTTTTCTTTTAAAAATACGAATACGGGTATGTACATCCCTAGTTCCGCTCTGGCTCCTTTTTCATACAAAATGGCTGCCTTCCGCGCCTTGTTTTACAGAGCCTTTCGCATCTGCTCACACAAGTTTTTATATGAGCAAGCTACCGAGGAGATTCTAAACTTCAGTCGTATGAATGGCTACGCTGATAGTGTAATTCTAAAACTCAAAGACGAAGTTGAACAAAAATTGCTGAACAATGGACACACTGACCGACCTGAAGTAAAATTTGTAAATTGGAACATTCCTTTTATTAGTAAGGGCGTCAACGAATTAAAGAATCGGATTCATTTCATCAACAAAGCTTTGCCAGAAAACACTAAAATCAGATTGATTTTTAAGACCTCCAAAACTCTGCATATGTGCCAGAATGTGGACACTATCTCGAGTGAGCTCAAGTCTAAAATCGTTTACGTTTATTCCTGTGATCGCTGCAATATGCGATACGTCGGCGTTACTATACGCCATTTAGCCACTCGGATTAATGAACATGTCACTGGAAAACCTTTACCGACAGAGATATCTATGCATGTGCACCGACCTTTGAAAGAGAACTTCTCAGTAATTGGCAGGTCGAGATTTCCAAAAATTCTTGAAACTATTTTGATTAGAGATAACTTTGACGCCCTTTCTAATGAAAGGAGTGGCTCTCACCCACTCCGTCTGAATCTGTAGATTTGTATATAACTGTGTGCTGTGATTTTACCTTTTTCTTCTTGCCGCTGAGGATGATATTTTATATATCGAAACATGTCCGGAATACATTGCTGAAATCACAATGGTTTTTCAAAATATACATATATATATATATATATATATATATATATATATATATATATATATAAAATAAAATGAAAGCCACTAGAATTGGTCTCAAATTATTATAATCAGCCGATCGATTTCACCAGTAACTGACTTGTCAAGGCTTAAAATGAATACAAAATATCAAAATGACATACATTGACATAACATAGACAAGTAATACTGAAATGAGATATCTATACACAATACTGAAAGCTTGTAAATAAAATGCATCATTGGGAATTCAAAGATGGTCTAAATAACTCAATAAACATAGATTCTTTCCTTTCCCGCAATAGTATGCAATAGCAATATGCAATATTCAATAGCAATATATTCAATAGTATCCAAACTAACCCTCCAGAATTTCTAAAATTCCGCCCGATAATATTTAGCCACCATGCACCTTCATCTCGCTTAAGTAACATATCGGATGAGTTGTTAAAACCTTTTGTAGTAGAACTGGCAAGTTTCTGTAAGGACACCTTCCAATTTATTGAAAAATTGCCTTCGGAAGTTAATAATGGAACTTTATTGATCAGTTTTGATGTCGTGTCACTTTATACGAATATACCCCATGAACTGGGTCTTAATGCTATTGAATTTTGGCTGAATAAATCAACAAATCTAATTCCACAAAGATTCAATAAAGAATTCATAATGAGAGGTATTGAGCTGGTACTCAAAAATAACTATTTTTCATTTGAGGATACCCATTACTTGCAGATATCTGGTACGGCTATGGGCACCAAGATGGCCCCATCTTATGCGACACTGGTAATGGGCTACCTAGAACATTCAATGTATGATCAGATCGAGATAAATTTTCCTAACTTTCATGATTTGATAATTGCTTCATGGAACAGATACCTAGACGACTGCTGGGTAATATGGGAAGAACGTTATGGTGATTTAAATCTATTTCATACAATATTACAAAGTTTGCATCCTTCCATCAAATTTACATGTGAGAAAAGCCATGAATCACTTAACTTCCTTGATGTGCTGATTTACAAAAGTGACGATAATAAATTAAATACAGATATTTACAGAAAACCTACTGATACTATGTCATATGTGCCTTTTAATTCAGCTCATCCAAAGCATGTTCTTAAAAACATCCCGTACAACCTAGCTTTCAGACTAAAAAGGATTGTCTCAAATGATCAAAAAAGAAAATTAAGATATCAGGAGCTCAAACATCATTTAACGAAATTACACTACCCACTTCCATTGATAGAGAATGCAATACACAGAGCTGAAACAACTCAACAAACGCAAGTGAATTCGGACCAACATGAACCAAGAAACATGAAACTGATACCATTTGTTCATTCCTTTAATAAGACTAACCCTGACATTTTCAAGAATCTCATTCGACCTATTGCAAATTATATTTATATCGATGACTATTTCAAGACTTGCTGCATAAAGGCATCATACAGACAACCGAAAGGTTTGATTTCCATCTTGCGTAATAACAACCGTAAAACATTATCGGGTATAACAAAATGTGGTGATAAAAGATGCAAAACATGTAACGTACTCATAACCGGAAAATTAATTGAATTTGCTCGAGTTGGAAAATCATATGAAATTAGAAAGAACTTAAACTGTAAATCTTCCAACGTAATATATAAGCTTGAATGCCACTGCGGTGAATATTACATCGGTCAGACAGGGGACTCCTTCAATCATAGAATGACAGTGCACCGCCAACACATTAATATGGGTAACTCGGCCATTCTTAACGTTAGCAGGCATATACAGTAGCTGCCTGTGGGAAATTATTTTCTGCGGCCCCTTTTATCAATTGTCCCCGGGTGCATCTAAGTTAGAGCGGGAAAGGAAAGAATCTATGTTTATTGAGTTATTTAGACCATCTTTGAATTCCCAATGATGCATTTTATTTTACAAGCTTTCAGTATTGTGTATAGATATCTCATTTCAGTATTACTTGTCTATGTTATGTCAATGTATATCATTTTGATATTTTGTATTCATTTTAAGCCTTGACAAGCCAGTTACTGGTGAAATCGATCGGCTGATTATAATAATTTGAGACCAATTCTAGTGGCTTTCATTTTATTTTATTTACAACTTTTACCAAAACTTTTATCTTCTATATATATATATATATATATATATATATATATATATATATATATATATATTAAAATAATTAAAGTGAAAACACATGGAATGCACAAGCGCTTTCTATATTCTTCAGGTGCAATTATATTGCACCTGAAGAATATAGAAACCGCTTGTGCATTCCATGTGTTTTCACTTTAATTATTTTAATATATCAAACCAATTGCTGAGATTGAAAATTTTTTTTACATTATATATATATATATATATATATATATAGCCTACTTTACTCTATGTTTCATTTGAAAATGTTGGAAAGCAAGGCTGTCTTTCTTATTTAGATGTTCAAATAAACGCCTTCTATAATGTATTGTGTTTCACCAATGTGAGTCTGGTTGCATTTTCTACAAATAATTCGATAGTCTTCTGTCGAACCGTCGCATAAGCAAATTTTTTAGTTTTGAGATATTTACATCATCTGACTGAGAATGAAGCAGTCTTTCATCCCATCCATATAGCTATTTTGATTTCGACTTGGATCATGACGTAATAGGCTCTCTTCATTTGTTGTATAATCAGTTAGACGAATTTTCATTCTGTCGAAAAATGCAAAATTGCGAAAAAATTGTAATTTGTTCACGAAAAACGAGCGCAAAATTGCAATTGTTTTATAAGCAATAAAAGCCGTTGAAGAAAATTGCAATTTATGAAGAAGTATATGTTGCAATTTTCTGAGAACGTTTGTAAATAGATTGCAACTTGATGGTTACAGAGGTATAAATACTTGTATACGAACAAAAAGCTTCTGCACTGAACATTGTGAATGATTTGAGCAGCGTTGAGCTTTTTAGGGAAAATACCTGAGCACTACGCTTACATCCATGATCCACAACAATTACGTTTTCTATTTATTTGGTGCGGACTTCTGATTATTCTTGCTTACAAACTTTAAAAACAAATGTTCTAATTGAGGGCACTTTTCTACTTGAATAGCATTTCTAGCAACTACATATTCAACTATATCACGGAGCATAGACCACAGTTTATCACGTGTGAATCACGCGAAACGCTAAAACGCGCATGTTACACACGTGAGAATTTTGTAGATATGTGAAATTGTGCTATTCACGTGGGATTCATGCGTGTTAATTTCTTTTATAGATAACACGTGTGATGTTCGTGTGAATATTTTGCCCCAGCAGCAAGTTTGTTCGTTCCTAAATTTTACGAGCGTTATCGGTATTTATGATGATCGGGAGAACATCGAAATGTTTTACCATGTCTGACAAATTGCATATAGATTTCTACGAGATAATACAGGAAATATCAATACATCACAAAATTGATACCAACGATAGAAGACTTGGGAAGTAATGGTAATCAGTAATGGTAAATGTTCACCGTTTCGACGTATTCCACAATATCAAAAAAAAGATAAAAATTCATGCTCTTAATTGAGTGTATTGAAGTATAGTAGTAAGCACATCCCAAAAACAAGGACAAAATGTGAAATGATGACCCAGCCCCCCCCTCTGGAAGGAAGTCGCCAAGGATGTGTTGGGAGGAATGGGTCCGTGAGGAAGAAACGGGTCCCCCCCTCTGGAAGGAAGGCAGGAGTGTTCGGGTAAGGGTTGGTCAGGAAGGTGATAGGAATGTGTGAGGGATAGAGTTGGAAAAGTCAGGTTTTGGATGTTTTGGGATGAGAAAGTCCATTTTTCGGGCAGAAGGAGTGCTCGGATAGGAAAATGGAGTGCAGATTCGGACTCTACGTGAAATTTTGGGTTAGGAAGGATGTTTCCAGCGACATCGGAGAGAAAAAGTTTTGAAGACCTCCCCCCCTCCCACCAAACTTCCAACTTTGGTGTTAGAAATCGTAGAAAGTCGTGCAATAGCTCATTTGAAAGCTAAAAGTGAGAAAAATGCAGTGGAAAGCTCAGTTTGGTCCACTTTTCCTGGGTTAACCCAGTAAAAATGCGCCATCGTTTCGATCGCGAAAATGCGCCATCGAAACGATCACTTAAATGTCTCCACTTATCGCCATGGAAACGATCGCGATATATCGCCTTCGAAACGAAGTATCGATGAGACGGCGACACATCGCCTTTATAACGAGTTTGCGATGTGATAGTGATACATCGCCGTTCTGTCGCCATGATATGGTTCCAGCTGCTGAATTCAAATATGTCTGTGACAATAAGCTGAATAATATATATATAATTCACCTTATTGTCACAGACACATTTGAATTCAGCAGCTGGAACCATATCATGGCGACAGAACGGCGATGTATCACTGTACGACGTATAGTTGGGAGAGACTATTTACATATAAATAGTCTCTCCCAACTGCGTCGTATTTCAGACATGTGTAGATTGGAAAGATGCTTACAGTTACGAGGATAAGTGTATTACATCTAAATTTAGCGAAAACGTTATGTTGCTGATATTTGTATTTATTATATCATGAAATGAAAATATACAATACTATCTAAATTTTAAAAAAATCATTACGGTAACGCACAAGTAATACACAAATTGTTAGTCTGTTGCATGGCGCTTTATTCCTTTTCTTATTTCTCGTCCACCCTCTCTATCGTTAGCATCTTTTAGAGTCTTTTGTATTTGTTTTTCGATCTCCAGCTCCTTGAAAAAGGTTGGGGAGATTATGTTCTTGACGGATGCTGCAAGAAGGAGAAAATATGTGTAAAAGGTGGATCATATTATATTCTCTGAAAATCTGTTGCATCAAGAAAATATCATCAAAATACAGACATATATCCGAGATAAATAAAATTCTTTTGACTTTGTACAGTATTGTCACTTTTCATTTAACCTCCTATGAGGAAGTATTCCGAAGTAGGCTACCGTATGTTTTTTAGGTTTTTTGAGATTATTTGAGTTTTGTTTCTCGTGTATCCTCTGCCTCCCGTCCTTATACCACTCGTACTAACTTGCAAGACTTCATTAGTTTGTCCATGCCGCTTTGTAATTTCTGTCCAACGGTGAGTAATGGGCAAAAGACCGTTTCAGGACACCATAAAATTCAAAAAAATAGTATCTTTAAAAACGACATAAATTCATGAATTTTGTTCCCTTTTCAGGTTTTTAAGACCTTAATTCATGAATTTAGTCCATTTAAAAAGTATCATTTTTTGAAAAAATAGTATTTTTAAAAACGACTAAATTCATGAATTTTGGTTATTTTCTCAGGTTATGAAGACCTAAATTCATGAATTTATGTCGTTTTCAAAAATACCCAATTTTTCAAATTTTTCAAAATCTCAAATTTGTGATTATGACATTTTGCTCCCAAAATCACGACCGTTCCAGGACACCGAAAAAATCATAAAAGTTAAGAAACTCAAAATTTGAGAATAACAATTTTCTCGCTTAAATCATGACCGTTCCAGGACACTGAAAATCATAAAAGTTGAGAATTTCAAATTCATGAATTTTATCCATCTTTCAGGTTTTTAAAATATATCATGTGACTAATAATATTTCTTTAAAAATGGAAGAAACAAAAATGCATGAACCTTCGTTATCATATGAACGTAGTTCTACTTTAATGGACATTGAAAAAATGAACATTGAAAAAATGAACAAAGAAAAACACAAAGATAGAGTTAGGTATATGAAAGATAAGGAATCTCAATTATTATTAAGATTAGAGCATTATAAAAAATTAAGAAAGAGATGGACCAAAGTTAAGAATGTAACACAAGGAATTGGCATATTCTTAACAATAAGTTTAGGTGCTTTAACAATTGTTATATCTTCAGGTGTTTTAGTAATTCCAGTAGTTGCTACAGCTTTAACAGGTACGGGTGTTTTTGCAACTTCACTTGTTACAATGTTAGATAAATCTTTAATAACTAAGAAACGAAAATCATTAAAAACTAAGCATTTACATATTAAAGAAGTCTATGACAAATTGCATTACTACTTTCAAAGAGTATGTGATGATAATGTTATTACGTTAGATGAGATTGAAAAATTTGATCAAATAGCTAATGAAGTAAATCAAATATCATTTCAATTACAGTCAGAAAAAGTTGATGATAAGAATAAACAGGATGGCAAAATTTCCAGTGATGGTAAAATTTCTAATGAAGAAAATGACAAAATTTTTTTAGAAGAGCTAAAAACTTTAAGCGAAAATTTAAGCAAAACTTTATTAAACAAAACTTAAAACGAAAAGATGTCAGACAACAAGGCAATAAAAAAATAATTTGTTCAGTAAAATGTTTTTGTTGTATTCCAATGTTACCACAAAATTCAAATATTATATTTTAAAAATGGATAAAATTAGAGCTGATAATTTTAAAAGAATAAAACAATTAGAAGAGTTAATAAAACAAAGAAATATTATGAAAGAAAATCATCTTCAACATAGAATGATAAAAGCTGGTATTCAATCTGATATGTTTGAAAAAATGCAGCAAACCGAGCAAGTAAAAACTGATTTTGAAAAAACTATGAAACCATTTAAAACTCTTGAAAGTAGTATATAGTGTGACATCCGGCGCGACGCTTCGCTTCGCTTTGCTTCGCTTCGCTTGCGCCGGATGTCACACTTTTGAGGGGGTTTTCAAAATTTTAAAAAAAATCAAAATTTCAAAAATTTAGGTAGACTTTAAATTTCACGTGGCCGAAGGCCGAAGGGCGAAAATTTAAGTTGTCTCAAAATATCACGTAATCGAAAATTTAAGTTGTCTCAAAATATCACGTGGTCTAAGAATTTTGAAAATTTAGGCAGACGAAAATTTAAGTTGTCTCAAAATATCACGTAGTATCAATATACCAGAAGATTGTATTCTAAATATTTCTTTAAAAATGGAAGAAACAAAAGTGGATGAAACAAAAGTGGATGAAACCGCAAGAATATATCCTTCGTTATCACAGTTAAAAATAAGTGAATTGAATAAAGAAAAACACAAAGATAGAGTACGTTATATGAAAGATAAGGAATCTCAATTATTATTAAGATTAGAGCATTATAAAAAATTAAGAAAGAGATGGACTAAAGTTAAGAATGTAACACAAGGAATTGGCATATTCTTAACAATAAGTTTAGGTGCTTTAACAATTGTTATATCTTCAGGTGTTTTAGTAATTCCAGTAGTTGCTACAGCTTTAACAGGTACGGGTGTTTTTGCAACTTCACTTGTTACAATGTTAGATAAATCTTTAATAACTAAGAAACGAAAATCATTAAAAACTAAGCATTTACATATTAAAGAAGTCTATGACAAATTGCATTACTACTTTCAAAGAGTATGTGATGATAATGTTATTACGTTAGATGAGATTGAAAAATTTGATCAAATAGCTAATGAAGTAAATCAAATATCATTTCAATTACAGTCAGAAAAAGTTGATGATAAGAATAAACAGGGTGGCAAAATTTCTAGTGATGGTAAAACTTTTAGTGATGGTAAAATTTCTAATGAAGAAAATGACAAAATTTTTTTAGAAGAGCTAAAAACTTTAAGCGAAAATTTAAGCAAAACTTTATTAAACAAAACTTAAAAGGAGAAAACTTTAAACGAAAAGATGTCAGACAACAAAGCAATAAAAAAATAATTTGTTCAGTAAAATGTTTTTGCTGTATTCCAATGTTACCACAAAATTCAAATATTATATTTTAAAAATGGATAAAATTAAAGCTGATAATTTTAAAAGAATTAAACAATTAGAAGAGTTAATAAAACAAAGAAATATTATGAAAGAAAATCATCTTCAACATAGAATGATAAAAGCTGGTATTCAATCTGATATGTTTGAAAAAATGCAGCAAACCGAGCAAGTAAAAACTGATTTTGAGAAAACTATGAAACCATTTAAAACTCTTGAAAAAGAACTTACAAATAATGATAAACAAATTGATATAACAGATCCAGAACACAAAACTATATTAGATGACTGTGGATTACCAGAATCAAACATTAATAAGAAATTACCAAAATCTATGCAATTTGAACATTCTATTTCATTTATAGATGGAAAAACAATATCTAGATTTTATCTCGCTCAAAAAGAAATATTTCCACAACCTTTTCGAGGTTTAATTTTTTCACCAGATAAATATCCTTTTAATTTAGATAGAAATTTTGTTGATCTTTTAAGAGGAGCAGATTTAAATAATTATGCTGTAGAAGATCTCATAAAATATAAAGCTATGATAGATAGAGTTAAAGCAGTAAAATCTCTTAGACGTTATAAACAATTAGAAAATTTATTATTAACGGGAGTTAAAGTAGAAAAAGGTTTATCTGAAAAACAGAAAACAGAAACAACTGTATTTTTACCAGATGATCCACAAGAATTACTAAATAGATTAAATATTTTAATATCTGCAATAAAAGAAGGACATAATTCTAGTTTCAATGAAATTCATGCTATATTAAAAAGACTGTTAGAAAAGAAGATTCTAAATGAAGAAGATTATAAAAGTATAACGAACCGAATGTTCTAGGGCTTCGCCCGTAGCTGAAATATGTTGTTGTTTTTAATTTTTTATAAAAAAAATATTTCATAAAAAAATATTTATTCAAAATTTTAAATAAAAATGTGTTCAGCAGATTTAGACAAAATTAATAATCATTTAGAAAATTTGACAGAGATTTTGGGTTCATCAAAATTTAGTACGACGTATCAAATTGCATTGACTAGTTTCTCAACATTTAACAGTATTCAAAACGTTATCAAAGATGTGAATGATCAATTTAGATATTCTACTGATAAAGGTAAAACATGGAAAATACTAACTTTTCTTCCTGGTTCTTACGAAGTTGAATCAATATCAAATGAAATTAAGAGACATTTAGGTATACCATTTAAAGATAAGAAACAATTACATTTTGCAGTTGAACCGGCAGTTAATAAATTTTCTCTTACTTTAGACGAAAATCATCAAGTTGATTTTAATCATGATGGATCATTGTCAAAGCTATTAGGGTTTAATAAACAAACCTATAGTCAAGGTTTTCATTTAAGTGAGAAGATTCCAAAAATAACTGAAATAAATTCAATTGTTGTACATTGTGACATTATTGAAGGAGGATATATAAATGGTAAATTGTCAAATTTAATACTCAGTTTTCCAGCTTTTACTGTACCCATTTGTTATAGATTAAATGTATTTCCACAAACATTAATATATTTCCCTTACAAGAAAAACTATTAACAACATTAGCATTAGAATCACTGATGAGAAAGGACAAGAAATAAATTTTGGAGGTGAAGAGATTATGATAGATCTTTTGGTTCGGGAGGTATAAACTCCCACGCGAAGCTAGAGAAGTTTAATTTTCTTCTTCTTCTTTAGAAACAAAAAAAAATAAAAATAAATTTTTTTATTAAAAATGAGTGAAGTACCCCCATTAAATGAAAAAAAAATTAAATTTAATCATCATCCAAATTTATCTAATAAAGTTTTGTCAGTTATTTGCGGAAGATCAGGATGTGGAAAAACATATCTATTATTTAAAATTTTAACGACTCCAAATTTTTTGGATTATAACAATCTTATAATTTATACAACAACAGCAGAACAACCCGTCTATCAATTTTTAAAGTATGGATTTGAAAATAATCTTAAAAAACAGCAATTGCTTCATTATTCAAAGAATATGAAAAATCTGAAGATGAAGAAGAAATAAGTTCGTGGTGTGAAGAAGCAGCAAAAAATAATCAGTTAGTTGAATCCAATAAAAATAAGCATATAAAGATACAATTAATAGATGATAGTGGTAATATGCAAGATCCCAGTAAACTAGATAAAACAATGAAACATTGTGTAATTTTTGATGATTGTGTTAATGACAGAAGTCAGTCAGTTCAGAGAAATTATTTCACAAGAGGTAGACATAATAACTGTAGTGTTTTTTATTTAACACAAAGTATGTATTCATTAGACGGAAGTGTTATTAGAAAGAATGCAAATATATTTATACTATTTGAAATAAATGCAAGAAACTTAAGTGATTTGTTAAGAGATTTATGTGTAAGAAATAAAGATGAATTTAAACAATCGTGTAAACAGATTATGGCTTCATTACAATTAATATTGATAAAAAAATTCATGATAGAGTTATCGAACAATTATTCTCTGACTAAGCTTCGCCCCGACTGAAAGTCGATAGAAAATATTTTCGCGGAGTGATCGAATAATTTTTTATTATAAATTTTTTGTTAATAAAAATAAAAAAAATATGTTGAATGCTTACAAGATAGAGCATGTACCAGTTTTAAAAGATTATCGTCATCCTACAAATCCTGTAAATTCGAAGAAAGAAGTTAGATTTTATTATCATCATAAATACGTAGCGTTCGTTACAGATTATAAAACAAAACATGGTATTAAACCGTGTGTTAAAACAAAAGACTTTCCACTTTGTTTAAGAAGTTTCCCAGTATTTTTGGCGTATAACAATTTATGGTGGTTGGTTAAAAAAGAACATTTAACAACACATGAATTAGAAACATTACATCAATTACATATTCCTGTGTATATGTAAAAACGGAACCGAGGTTCTATGTAAAAATTCATTTTTTCTTTTAAAAAATATGAATCGTGAAATGTCTCTCGGACAAACGTCTAGGATTGATGAATTAATCAAGAAACAAACTGCTGAGTTTGATGCGCAAATTAAACATAGTAAACGTAGTAAACGTATTAAAAACAGAAACGTACTAGGCGTAGTATTAGACGTAATACTAAAAAAAAGAAAAGTGGAACAAAAGAAATATTAGAAACTCCTATTACTGATATCTTTTTTGGTGATAGAATTAAGGATGAACTTGGTGATGATTTATGTAATTTATTTAATCCAAATGAAATTGAATATGAAAATGTATCTTTTATTAATGTAGTAAATGATATGCGGAAACTTTTAGCAAATGGTAAAATTATTAATTTACTTGGAAAAGTTATTAAAGATCAGGAAAATATAATTCAAAATTTTTACGTAACCTTCTATAATAAAAATTCATTTGAAATATGGTTTTCGAATCTGGATGAGAAATCCGATGCTGAGGAATGGATTTTTACAGGTAATATTAAATATGAAGATTTTGGAATGAAGTTTGTACAAAGATCGCATAGAGGGGCAGGTATTAATATGAAATATAGAATCAAAGAATATTTCGGTGAATATTGTTATATTCCTTCTGAAGATTTTTGTTTTATTAAATGTTATAATGTTTTACGAGGTTTTAATGAAGAACAAGGAGAAATGATGAAAGAAATGTTTAACAATTTTTTATATAAAGAGAAAGCCATATCTAGAACAGGAGTAATGTCAAACTGCAAATTTTCTCAATTCAATAAATATTTTGGAGAATCTGTTCAATATTATAGTCCTGCCAATCGTCATTTAAATCCTAGAGGAATTGAAACGTTTCATAATTATGTTTATTACAATTATTTTCACGCAGGTTCAACAATTGGTCACTACTGTTTAATTGATAAATCTCATAAATTAAAAGCTATTAGAGAAATTAAAAATAATTTCAAACCCATATATAAAACAGTTACTGATGAAAATCTAACAACGCGTCCATATAAAATCATAACAAAGAAAAAAATTGACTATAGTTCAACATATATTTGGGATCTCGAAACTTTTCCTGATCCTAACTGTTCAACAGCTCATCCTATTCCCTATGCTGTAGGAGCTATTAATTTTAATAAATGTATATGTTGCTTACCGAAACAAAGATTGAAAGAATTAGAAACACGTTTGTTAAGTGATATGATAAAAAAATTAAACGATCAAAAGATGAAGATGGAATTAAAAAACTTAAAAAACAGATTAATGAGTATAATAATTTAACTGAATTAGAATTTAATAGACTTCAAAATTGTGTGAAAATATTTACGAGAACTGAGGATGATGAATGTCCGATCGGGGGAAACCCAGAGGACGCATGTCCGATCCATCAATTTTTTTTAAAACTCTTGGAAAATTTAATTATTCGAGAGTAACTTTAATAGCTCACAATTCATCAGGTTTTGATTCCTATTTTCCGATAAAAGCTAATTTCAAATTATCTAAACCGCCTCTTAAAACTTCAAGAGGAATATTAACTGCTTCATTACAAAATCCTTATACAACTGAATGTGTTAGTAGATACATTCAAAAATCTTTTAGATTTAAAAACTATATGAAAAAAGATTCACCTTTAGGTAAATTAGCACTTCAAACTATTATAATGAAATGTAGTTATCAACATGTAAAAACAAGTATTTCTAAATGGTGTGAGAATTTTAAAATTCCTATGAATGTGTGTAAATTAAATTATGAAATTGGAGACATAACACATGAAAATTATAAAGAAAAAGAAAATGAATGGAGACCATATTTAGTTAACGATATTCTTTCTTTAGCTTTTTGTATCTACAAATATAATAATGTTATGCGAGATTTAGTTGGTGAAGATATAACTACTAATTTGACATCCTCTGCTTTAACATTTAACGGTTGGATGAAAAGCGTACAAAACGACAATATAAATATTCATTCTCATATAGATTTATGGGCTAGAAATTATATTAGAAAATCTGTTAAAGGTGGAAGAGTTTCAGCAAATATAAGAAAATACATATCGCCATTTTGTAGCATTTTGTTACCAATATTAAAACAGTATTTACCTGGTCGCTACGCTGGGGGGGGCTTTGTCCCCTGGTCGCTACGCTGGTGGGGCTTTGTCCCTTGGAAGTAATTTAATAGATTTAATGAAACAGTATCGAGATTTAGGAGATAAAACTGAAATTTGTAAGAAAATTTCAAATCAACTACTTGAACAAAAAAATGAATTTCTAATGGCTTTTGATGCCACATCTTTATATCCATCAGCTATGTATGATGAAAATTCAGAATACCCTAAAGCTGAATCAGCTAGAAAATTTCGTCAAGAAGAAGAGCGGGAAATAGTATATAAATTAAATACTCAAACATTTAGACATAATACTGGAATATTCTCTGTTGTGTTTCAATATCCGAATGATATGTTTTTCCAACCAGTTCCTATAAAAGATAAAGTTAAAAATCAAAATAATAATTCTCATGTGAAAGTAATCAGGTTTAGAAATGGTATATGTTATGATGTATTAACTTCTGTAGACATACAAAAAATTGTTAGATGTGGGGGAAAAATCTTACATATTACTGATGGTATAATTTATGAAAAAAATTATCAAGTTTCACCATTTCGAAATTATATTGAAAAACTTTTTAATTTGAGAAAAAGATATAAAACAGAAGGAAATACTGTAGGTGATGAGTCAATTCAATTATTGATGAATTCGCTATATGGCAAAACTGTGCAAAAAGATATAACCACTAAATATCATTTATGGAATGAGAATACATTGAGAAAAAATTTCACTCAAGAAGTAAAAGATTATGAAAAATTAAATGATGAAAAATATTTAGCGAAAGTAGAAATGGAAGATGATGAATTTCTCAAAACTAATATTGTAAAAGATGGGAAGACGTCATTCATGCCATCACACTCAGGTTCTTTCATTCTTTCTCACTCTAGAAGAATCATGAATAACTTTATTTTAGAAATTAATGGTTTCAAAGAAAAATACATTCATTATACAGATACTGATTCAATATATATTTCCAATGAGCTCTTTAATAAATTAGACGCTGCTGGATATGTTGGAGGAGAATTGTGTCAAGGAAAAAATGATTATGGAAATGGTGAAATTATTTTTGCAATGTTTATTGCACCTAAAGTAAAATACTGTATTACTGTAGATGAACAAGAAAGACTTAGTGAAAAGAAAACATTCAAAGGATATTCACAAGATAAAGTAAAAGTAGAAGATTTTCTAAAGATATATTCGGGGAAAACATTATCGACTACAGTTAATAAACCATGGAAAAGATCTTTAGAAACTGGAATTAGTATTCCTGATAAAAATAATAATACTGAAGAAAAAAAAATTTCTGGTCAAATAAATATTCTTAAACGTCAAGCACCTGATGAAAATGAAATTATGTTACCTTATAACGGAGAAGATATTCAAGCTGAAATATTTCAAACAATCGTCTGTGAGAGTAATTTAAGTGATGATGATGACACGTGGGAATAATAATTTTTTTATTACATCTAAAAATTTTATAACATCTAAAAACTTATTACATCTAAAAATTTTATAACATCTAAAAACTTATTACATCTAAAAACTTATTACATCTAAAAATTTTATTACATATGAAAATATATTTATCGAAGATTTTGGTATTTTCTATTACATATGAAAATATATTTATCGAATATTTTGGTATTTTCTATTGAGTTTTATCATATAACGTTTTATCAAAAGATAATTAAAATTTATTTTCACTAACTATTGATTCTTTATCATCATCATCAATTGATTCTTCATCATCATAAATTGTTTCTTCAACATCATAAATTACACTTTTTGGTATAGGATGCCATTCCCTGATAGGATACCATTCTCTTATTGGAATATCTAACTCTAAATTACATTTTTTATCTGATAATAATATAATAGAGAAAAATATTGGTCTTTGATCTCTTTTGGAAAATTTAATAACACCACCATAATATGAATCATTTTTAGTTTTTATTAAAGATGATAAAATTTTAAATTGATTAGATGTAAATCCTAATTTAAATTTTGTAGACCCGACACATAGTTGTCTAACAGTATCTTCAACTATACCATCATTATTATTTTCAATTGTAAGAAAATGAAATTTAGATGAATTTTGATTATATGTAGTATTAATATCATGTACATCAGTATGAGATATAAATTTTTCTTCACTTAAATTTTTATAATTACTAATATTTTTATAATCTTTTTTACCATTTACACCTTTTTCAGGTGTTTCAGAATCATCATTATTATCATCATCTATATTATCATCATTATTATTATAAGATTCTTTAAGATCGGACAAAGCCCTAGAACCTTCGGTTCATTTATTATTATAAGATTCTTTAAGATCGGGCAAATCCCTAGAACCTTCGGTTCGTTTTTTATGATTATGATTATGGTCATTGTTAATAGTATAAGGTGTTGTCCACGTATAAGGTGTTGTCCACATATAAATTTTCTATTGTTGTGCTAAACCATTTATATAAGATTTTAATAAATTGATATTTAAGTTTGAATATAAACCTATATATGTATCATCATCATATCTTTGGGGCATTTCTAATGTTTCTTGTTTATAAATTGTATCTCTGTAATAAACTTAACATAATAATTCTTCATTATGTTTTTTACTTTCTATATGAATATTATATTGGTTTTGTTCATCAACAAATAATCTAATTTTTTCTTTTGAACACGATTCTAATTTTTTAACTAATTCTTTAATAGTGATATAATTGATATTTTTATTTTCTATCCACTCAGTATTACTAATCGGCAAAACTGCTCTAATGAATCCATAAACATTATTATGACCTATTATAACCATATTTTCTTTATTTGATTCCACATACGCAACATCATTATATTTACTTACAATCTCCATAAATTTTATAAATGGATCACCTGGAAAAATACAATAGTTAGTTTCTATAGAAGGTAAACCTTTAGTCTGTTCTCTAAATATTTCGGCTTGTAATTCAAATAAAATATTAACATCTATACATGGATTATTATTATTATTATCAAAACATTTATTTTCAAATCCCGTTGATCTCGTCGAATAAGAAGAACAGGGTGAAGCGGGCGAATATAATTTTTTTAAATTTGCTTTTTCCATATTTTTATTAGAAAAAATTTTATTTTTTTATTTTTATTAGAAAAAAATTTATTTTTTTATTGTTAAAAAATGATGTTACCAAATGTTGGTGGAGGTGTATATATCCCGAATAATCGTGAATCGGAAATAGAGATAGAAAATTATATCATGAAAACTGGAGACGTTTTATCTGGTCCATTGCATCTTTCTATTCTTCCGCAACAAAATACAGAGTTAACAAATAAACAATATGTTGATACACAAATCAATGATTTAAAAGAAAAATATATAAACGATGTTTTAGTTCCACTGATGAATGAATTAAAGTTGCTAAAACTTAATGAAAAATCATTAAACGAAAAGTTATTAAAACTTGATAAAAAGGATAGAGAGCTAGAAGCAGATATAGCAAAACTTTTTAAAAAGATTTTAGAACAATCAAAAATTTTAATATTACTTTCTATAAATTTAAAATCTGCAGTCATTAAAAATAAACATCAGATAAAATTATTGAAAGAACAATTAGAAGATGAAATAGAAAAACTTCCTGAAAGAATTAAAAGAAATTTAAAGCAGTTACAAACTACATTCCAAAAAAGTGTTGATGAATTAAGTTCTAAAATTGCTCAACAAATGAAAAAGATGAATAGAATAATAAATGAAGTAAACTCACTTAATGAAAAAGTTGATAAAATGAAAAATCTTAAAATCAATTTAGAAAATGAATTTAAGAAAAATTTACAAGAAAACTCTAAAGAAAATAAAGAACAGTTAGATTCTGTTAAAAGATAATTAGATGTTCTTAAAGTTAAATTGAATGCACTTAAAACGGCGTTGAAGATTAATCAGCAGAAAATGCAAATTAATAGAAAAGAAATTAAAGTACATCACACGCTGCTTGACGCAATAGATAAAGTGCAACAGGCAATTAATAAACATATCTCGAAGTTGTTGTCCATTCACAAACGTAAACCTTGATCGACGAAGTCTTGGGTTTCTAACCTATCGGAGCGAAGCTCCTCGAGGCTTTAGCCGATCGGACCTTGTTCAGAGGCTTTAACCGATCGGACCAAAGGTCCTCTGGTTACTAACCAATCGTAAATATTTTTTCCCAAAAGTCAAATTTAATCCTAAAAAATGCCTATAATTTATAAACACAATCTTAAACATTTTGCTTCAAATCAAAAAATTGCTCATGAACCATCTATGAAATCTGTTTACCATTATGACAGTGTAGAAACAATCGGAACACAAAAGTTCCTAGGCACCGCAGGTGCCGTTCAAAAAGAAGGGGATGGTATCTTTTCTGGTATTGGAAGTATCGTTAACTTAATTAAAAATAATAAAGATTTGATTACATCTGCTGCAAAAGGAGCAGCTGCTATAGGTAGTACAGCTAGTGCAATATCAAATGCTGTTAAGTCTCAAAACGAATTAAAACAACTAGAAGCTATTCGTAAACTTAGGAATGATTCTGAAGAACTAAAAAATTTAAAAAAAACTTCAGAGGAAACAAAAAACAAAATTGCTAACATAGCTGTTGGGGAAACCTTGAGGAGCGGAGCTCCGTCTGATAGTAAAAAGGGGAAGAAAACAGGCGTAGCCATAAAACGTTCAATTGAAGAAATAAGAGGTAATGGCGTGAGCAGCAACCTTCGGTTAAACCGGCAAAGCTGTAGCGGAGCAGGTCTAGCAAAATTCTAAAATTATATTTTAGCAAAATTTTTTAGTAAAATTTTTTTGGTAAAATTCTAGAATTATATTTTAGTAAAATTTTTTTTCCGTCTGTGAGAAAAAGAAAAAGTCAAATTATTTTTTATAAAAATGTCTTCGCTTATCGAAAATAAATTTAGATTAGACGATCCTCCGTTCGTCAGTTACAATCAAAAAAAGAATGACTATATAAGAATTGCTATGAATCCCGGATCTTCCAGTCGAGTAAATACCGGAGGTGATTTTATTTTTGAAGTTGATAATCAGCAGAGTTATTTATATTTATCTGATTCATTTTTACACTGTGAATATTCTTTATATAGTGATGCCAATTTTACAACACCATTACCAGATACCGATAATATTGCACTAGAGAATAATTTTTTTCCAAGATTATTTACACAAATGCGTTTAGATGTTGAAACTCATAATATGGAAACAATAAGTGATTCTCCAGGTGTAATTGATACAATGCTTAGATTTGTAACAATTGGTGAAAATAATAAAAAGTATGAAATCGAAGGTTGGTTTCCTGATACTAATGATGTTATAATTGTTGATGATTTAACTCACGCTGGAACAGATGCAGCAGGAATTGCGAAAGATGTAGAAAATATTGCAAAACATTTAAATAAAACAAACAATAGTGCATATAAAGAAAGACGTGAATTTAACAAGAAAAGTAAACAGACAGTAAATTGGTCATTGTCTCCATTATTCGGATATTTAGATTATGATAAAATATCATATCAATTAAAATTTAAATTCATAATTCGTCGCACAGCAAATAATGAATTAATCTTTTTTGGTAAGACTGGAAAAAAAGCATATTTAAAAATTCATAGACTTGAATGGTGGATTAAGCATATTACTCCTAGTTTAGAGGTTGAAACAGCTATTGCAAAAAGATTAATTACTAACAAACCAATTCCAGTAAATTTTCTAAAGGGTACTGCTAGTTCAGTAACTTTTTCCGAACAAAGATTTAACTGGCATTTTACTAGAACTTCGAATACTCCAAGATATTTATTACTAACTTTTCAAAGAAATAATTCTCCAAGTTTTGATAAGAACAATAATCTCTTCCATATTAATACAATTCGAAGTTTACAAGTTTCATTAAATCAAACCCGATATCCAATTGATCCATTAAGATTCGATGATACCAATAATCAATTTATGGAAGGATATGATTCTTATCGAAATCTTTGTATAGAATTTGGAGTTGAACCACATTTAACTCCTGGAGATTGGAGACATTTATATCCTGTTCTCTGTTTCGATTTAAGTGCACAATCTGAAGATATTATCAAGACTGGTTGTGATGTAACAATTAATATTGAAAAGAAAGATGCCACAACTTCATTGATGGCTTATGGTCTATTGCTAGAAGATGTAAAATATTCTATTGAAATTCTTAATGGAAAGATGGCTAAGATAGGCTAAAGCCAGAGGAGCTTCGCTCCGATAATTTAAATAAAATTTTTGATAACTTAAAATTTTTGATAACTTAAAATTTTTCATAACTAGAATAGATTAAAAATTCTTAACTTAAAAATTTTGATAACTTAAGAATTTTTCATAACTAGAATAGATTAAATTTTTTGGTAACTTAGGAATTTTTTAGTAACTTAAAATTTTTTTATTAAAAATGTCGCAAGCAAAAAGTAATAATAATGAAACTGTTGAATTAAAATTACGTAATATTGTTGACAAAAATACCCCTAAAACTATTACGATTAATAAAAAAAGTATTACATAAGTAAACCAATGATAGAGAATATTCAATTACAAGAAGAAAAGAATGGCGGGATTCTCCCATTAATTCTACTAATAATAGGTGGCATAGCAGCAACAAGAAGTGTTGCAGGTGGGACAACTGGTATTGTCCAAGCAGTAAATAAAAATAAATCAGAGAAGGCAGCATTAGAAGAACAAAAACGTCATAATAGAGAGTTAGAGAAAGTTGCTAGGGGTGACGGAATAGTAGATAATTTTACTAGTAAATTAAAATTAGTTGATGAAGGAAAACGAGTTCTTAAAAATATTCTCTACAATGTTGATGATTTAATTGAAATTAAAGAAACTAAAGATGGTTCTGGAATATATCTAAGTTCTAGTATGATTCGGTAATAACCTCAGGACCTTTGGTCCGATCGGCTAAAGCCTCTGAAAAAAGTTCTATTAAGTAAAACATTTATTTTATCTTTTAAAAAGAATTCTACAAATTCCGAAAATTTAATTAAATTAAAAATTGCTAATTTAGATTTATTAAATTATCTATTAAACAAAAATAAAAACTCAAATTGTAAAATTTATGAAGGTAACGACATACAAAAAACATTAGAAAACTTTCCTGGATTTATTTGGAGTAAATATTCGAAAGAAAAACATCTTCCTGGTCATTCATATACCGGTCCAGGAACTCGATTAGATGTAAGACTAGATGAGAATAATAATCCGAAACCAGGTGAAGAACCAATAAATAGAGTAGATGCCGCAGCTTACAGGCATGATTTGGCTTATCGAAATCATGACCTAAGTTCTCGACATGTAGCTGATAAGAAGATGATTCAAGAATTAGATAGTATTCGAAATCCTACATTTAGAGAAAAAATTGAAAGAATGTTTGTTTAGAAAGCTTTACAAGCTAAAATATTATTCGGACAGGGTTTAAATGAAACGACAGCAAAGCTGTCTGAGAGCAACGCTCGAACCTACGCGTCCGAAATGTCGAATGACCTAGGACGCTATGCGTCCGAAATTCATAAAGAATACAAAAGGCCTAAATATTTATTGAAAGTAAAGGTATTTAATAAAGATGATATTTGGAGTGCTGATCTTATTGATATGCCGAACGACTCTGATTATAAATACGCATTGACCGTTATAGATTTATATACACGATACGCTTGGGTAAAGCCTTTAAAAAATAAAAGTGCTCTATCAGTTAAATATGCGTTTGAAGAAATCTTTAAAGAAAGTAATAGAAAGCAAAAAAAATTGTTTGTTGATAATGGGTCGGAATTTTATAACCGAAACGTTCAGCCACTATTTGAAACTGTTTATTCAACTGAAAATGCTGGAAAGGCTGTAGTAATAGAAAGATTCAATCGGACGTTAAAAAATAAAATTTTCAAGAAATTTACTCAGCAAGGAAATCAGAAATGGTTAAAAATATTACCAGGAATTGTAGATGAGTACAATAATAAAGTTCATTCAGGTATTGAAGAAACTCCAAAGAAGGCTTCTGACGATCCTGGTTTAATACGAAAGAAAATATTCGAGAATAAGTATTCGAACGAAAATAATTATTCGAATGAGAATAATCCGAATGTACAGAAACGTAAGCCGAAATTTAAAATTGGAGATAGGGTGCGAATATTTAAGTATAAGAATAAATTTGAAAAAGGATTTGTTGGCTATTGGACGAAAGAGATAATTGAAATTTGTAAAATAAATCAAACTTATCCGATTACTTATGAAATTAAAGATTTAGATAATGAGAATATCAGAGGCCGATTTTATGAGAACGAATTACAACGAAGCGATTTTTAATTATCATTATTATTGGAACTAACGTTTCGGGAATGAAATTCCCTTATTAGGCGTAGCCATAGAACCTACGGTTCGTTCAATTCTAACATAATATCTAGAAATGGTACTCCTTCCTGTAATATCAATAAAACATAAAGACATAATTGACCACAATAAGTAGTTCCCGGTTTTTGAATTTGAAATGTATTATAAGTTCCATTGCCAAGTAATTCTTTGACTTCGTTTGTTGGAGGCAATCCATATGAGTCGAACCAATAGTTCTCAGCCTCTGGGCGGTCAAAATAGTAATTATCTCCATTTTTATTTCTATGCCCCGCTGACCAATGTACGCCTTTTTGGTCTGAAGTGTGAAGATTCGTTATGAAATTTACAGTTGGCTTATTTTTGATCAATTGTAATTCGGCTCTCATTAGGACATAAAAATTCTTTATTCCCAATTGATTAGCAATTTTCTTTAGGTCGAAATTTGTCGTGGTTTGCGTTCCATATAATTTAAAAAACTCATTTATGTTGCTCATTTTATAATTAAAAAAATTTCTTATAGGGACCCCTAGAAGTCAGAAGGGAGGGGGTATTGATTTAAAACTGTTCTCTAATGATGACTTTCCTTAATACTTATTCGATTTTGAAATGATTATATTATAATTATTCTAATCTATATTGTTTTACATATTTTCATTTTCTTCATGAACTTCATTTGTTAATATGTTTATCGTTAAACATATTAATTGCCATAACAACTAACCCGCATATCGGCGTTTATGCGTTCTGAGTTCACAAGAAGAATTTTATTGTCATTTGCTTTTATTGTCAATGCACTCTTATGTGCTTAATCTATTCATGTCTTCACAATGGGAAGTACTTTACTACCCGTATGTGTTTGGCAAACGCTAAATGAATTTTGCAAATCGATTTCTAAAACTGAATTTGAAAGCAAACTTTGAAAACAGACTTTGAAAATAGATTTTGAAAACAGATTCTGAAAATAATTTACGTAGGGGTAAATTGAAATGTCAAAACTTTTACGCACGCGTAAGTTGAAATGTCAAAAGTTTACCGATGGGTAAATTGAAATGACAAGAGATAGCACGATAATTTTAGGGGAAAGCTGCTAGATGTTTCTCTCTCTTCAATCTCTCTCTCTCTCTCTCTTCAATCTCTGTCTCTCTTGAATTATCAGCCAGTGTACGGGTTCATTGAATAATTTTGAGTTTATGAGTTACAATGATCTTCTAGTTCACACAATTAGTACTTTAAATAATGTTGAGAATACAATAACGAAGAATGTCTAAGTAATAATTGCGTCTTCTTAATTTATCATAATGCTCTAATCTTAATAATAATTGAGATCCATTTCACTTGTTTTTAATTGAGATAACGAAGGATATGGTCTTGCGGTTTCTTCCATTTCTAAGTTTTCTTCAATTTTCGTCGTCGCCGTCGCCGTCCCCGTTGAGGTTTCCATTTTTAAAGAAATATTTTGAATACAATCTTCTGGTATTTCGTCTGCCTAAATTTTCAAAATTCTTAGACCACGTGATATTTTGAGACAACTTAAATTTTCGATTACGTGATATTTTGAGACAACTTAAATTTTCGCCCTTCGGCCTTCGGCCACGTGAAATTTGAAGTCTACCTAAATTTTTGAAATTTTCATTTTTTTGGAAATTTTGAAAACCCTCGCAAAAGTGTGACATCCGGCGCAAGCGAAGCGTTGCGTCATGCCGGATGTCACACTATATACTACTCTTGAAAAGGAACTTACAAATAATGATAAACAAATTGATATAACAGATCCAGAGCACGAAACTATATTAGATGACTATGGATTACTAGAATCAAACATTAATAAGAAATTACCAAAATCTATGCAATTTGAACATTCTATTTCATTTATAGATGGAAAAACAATACCTAGATTTTATCTCGGACAAAAAGAAATATTTCCACAACCTTTTCGAGGTTTAATTTTTTCACCAGATAAATCTCCTTTTAATTTAGATAGAAATTTTGTTAATCTTTTAAGAGGAGCAGATTTAAATAATTATGCTGTAGAAGATCTCATAAAATATAAAGCTATGTTAGATAGAGTTGGTGCAGCAAAATCTCTTAGACGTTATAAACAATTAGAAATTTATTATCAACGGGAGTTAAAGTAGGAAAAGGTTTATCTGAAAAACAGAAAACAGAAACAACTGTATTTTTACCAGATGATCCACAAGAATTACTAAATAGATTAAATATTTTAATATCTGCAATAAAAGAAGGACATGATTCTAGTTTCAATGAAATTCATGCTATATTGAAAAGACTGTTAGAAAAGAAGATTCTAAATGAAGAGGATTATAAAAGTATAACAGGACATCTCTGATGTCCTCCAGGGCTTCGCCCGTAGCTGAAATATGTTGTTGTTTTTAATTTTTTATAAAAAAATATTTCATAAAAAAATATTTATTTAATTTTTTAAGTTTAAAAATGTGTTCAGCAGATTTAGACAAAATTAATAATCATTTAGAAAATTTGACAGAGATTTTGGGTTCATCAAAATTTAGTACGACGTTAAAAATTATAACAACTACTTCATCACACACTTGTAATTTAGAACCCATTCTACATTTGGAACAAAATAAAAATTATCAAATTGCATTGACTAGTTTCTCCACATTTAACACTATTCAAAATGTTATAAAAGATGTGAATGATCAATTTAGATATCCTACTGATAAAGGCAAAACATGGAAAATACAAACTTTTCTTCCTGGTTCTTACGAAGTTGAATCAATATCAAATGAAATAAAGAGACATTTAGGTATACCATTTAAAGATAAGAAACAATTACATTTCGCAGTTGAACCGGCAGTTAATAAATTTTCTCTTACTTTAGACGAAAATCATCAAGTTGATTTTATTCATGATAGATCATTGTCAAAGCTATTAGGATTTAATAAACAAACCTATGGTCAAGGTTATCATTTAGGTGAGAAGATTCCAAAAATAACTGAAATAAATTCAATTGTTGTACATTGTGACATTATTGAAGGAGGATATATAAATGGTAAATTATCAAATTTAATATTCAGTTTTCCAGCTTTTACTGTACCCATTGGTTATAGATTAAATGTATTTCCCCAAACATCAATATATTTTCCTATTACAAGAAAAACTATTAACAACATTGGCATTAGAATCACTGATGAGAAAGGACAAGAAATAAATTTTGGAGGTGAAGAGATTATGATAGATCTTTTGGTTCGGGAGGTATAAACTCCCACGCGAAGCTAGAGAAGTTTAATTTTCTTCTTCTTCTTTAGAAACAAAAAAAATAAAAATAAATTTTTTTATTAAAAATGAGTGAAGTACCCCCATTAAATGAAAAAAAAATTAAATTTAATCATCATCCAAATTTATCTAATAAAGTTTTGTCAGTTATTTGCGGAAGATCGGGATGTGGAAAAACATATCTATTATTTAAAATTTTAACGACTCCAAATTTTTTGGATTATAACAATCTTATAATTTATACAACGACAGCAGAACAACCCGTCTATCAATTTTTAAAATATGGATTTGAAAATAATCTTAAAAAAACAGCAATTGCTTCATTATTCAAAGAATATGAAAAATCTGAAGATGAAGAAGAAATAAGTTCGCGGTGTAAAGAAGCAGCAAAAAATAATCAGTTAGTTGAATCCAATAAAAATAAGCATATAAAGATACAATTAATAGATGATAGTGGTAATATGCAAGATCCTAGTAAACTAGATAAAACAATGAAACATTGTGTAATTTTGATGATTGTGTTAATGATAGAAATCAGTCAGTTCAGAGAAATTATTTCACAAGAGGTAGACATAATAACTGTAGTGTTTTTTATTTAACACAAAGTATGTATTCATTAGACGGAAGTGTTATTAGAAAGAATGCAAATATATTTATACTATTTGAAATAAATGCAAGAAACTTAAGTGATTTGTTAAGAGATTTATGTGTAAGAAATAAAGATGAATTTAAACAATCGTGTAACAATGCTTCGTCAACAGATTATGGCTTCATTACAATTAATATTGATAAAAAAATTCATGATAGAGTTATAGAACATTTGTTTACCGAGTGATAAAAAATATACAAATATAGTGTTATAATATTTTTTTTTATTTTATGTATATATCAAATTTGTCTATCTTAGAAATTAGAAAATTAAAAAGGTGAAGTATTTATTCCATCACGTAAAATTTTTCTTTTATCATCAAATGGATCTAATGCTAATTTATGTTCTTCTTTTAAATACATTTTATGTTTTTTTGAATTAAGTCAATAATTACATGCTGTTTTTATTTCATTATTAAATAATACATTTTTATAATCTTGAAATGTTATTTGATTAGCCACTGATGTCTTTGAAATTCCTTTTAATGTTTTATGTGTTTTAATATTATTAGTTGTATTATAACAATAACATTTAGATTTTAAAAATATAGCTTCTGTTATGAAATCTTCATTTCCTTCTAATTCATCTTTTGCTTTACATAAATCAGAAGGATGAATGATATCTTTTATTTTATTAATTTCTTCATCAAGTGTAGAATTATACGGTATTGTTCATTCTAAGAAAACAGAATCGGTATCTGTAAAGTGTAATTTATAGTTTTTGCCATAAGCAGGTGCTAAATAATCATATATAAATCTATACATAAATAGTTTAGCTAATTCTAATATAGTGAATCCTATAAAATTAAACTTATCATGTTTTACGCTGATTCGACGTAAATGTACAGCACATAGTTCATCACTAATCCTAGCAGTTCTTTTATGTGTAGGTTTCCTTGTTAAATTTTGAAACCTATCTTTATCATAAACTATTTCAATATTTTGTCTATTACGCACATTTTCTAAACTCTTACCATAAAATGCATTATTCATTAATTTGAAGAACACGTTTCCAAAATCATCTTTATTTCTTTTAGCTATTTTACGTTTTTCAATATTGAACTCTATATAATTTTTTAACCACCTAGATTTTTGATAAAATAGTTTTCGATGTATTTTGGTGAGAATCATTCCATGTTCTAAATACCAATCTAGCATTCTTCCTTCAACAACATACTTTCCTTTTTTACTTTGTGTTAACATAAGTTTTTTTGTTGGTCTGTATTTCTTAGGAATTAAAGAATTTTGATAATCTGAAAAATCTTCTATATTGGGAATTTTGTTTTCGGGACAGAAAGGAAAATATTTTGTTTTATCTTTTATTTCATCAGGATATACTAAATCAACTTCATATATATAACCATGATTATAATTACCATCATAAGTTTTTTTGATAATCAAGAATATTACACCATTCCATCTCACCTGTTGGTAATTCTTGTATCATGCAAGAAGAATATAAGCTATTAAAATCATAATATAACAAATAGTTTTCTCTCATGATTTCATCAACTGCTGCTTGACTATCTTCATTTGATATAAGTCCTTCTATATTTTGATTAAACAGTTTTATAAACTGATCGCTTTCTTCTGGAGATAAAGGTTTCATTATTCCATAATCATCAGGATTTACTTTTTTATTGTAACACTGTACATAACGATTACCTAAAACTGATGAAACTTCACCTCTAACTCCAGATTCAAAAAATTATAATTTATCATATGTATTTTTTTATAATGTTTAAGTTTAACACCAATATGTTTTAATCCTGCTAACCATGTTAAACCTGGTGTAGAATAATAATTACATGGATCTATTCCATAATATTCTAAACACATATCACGA
The DNA here is from genome assembly GCA_907163375.1 of Prostheceraeus crozeri. NCBI lineage: Eukaryota > Metazoa > Platyhelminthes > Polycladida > Euryleptidae > Prostheceraeus > Prostheceraeus crozeri. Next base: position 127,345 of record CAJQUW010002388.1, on the reverse strand, counting down.
AAGTTTTCAAAAAGATCAGCTAGTATTAACACATCTATCTTAAGATATTTCATTGTATAATCATACATTGTTTTACAATTTAAGTCTCTCCATTTTTTTTCAGCTTCAGCATAGTCTTCTTCAGATAATTGTGATTGTTTTAATGTTGATTTAAATTTATTTATTGGAGGAAGTTGTTTTTCTTCCATAATTTTATTCACAGAATTAAAATCTCCAGTTATATATTCATACGGAAATATGCCTTTTAAAGGTTTTAGGTTATATTTATTTAATATTTTACATTGTTCAGGTTTCAAAGTTTTTCCCATAACATCTAATGAATAAGGAGTAAAAATTCTAAATGCATCTAAAATTGTAATACAACCTAATTGCATTGAAAAATATTCTTCTTCTGTTTTACATAGTACATTTATTTGTTGTTGTTGTAATTTTTCAGATGAAAATAAATCTTTCATTACTAGATGGAAATCATATTTAGAACCATTGTAGAAATATAAAGGATCAAAGTTATATTTAAATTTATTAGCATTAAGATTACAAGAATTATGTGACGCACCTCTATATAATCCATTTAGATGATCATGATCTTTTACCTTATCAAGATATCTACCTCTGCCATTTTTATAATTTTTTGTAAATTCTTTTCCACAGTAATAACAATTTGTTTCATTAACAAAATTAATTTTTTCTTCATCCGTTAATGGAAGCATTGGTATATTTGTTTCAAGAAATTGTGAAAAACGTCCTTGTAATTCTTCTACTTTCTTTGTAAACATTTCTGAACTATCTTCACCATATTATTGATAATATTCTGATTTAAATAATTCAGGATAATTTGAATGAATGTACATTCCCCAACATAATGGTTTTTGTTCAAATAAATATTTTTCTTTACTTTGTTCAGCTGCACTTTTTTCATATTTACAATTATCAGAATCGGGCGAGGCCATGGAAGACATCTCCGATGTCCCATGATTTTGTGTCATGTTAACATTATATGCTTCGAAATCACAATAAAAAGTAAAGGGTACTTTATTTTTAAAATACCATTTATTATATTCTAAATAATCATCTTTAGGAAAAATATTTTCAACTGCTTCGTTTTGTTGACAATTCTCCAAATATCTATTCATTTCTTCTTTAGTTCTAAAACTTGTCATACATTGAAGACAAGGAAAATTTGTATTATCTGAAGTTTTTGTAAGTATAGAAACATCTTTACACAATATAAAATGACCCTGATAATATAAAATATTCGCTTGTGCTGGTTGCTTTGTTTGTTTTAATTTTTGAAATTTATCTTTATATATTTCATGTGTTTCATCAATTTGTCTTTGTAAATCTTTTTCAGACTGTTGATAATTTTGATTTAATATTTGTAGCTGTTGTTCATATTCATTATTATATTGTTCTTGACATTTTTTTAAACATTCATTTAATTCTTTATTTTCTTCATTATTTAATTCTTTATTGTCTTTATTTAATTCTTGAATCGTTTCTATCTTATTTTGATATTTATGGCCATATTCTTGTACTAATATTTTTGTTTGTTGTTGATAATCTGTTTTACATTTTTGTAAAATTTCATTTAAATTTTGTAATTTTTGTTGATATTCTAAAGATAAAGATAAATAATCGGAATCATAATCATAATTATAATTACGTCCTTTATAATTATTATGATTAATCATTATTGGTGATATCGTTTTAACAATTTGAAATTTTTCAGTACATATTATATTTCCTTGGTAAAAAATATTATGATGCATGTAATTTCCTCTATCATTATATACTATTTCTGATTGACATAAATTTTTATTATTCAAATAAATTTTTTTTGAATCTGAGTAAAGTGGAGTAATTTTACCAATAGAAGCATAATTCACATTTAATTCAAAAACATTTACTTCAATTAAATTTTTATTCTTTTTATGAAACTTTATTAACCTATTATAATCATATGGAAATTCATGTAAGCCATCAGAGAGATCAAATTCATTTATATATTCCTCTTTATTGTAATGACTTAGTCTTTCTTTGTGATATTCCGCAGGATGTAAATGTGCTATAATACTCCACAGAAAACAATAATCATCTTCATTTTTTATGTTGATTATTTGTGGTGAACTTAAAGGTAAAGGAACATAACTACCACCAGTATTATTTTTATATTTATCAATTACTATTTTCTTAGATAGTATTTGAACAAATCTCCAACCAGATTCACGTAACTGGGCTTAAATTATACAATTTTCTAATTTAAGTATCATTTGTTCAAATATGGGTTGTATATCATTCACATTATGAATTTCTTGTGAATTTGTAAAATGTCCTTGTATTATTTCTTCAGGAATTCCATCAGGTCCATTTTTTGTATAAAGTACTTCTACATTCATATAACATTTGAAAGATTTCTTAAATATATTATAAAAGTTGGTTAGAATATCAGAAAAAGTTTCATCGGTTTCATTATGTTCAACCGATTCATAATATAAATATTTTATATCTGTTATGGGCGAAGCCCTAGAACCTTCGGTTCGTTCGGCTTCATCGGTTCGTTCAGCTTCACATGTTTTTTTAATTTCGTTTAATTCATCTATTTCGTTAAATTCATCAGTATCGCTAAATAAATATCTTCCATCTGGTACGGGCCAAGCCCTAGAACCTTCGGTTTGTATGGTCTTATCATCACTATTAAAAACTTTTTTATATTCTGAATGTGAATAATCATCAAACATTTTTAACTTTTATATCAGTAGGCAATGTTTCTAGATAGTTTATATAATTATTTAATTTCAATATATTTCCTTCATCAACTCGATCTACATTTTGTAAATGCAATTTACTATTTAAATGAGATTGATAACTTCTTTTTGTTTGCAACTTTTTTTACATAAGACACAATAAAACTTGGTATTTTCCATTTTTTTATTTTTTAAAGAAAAAAATTGTGTTTTAATTTTAGATATAAACATTCTAATATCAAGGTCTTGAGTGTTATTTTATATTATTATATATTTCACGTTCTTAAGTTATTTTATTTTCTTTATCACATTAAGTTTTTTCATATTAAGTTTTATCATATTAAGTTTTATCATATAACGTTTTATCAAAAGATAATTTAAATTTATTTTCACTAACTATTGATTCTTCATCATCATCATCAATTGATTCTTCATCATCATAAATTGTTTCTTCAACATCATAAATTACACTTTTTGGTATAGGATGCCATTCCCTGATAGGATACCATTCTCTTATTGGAATATCTAACTCTAAATTACATTTTTTATCTGATAATAATATAATAGAGAAAAATATTGGTCTTTGATCTCTTTTGGAAAATTTAATAACACCACCATAATCTGAATCACTTTTAGTTTTTATTAAAGATGATAAAATTTTAAATTGATTAGATGTAAATCCTAATTTAAATTTTATAGACCCGACACATAGTTGTCTAACAGTATCTTCAACTATACCATCATTATTATTTTCAATTGTAAGAAAATGAAATTTAGATAAATTTTGATTATATGTAGTATTAATATCATGTACATCAGTATGAGATATAAATTTTTCTTCACTTAAATTTTTATAATTACTAATATTTTTATAATCTTTTTTACCATTTACACCATTTTCAGATGTTTCAGAATCATCGTCTATGTTATCATCATCTATATTATCATCATCATTATTATTATAAGATTCTTTAAATTATTATTATTGGATTCTTTAAGATCGGGCAAAGCCCTAAAACCTTCGGTTCGTTTATTATGATTATGATTATGGTCATTGTTGATAGTATAAGGTGTAGTCCACATATAAATTTTCTCTTGTTGAGCCAAGCCATTTATATAAGATTTTAACAAATTAATATTTAAGTTTGAATATAATCCTATATATGTATCATCATCATATCTTTGCGGCATTTCTAATGTTTCTTGCTTATAAATAGTATCTCTATAATAAACTTGACATAATAATTCTTCGTTATGTTTTTTACTCTCTATGTGAATATTATATTGATTTTGTTCATCAACAAATAATCTTATTTTTTCTTTTGAGAAAGATTTTAATTTTTTAACTAATTCTTTAATATTGATATAATTGATAATTTTATTTTCTATCCAATCAGTATTACTAATTGGTAACACTGCTCTAATAAATCCATAAACATTATTATGACCAATAATAACCATATTTTCTTTATTTAATTCCACATACGCAACATCATTATATTTACTTACAATCTCCATAAATTTTATAAATGGATCACCTGGAAAAATACAATAATTATTTTCAATAGAAGGTACACCTTTAGTCTGTTCTCTAAATATTTCGGCTTGTAATTCAAATAAAATATTAACATCTATACATGGATTATTATTAGTATTATTATCAAAACATTTATTTTCAAATCCCGTTGATCTCGTCGAATAAGAAGAACAGGATGATGCGGACGAATATAATTTTTTTAAGTTTGGTTTTTCCATTTTTTTATTTTTATTAGAAAAAATTTTATTTTTTTATTGTTAAAAAATGATGTTACCAAATGTTGGTGGAGGTGCATATATCCCGAATAATCGTGAATTAGAAATAGAAAATTATATTATGAAAACTGGAGACGTTTTATCTGGTCCATTGCATCTTTCTATTCTTCCGCAACAAAATACAGAGTTAACAAATAAACAATATGTTGATACACAAATCAATGACTTAAAGGAAAAATATATCAACGATGTTTTAGTTCCACTGATGAATGAATTAAAGTTGCTAAAACTTAATGACAAATCATTAAACGAAAAATTATTAAAACTTGATAAAAAGGATAAAGAGCTAGAAGCAGATATAGCAAAACTTTTTAAAAAGATTTCAGAACAATCAAAAATTTTAATATTACTTTCTATAAATTTAAAATCTGCAGTCATTAAAAATAAACATCAGATAAAAATGTTAAAAGAACAATTAGAAGATGAAATAGAAAAACTTCCTGAAAGAATTAAAAAAATTTAAAGCAGTTACAAACTACATTCCAAAAAAGTGTTGATGAATTAAGGTCTAAAATTACTCAACAAATGAAAAAGATGAATAGAATAATAAATGATGTAAACTCGCTTAATCAAAAAGTTGATAAAATGAAAACTCTTAAAATCAATTTAGAAAATGAATTAAAGAAAAATTTACAAGAAAACTCTAAAGAATATAAAGAACAGTTAGATTCTGTTAAAAGACAACTAGATGTTCTTAAAATTAAGTTAAATGCTCTTAAAACGGCGTTGAAGATGAATCAGGAGAAAATGCAAGTTAATAGAAAAGAAATTAAAGTACATCACACGCTGCTTGACGCGATAGATAAAGTGCAACGGAAAATTAATAAAGTTATCACGAAGTTGTTGGACATTCACAAACGTAAATCTTAATCGGACCAAAGGTCCTCAGGTTACTAACCAATCGTAAATATTTTTCCAAAAAGTCAAATTTATTCCTAAAAAATGCCTATAAGTTATAAACACAATCTTAAACATTTTGCTTCAAATCAAAGAATTGCTCATGAACCACGTATGAATCCTATTTATCATTATGATAATAGAGAAACAGTCGGAAGACAAAAGGTCCTAGGCACCGCAGGTGCCGTTCACACGGAAGGAGCTGGCATCTTTTCTGGTATTGGAAGTATCGTTAACTTAATTAAAAATAATAAAGATTTGATTACATCTGCTGCAAAAGGAGCAGCTGCTATAGGTAGTACAGCTAGTGCAATATCAAATGCTGCTAAATCACAAAACGAATTCAAACAACTAGAAGCTATTCGTAAACTTAGGAATGATTCTGAAGAACTAAAAAATTTAAAAAAAACTTCAGAGGAAACAAAAAACAAAATTGCTAACATAGCTGTGGGGGAAACCTTGAGGAGCGGAGCTCCGTCTGATAGTAAACATAAGAAGAAATCAGGCGTAGCCATAAAACGTTCAATTGAAGAAATAAGAGGCAATGGTGTGAGCAGCAACCTTCGGTCTAACCATCAAAGCTGTAGCGGAGCTGGTCTAGCAAAATTCTAAAATAAATTTTTTAGTAAAATTTTTTTAGTAAAATTTTTTAGCAAAATTTTTTTAGTAAAATTATTTTAGTAAAATTTTTTTAGTAAATTCTTTTAGCAAAATTTTTTCTGTGTGTGAGAAAAAACAAAAAGTCAAATTATTTTTTATAAAAATGTCTTCGCATATCGAAAATAAATTTGAATTAGATAAACCACCAGGTGTTAGTTATAATCAAAAAAAGAATGACTATATAAGAATTGCTATGAATCCCGGATCTTCCAGTAGAGTGAATACTGGAGGTTATTTAATTTTTGAAGTTGATAATCAGCAGAGTTATTTATATTTATCTGATTCATTTTTACACTGTGAATATTCTTTATATAGTGATGCCAATTTTACAACACCATTACCAGATACCGATAATATTGCACTAGAGAATAATTTTTTTCCAAGATTATTTACACAAATGCGTTTAGATGTTGAAACTCATAATATAGAAACAATAAGTGATTCTCCAGGTGTAATTGATACAATGCTTAGATTTGTAACAATTGGTGAAAATAATAAAAAGTATGAAATCGAAGGTTGGTTTCCTGATACTAATGATGTTATAATTGTTGATGATTTAACTCACGCTGGAACAGATGCAGCAGGAATTGCGAAAGATGTAGAAAATATTGCAAAACATTTAAATAAAACAAACAATAGTGCATATAAAGAAAGACGTGAATTTAACAAGAAAGTAAACAGACAGTAAATTGGTCATTGTCTCCATTATTCGGATATTTAGATTATGATAAAATATCATATCAATTAAATTTAAATTAATAATTCATCGCACAGCAAATAATGAATTAATATTTTTTGGTAAGACTGGAAAAAAAGCATATTTAAAAATTGATAGACTTGAATGGTGGATTAAGCATATTACTCCTAGTTTAGAGATGGAAACAGCTATTGCAAAAAGATTAATTACTAACAAACCAATTCCAGTAAATTTTCTAAAGCGTACTGCTAGTTCAGTAACTTTTTCCGAACAAAGATTTAACTGGCATTTTACTAGAACTTCAAATACTCCAAGATATTTATTGCTAACATTTCAAAGAAATAATTCTCCAAGTTTTGATAAGAACAACAATCTTTTCATATTAATACAATTCGAAGTTTACAAGTTTCATTAAGTCAAACCCGATATCCAATTGATCCATTAAGATTCGATGATACCAATAATCAATTTATGGAAGGATATGATTCTTATCGAAATCTTTGTATAGAATTTGGAGTTGAACCACAATTAATTCCTGGAGATTGGAGACATTTATATCCTGTTCTCTGTTTCGATTTAAGTGCAAAATCTGAAGATATTATCAAGACTGGTTGTGATGTAACAATTAATATTGAAAAGAAAGATGCCACAACTTCATTGATGGCTTATGGTTTATTGCTAGGAGATGTAAAATATTCTATTGAAATTCTTAATGGAAAGATGGCAAGGATCGGCTAAAGCCTCGAGGAGCTTCGCTCCGATAAGTTAATTAAAAATTTTGATAACTTAAAAATTTTGACAACTAGAATAGATTAAAAATTTTTGATAACTTAAAATTTTTTCATAACTAGAATAGGTTAAAAAATTCTTAACTAAAACTTTTTCATAACTAGAATAGATTTAAAAAATTCTTAGATTAAAATTTATTCATAACTAGAATAGATTTAAATTTTTGATAACTTAAATTTTTTTTATTAAAAATGTCGCAAGCGAAAAGTAATAATAATAAGACTGTTGAATTAAAATTACGTAATATTGTTGACAAAAATACCCCTAAAACTATTACGATTAACAAAAAAAAGTATTACATAAGTAAACCAATGATAGAGAATATTCAATTACAAGAAGAAAAGAATGGTGGGATTCTCCCATTAATTCCACTAATAATAGGTGGCATAGCAGCTGCAGGAAGTGTTGCAGGTGGGACAGCTGGAATAGCAGTAAATAAAAATAAATCAGAGAAGGCAGCATTAGAAGAACAAAAACGACATAATAGAGAGTTAGAGAAACTTGCTAGGGGTGAAGGAGTAGTAGATAATTTCATTAGTAAACTAAATTTAGTTGATGAAGGAAAACGAGTTCTTAAAAATATTCTCCGCAATGTTGATGATTTAATTGAAATTAAAGAAACTAAAGATGGTTCTGGAATATATCTAAGCCCTAGTATGATTCGGTAATAACCTGAGTACCTTTGGTCCGATCGGCTAAAGCCTCTGAAAAAAGTTCTATTAAGTAAAACATTTATTTTATATTTTAAAATGAATTCTACAAATTCCGAAAATTTAATTAAATTAAAAATTGCTAATTTAGATTTATTAAATTATCTATTAAACAAAAATAAAAACTCAAATTGTAAAATTTATGAAGGTAACGACATACAAAAAGCATTAGAAAACTTTCCTGGGTTTATTTGGAGTAAATATTCGAAAGAAAAACATCTTACTGGTCATTCATATACCGGTCCAGGAACTCGATTAAATATAAGACTAGATGAGAATAATAATCCAAAACCAGGTGAAGAACCAATAAATAGAGAAGACGCCGCAGCTTACAGGCATGATTTAGCTTATCGAAATCATGATCTAAGTTCTCGACATGTAGCTGATAAGAAGATGATTCAAGAATTAGATAGTATTCAAAATCCTACATTTAGAGAAAAAATTGAAAGAATGTTTGTTAAGAAAGCTTTACAAGCTAAAATATTATTCGGTCAGGGTTTAAATGAAACGACAGCAAAGCTGTCTGAGAGCAACGCTCTAACCTACGCGTCCAAAATGTCGAATGACCTAGGACGCTATGCGTCCGAAATTCATAAAGAATACAAAAGGCCTAAATATTTATTGAAAGTAAAGGTATTTAATAAAGATAATATTTGGAGTGCTGATCTTATTCATATGCCGAATGATTCTGATTATAAATACGCATTGACCGTTATAGATTTATATACACGATACGCTTGGGTAAAGCCTTTAAAAAATAAAAGTGGTCTATCAGTTAAATATGCCTTTGAAGAAATCTTTAAAGAAAGTAAGAGAAAGCCACGGAAATTGTTTGCTGACAAAGGGTCGGAATTTTATAACCGAAACGTTCAGCCACTATTTGAAACTGTTTATTCAACTGAAAACGCTGGAAAGGCTGTAGTAATAGAAAGATTCAATAGATCATCAAAAAAAAAATTTTCAAAAAATTTACTCAGCAAGGAAATCAGAAATGGTTGAAGATATTACCAGGAGTTGTAGAAGAGTATAACAATAAGATTCATTCAGGTATTGAAGAAACCCGAAAGAATGCTTCTGACGATCCTGATTTAATACGAAAGAAAATATTCGAGAATAATTATTCGAATGAGAGTAATCCGAATTTGCAGAAACTTAAGCCGAAATTTAAAATTGGTGATATAGTTAGAACATTTAAGTATAAGAATAATTTTGAAAAAGGCTTTGTTGGCTATTGGACGAAAGAGATATTTGAAGTTTGTAAAATAAATCAAACTTATCCGATTACTTACGAAATCAAAGATTTAGATGATGAAGATATCAGAGGCCGATTTTATCAAAATGAATTACAACGAAGTGATTTTTAATTATCATTATTATCATTCAATTCTAACATAATATCTAGAAATGGTACTCCTTCCTGTAATTTCAATAAAACATAAAGACATAATTGACCACAATAAGTAGTTCCTGGTTTTTGAATTTGAAATGTATTATAAGTTCCATTGCCAAGTAATTTTTTGACTTCGTTTGTTGGAGGCAATCCATAAGAGTCAAAATAGTAATTATCTCCATTTTTATTTCTATGCCCCGCTGACCAATGTACTCCTTTTTGGTCTGACGTGTGAAGATTTGTTATGAAATTTATAGTTATTGTTGGCTTATTTTTAATCAATTGTAATTCGTCTCTCATCAATATGTGAAAATTCTTTATTCCCAATTGATTTGCGATTTTCTTTAGATCAAAATTCGTTGTTGTTTGTGTTCAATATAATTTCAAAAACTCATTTATGTTGCTCATTTTATAATAAGAAAAATTCTTATAGGGACCCCTAGAAGTCAGAAGGGAGGGTATTGATTTAAAACTGTTCCATAATGATGACTTTCCTTACTACTTAGTCAGAAGGGGGGGTATTGATTTAAAACTGTTCTCTAATGATGACTTTCCTCACTACTTATTCGATTTTGAAATGATTTAATTTAATCTAAATTAAAACGTTACATTGTTACATTTTATTAGTAGAGTTAGTGTTTCGCACATCTTTTATCAATAGTAATTCATTTCTCATCAATATGTGAAAATTCTTTATTCCCAATTGCTTAGGAATCTCATTTAAATCGAAATTTGAAGTGGTTTGTTTGCCGTATATTTTTAGGAAGTCTCAAATGTTACTCATTTTAAATGGAATAAAATGTCTTGTTTAACAATGTTCCATTTTATTTTTATGAACTCTCATTAAGAGGATATTGTTTGTTTTATCTGTATTAAGACAATAGCAATATCTGTTACCACATTTCTCAAACCGCATCATTGTTTTAGGGATCATACGGGTTGTGCATTCATAACATGGCGTTAATAACATAAAAGCAATCTATTAATTCATTCTCTGCTTTGAGGGAATATTCTGTTGTTATAGCAATCATTCAATACAATATCGCAGTATCGACAGTCGAGACCGACTGTCGAACCAAAGCCGCAACTTTTCTGGTTTTGGTTTCCGATCTGGCTCGCGTTATGGCCGATGAAATGATTTACAATGCGGTGCAATTTCCTCATTGTCATTCAAGTACATTTAATCATACCCGTATGTTGTCAAGCAAACTTCATTCACCTACAATGCCGCTTTGCTTAGATCACCATTCATAAATTTCACTTGCTATTTAAACACACACACAATTCATAAAACGTGACACATTACAATCTTAGTTTAAATTTTATCATCACAATGGTTGGATCTACTGAAAGATCTGTTCGATTGGAGACAAAGCGGAGAAGAATTCAGAAGTTAACAAGGGAAATCATACATCTGCAAGCACGAAGTAAAATATTATTACACTTGGATATGAGAAGAATTTTTGAATATATCGGAGACTCGCACATCAATTATACAATTGATAAGAAAATATTAAACTTAATTGAACAACGACAGACAGTAATATTTTCTTTAAATAGAACCTTATCACAAGAACGGGACGAACAAATTATTGAACAAGCAACAATATCATCGAACAACGTCGATACAACAGGGACGCCAACTTATGAACAAGTTATGAATCAAATTAACGAAGAACAAGCAGCGCAACAGCAAGCAGCGCAACAGCAAGCAGAGCAACAGCAAGCAGCGCAACAACATTAAGTGAAAGTGTTAATGTTATTAGTTAGTACTAGTGAACATCCTTCATCGCTTGTTCATAACATTATTTTTTTTCATATAACGTACTCTATCTTTATGTTTTTCTTTGTTCATCTTTTCAATGTTCAATTCACTTATTTTTAACTGTGATAACGAAGGATATATTCTTGCGGTTTCTTCCATTTTTGTTTCTTCCATTTTTAAAGAAATATTATTAGTCACATGATATATTTTAAAAACCTGAAAGTTGGATAAAATTCATGAATTTGAAATTCTCAACTTTTATGATTTTCAGTGTCCTGGAACGGTCATGATTTAAGCGAGAAAATTGTTATTCTCAAATTTTGAGTTTCTTAACTTTTATGATTTTTTCGGTGTCCTGGAATGGTCGTGATTTTGGGAGCAAAATGTCATAATCACAAATTTGAGATTTTGAAAAATTTGAAAAATTGGGTATTTTTAAAAACGACATAAATTCATGAATTTAGGTCTTCATAACCTGAGAAAATGACCAAAATTCATGAATTTAGTCGTTTTTAAAAATACTATTTTTTCAAAAAATGATACTTTTTAAATGGACTAAATTCATGAATTAAAAACCTTGGTTAATAAAAAACTTAGGTCTTCATAACCTAAATTTTGTCTTAAAAACCTGAAAAAGGGACAAAATTCATGAATTTATGTCGTTTTTAAAGATACTATTTTTTGAATTTTATGGTGTCCTGGAACGGTCTTTTGCCCATTACTACGGTGCACCTGAAGGAGACCTGGTAGAAGACTTGTACCGAACAGATATAATATCAAACGATGTCTTGCTTTATTACAAGCTCAAAGCGTAATCTGAATGCTTCAAATTCAGTGCATTTGTAACTAGATGTAGAATCTTTATTTCATAATGTAAAATAATAAACCATGTAGAGCTCTTTAAATGATCATGGGAGGCACAAACATGTTTCTGGGTTATTTCCCATCATCAGTACAGTATCCAGTACAGGCCTATCTCACATCTTGCAATGACAAGACCATTGAAATAAGCTTATATCCAAACATCATATTCATTGCAATAAGGAAAGATAGATCGTTAGAGACATCTACATAGTGATATTTCAAGCAGCTTGAATTTAAAATATTCATAGAGCGCTGGCATCGCCTTTAATTGACGCTCTATGAGACTAGGAACTGTAGAAGGCCTACAGATGAAGTAACAGTTCGTCTGCTTTGACATGAATGAATTCAAAACATGCAAGGATATTTAACATATGTATTGAGATATTAAATATCTTTGAAAAGATGGTAAAATGCAGACATGATTTATTTCATAGTGACTTGTAGGGATTGCAATCTCGCCCTATTATTCAAATCTCGAATCTCGAGATTGAACACCTCGAAATTTCGAGACTAGAAGGATTTATTATACGGTCGATCAACAGCTCTCAATACTCATATCAACTTTGATGTTCAGACTGAAAGTACAAGTATAAGCACTCTCAGAATCACATTGTCTTAATAAAAGTGTAAAAGTGTCCATTACCCTATTCTTTCATGCATCATATTTTACGAAGCGTTGAACTGTCAAATCTGATACAACGAACCATAGAGACAGGCGAGAAAGGGCGTTCTCGGCCGGGGGCAGTTTCTACTACAGTCCGGTCTTGCCTACCGTAGACCCTTTAACTCAATGTCAAATTTATGTCTTTATGTTCTAAATAAACAAAGTGAACTAATATATCAACCATTTGAGGGAACCCGTTGAAAACGATAAGTTTTTCACGATAAGCTCTTTATCGAGTACTTTCGGTCACTGCACGCGACCATCGTCAGGACAATGGTCGCGTGCAGTGACCGAAAGTACTCGATAAAGAGCTTATCGTGAAAAACTTATCGTTTTCAACGGGTTCCCTCAAAATGGTTGATAACAGTCAGATCCCGTTATTTCATGCAATGAACTAATATATGTCATGTGAGTCTTCATAACTTCATGACGTTCTAAGACTTGATCAGACATATGTTGATTTAACTGGTTTTTCATTTATTTCACTCTTCATTTTACACATGTTGCGTATAGGCCTATGGATGATTATCATGTAGGCCAACAAGAACACTATGAGAATTCACAAATAGCCCTGGCTACTAAACTAAATTTATGACCCCTATGCAACGAGGACATGGATATCATCTAATAAGAATTGCATGATCAGGTTGTTCTAATTTTTTGGAATTTTACTTTTTATCATGAGAAACATTAATGAATCGGTTATTGATTTGTATCAAAACTGTTCAATCATTGTCAGTTATTAACACTCGACAAAAGAAAAGGCCTAAATGAATTAGCCTAACATTTGACAAGTGGAAACAAGCATTGATTTAGAAAGCACTTCAACAAAAATCGGTGTGGGCCTATTGACACAATTTTGAATGCGAATCAACATCCCTAGAGTATAGCCTACCTAGACCGCTATTATAGCCCTTATAGCTTGCATTATAAATTATCTAAAATTGCAATGATATTTCGACTCTCTAGTCGTTAAATGCCAATTCCGCATCAAAAATGAAAATCTCGACTCGAGATCCCGAGATTTGGATTTCTGAAATCTTGAATCTCGAGACTGAAGAAATGACCTCGAGATTGCAATGCCTAGTGACTTGAGATTCTGTGTCAGCGTTATGCTAAATTTCATCTTCAGCTCTGTTTTTATGTGAACATGTGCGTTGAAGCCCAATAACCTTTGTATGACATTGCAGTCGCCGGCTTAGTCATGCATGACCCTTAATTAATTACCGGTAGTCATCTAAAGACTTGTTCCTCTCAGCCTTGCTTTATCCATCCATCGCTCGCCCGCCTACATCAATGTTTTCCGTTCACTCAATTCACAGGCAGATAGCCGAATGCATAAGCTGAATATCACGGATTTGAATGCAAGGCACCGTCAAGACTCAGATGAAATCATAACTAAAGGGAAAATTGGTGCATTGTAGCTGCGATACGATCGATAACAATACACTTTCCCAACTGCCGTATAGTTGATAGCATGTGGAAATACTTCCACCGATAGTTACAGACTCACAGGTTTAGAGATGAAATCTGTGTTCAGGCTACAGGCACGATTACAATTGCAATTATACTTATCGCACAGCGAACGATAACAAGAGCTCCCGTGCGACAACCAACTAGTGGATTGGTTATCGCACGGCGAGCTTTTTTCGTTGCTTATTGCACTCCTCCAAATCATGGCTGTATGCAATGTGTGAATGCCATTGTGTAGGAATGGAATGAATCGCGGTGTTTACATCATTAGCACAAGTTGAAAGTGAAGTCTGTTTGCGGATGAGAATCCAAATGTATGAAGTCATGTCTTGGTCATGTCACACAAACACAGTAAACAAAACATGGATCGGGCGCTTAAGATTTTGTGGTAATTAATGTGATTTCTTTTAGTTTGCTCTCTATAGTCGGGATAAAGTTGTTTCAAATGTTTCAATTGTAATCAGCACAAGAAGATGTAAAGATTTCAAGATTCTTAATTCATGCGGGAGAATTTTAAAGAAAGTTCTCAGAGTGATGAAAAATATACTTCAGATACAATTGCACATGAATAGGTGAAAAAGTAATTAACACCAAAGGAAACGTGGGAGACTTTCTCACTCCTCCAAAATTGATCACATAGTGAAGTGGTATAAGTTATTAATGTCACATAAGCGGTCATCCCTGATGCAACAATGAAGTATAGTAAAAACATGGAACCGACAGATTTCTTTAACCGCTAACTGCCTAAATATTGAAAGTACATTTATTCTAATTGATGCAAATCGCGAATATCAAGCAATGAGTATATGCAAAGTAACGAAGAGCACATATAATCGAGAAAGCAGCACAAAGCAAATTTTTAAACATGAAGTAAGGAAGGATGAAGTTCTGGGAGTGATGAAAACCTTAATACATATAAAACCACACATAAATAAGTGAGAAGATAGATAACTGACACCAAGGGAAACGTATGAGACTTTATCGCTTCTAGAAAATTGATCACATAGTGGAGTGGAAGAAATTATCGATGTTGTGGAAAGAAAGCGGTCAGCCCTAATGTAGCGAAAACATGGAACATGCACTCTTCTGTCAAATTTTCTAACTGCTTGCGTCTCACAATCTTTAAATTTCTCAGACTCCAGACTATTAATCATGAAGTGTAGAGATACACTAATAGAAAAGCAAGGAAACTAGACACTTCAATGAAAATCTGAAAGTATTTGATTCTAATCATCTTCTCTCAATTCTCGGACTGCAGGCTCCCAATTAATTATCCACATGTCGCTGTCACTCATATAAGAGAAATAATTACTCCGGGTTTCTATTCCACAGCGGTATGACGCGTGCTCCTCATAACACGTTCCATAAAACGTCCCTAAAATAACACTTAGAAATTACAGTAAAATCGAAGTGATTTAAACGAACAATCAATAACGTCTTATGTTTGACGGTTAGTCCTCATGTGGAGATCATCTAAAATAAAAGCAAAGCACTGAGAGACAACTGAGTCAACTATGGTCTTCGTTGTTGAAAGAGTCGCCTTGGTCGTGGTTGATATTAATGTGATTGTACTTGTTGGTCTCTCTGGCTTAGCTCTTTTGTCACTGTTACCCTTAGATTATCGATTAGGTGTTTCAACACTGTCACTTGGCTGTTGGTTTCGCCTCTGTCCTTTTCGATGTGTCGAAGGATTTGGTTATTGTCTATCACTTCTTCGTTGTTGTTATTCTTGTCGTTCTTGCGGTTTGTTTCTCCTTCCTTTTGTCTTCGTACTTCGTCAGTTCCTCCTCAAGAGCTTTTCCGTCACCATCAGGTCAACATTCTTTCTTCGCAGAATCTCCCATTCTTCTTTGTGCATTTCCATTACTTCTTTCTCTTCTCTTTGCCTTTCCAGTTCTTCTTCTGTTTCTCTTTGTTTTTCAATTAGTCGTCTTATTTGATCGTTGAGTTGTTGGATTTCTTTGTCTTTCTGTTCAAGTCGAATCTTGTAGTCTTTGACTAAGGTTTCATGACCGTTATAGCTCTTCATCTTCTCCTTCACTGTTTCAAATTCCACATTGTGCATTTGCTCAATGCAACTACCGCACGTGTATTTCCGATGATACAGGTGATCCTTCGTATATTTCACCATTTCGTAGACAAGCAATTCGGTACAGTCATAGTGGAAACATTTTTCACATTTTTTGCAGCATAGATACTCATGATTGAAAGTTGCTTTTCCACATTTATTGCACTTCACTTCGGAGGTCAAAAATCCATCGGGTTGAGAAAATGATGATGATGATGGGGGTGATATGGGTTGAGTAATGATTGGAGTTGCCGCTGACATATCATGCAATTATTGCAATAAACATCAAATTTTTGAGACCGTCAAATACGGCTCTCTCTCTCTCTCTCTGTCTCTCTCTCTGTCTCTCCCTGTCTTTGTCTCTGTCTCTATCTCCGTCTATCTCTCACTCTCTCTCCCTGTCTCTGTCTCTTTCTCTTTCTCTCTCTCTCCCTGTCTCTCTCCGTCAATCTGTCTCTCTCTCTCTCTCTCTCTCTCTCTCTCTCTCTCTCAAAATCTCAAAATCTTAAAATCTCAAAAAGTTTATTGCTTATCTTGTGGGAACAAACAAGGTACATATGAAACTATTTACAGTAATGTCAATGTTAGTAGCAGAAAAATTAAAGATGACAATGGATGGAATGGGTGAAATGAAAGCTAAAAACACACACTTGCACCATGAAAGCCGTTGTATGCCGTGAGTGAATTGATGATTAGGACGAAAATCTGAAAATGTCTTGAGGTATATACAATCAAAAGTTATGTTATGAACGTGGCAATGAACGAACGAATGAATGAATGAATGAGTCATAACATTATTAACTAGAGGAGACAAGCATGTATCAAAATATATAAACATCGTTTTCATTTTGATTTGAGAATGATTATTTTACGTTATTAATCAAGTTTATTTGGAATTTTTATTTGTACATCACACCCAGCAGCAGTTTAGTAACCCTATTATTAATCATATTATTTAGTCGGAGGCACGGTTATTAAATCAAATTCAATATCTGTGAATCAATAATCTTCAGTACATACCTCGAATGTGATCAGGAAATGGTTGAGAAACAGATAACAGCCTGTAATGTCAACCGTCCTCCGATTAAGTAACGTAGCGAGTGACCGAGATAATCCTATAATCTACTTTCAATGTCTGTGAGTAATTTTCACCATCACTTAACAATGCAATTCTGCTACCCATTGTTTTATTTGTTCGGTTCATTCATCAAGTGTTAGCATTTCACCAACTTATATCGTAGAAATATTGATTAGAAAAGTCAATCATGTGGATACTGTACGGTCGCATTCATGGACATCAGGTATGTTACTCTCCGCTATCTATGATTTCATTCTGCATTTAGTCGGCAACGTTTAATATCATAAATGCCGGACCAGGTATTTTTAATGTTCCAGATATCGTCGTTTCCGAATTGTATTTATTGTTTAGAAAGAAAAGTCATTCATTATCGCTGGATGGTGCAGAAACACATTCTTAGACATGAGTTCGTCTACTTTCCGCTATCTATGTTCTTTTATTTTTGATGTCCATTGCTCTATCAATATATTCGCTAACTATTCTTATCTGTACACATATTAATGAGTTCATGAAATCATAGAAGTTTGTCCGTGAGAGATCTTTAAGAAGTGGAATCAAAGCATATCTCACACTACTATAACATGGACATTTAACAATGAAATGAAAGATATCTTCGTTGTCAATATGGTCACATAGTTTACAGACACAATCTTTATATGTACTGCGATTTTGATACGTACCAATTTCTGCTGCCAGTGTGTGATTTCCTGTTCTGATTTTGATAATATTATTAATTTTATATTAGTCGCTACTTAGTATTAGATATTGCTTTAATTCACATTGGAATCTGCACAATTCTAAATAATTAAAACCTTTATTGCTATGTTTGGCATTGTCGATCCATTCTTTCCTGAAGAACTCAATCAGACCATTATTAATTATTTTTTTGGACTTTCCACTGTAATCCAGGCTTTGTATTTCTCTGAATTTGATTTTGTCAAATAAATTGCTTATCCTGGCACACCATGTATTGCGATAGGACTTATGGTATGTATTGCATTGTATGTTTTTGAATATTCGCGTGATTAATCGTGAAGTACTATCATCATTTAACTTAAGAAAATAGTTAATTGCCGATTTATAGCAATAAAATTCAATTGGTCTGACACCAAATTCACCAATAATGCAATAGTTTGGCGTAGTTAGCCGTAAATGGTAAAATCTTTTGTAAAATTGCATAATCACACGATTTATGTCAGTTAAGTTTCTATCAAAAAACAGCTTACTTCCATATCGCATTTTCGATACCGTTAGGATTTCAAATGTTTCGGTTAGTATTCTACCATCAACACAGTTGAGCTCCGTTAAAGTTTTGGCAGTTACGTATGAGGATGCTTTTCCTTTTCTCGTTAGCTCTTCTATGTGTTTTCTGTCATTTTTCGTGATCCAATAACCTAAATATTTGTATTCGTCGACAATTTCTATTGGTGATAGGCCTATATCATCCTCACCTGCTAAATTTAGCCTCTCATATTTTTCAATTTCGTTGAAGATCATTATTTTTGTCTTATTATAGTTGATTTTTAAGTTGTTATCTTCACAAAATTTATGAAGAAACTTAAGCTGTTGAATAATGCCAATTTGTGTTTCACTCATTAATAGAATGTCGTCAGCATATATGAGCGTCGCTATTTCTAAATTATTTATTTTTGCAGGATCATATTTAGTAATATTTCGATAAAGTTCAGTTGAAAAGTCATTCATATAAATACAAAACAGAGTGGGCGATAAGCTGTCTCCTTGTGGAACACCATGTTTCACCTGGAATTCGTCACTCTCTTCACCATTGAACAAGACTTTATAGGCTTTGAATTTTATAATATATATTAGTAATAGTAAAAAGTCACCATTAGGTATTATGCATCTCAATTTACTTATTAGTCTACTTTTTTGGACAGAATCAAATGCTTTCGAAAGATCAACAAAGCAGGTGTACAGTGGTTTCTTATCATTTTTATATATTTGTATTGTTTCTTTTAAGATCCATATATTGTCTATTGTAGAGTGATCTTTCCTGAAACCTGTTTGAGATTCATGTAATATCTTATATTTATCAAGCCATATATTTAGCCTATCATTTAGTATTCTAGTCAATAATTTTTCAATACACGAAGATAAGTTCAAACATCGGTAAGAATTAACATCATTTTTATCACCCTTCTTAAAAATGGGGCTGATCCAACTGGAATGCCAAGGAGTTTCATGTTCAATCATAATTTTATTAAAAAGAGTATGTAGGATATTAATTTGGTTCGGGTCATTCTTTATCATTTCATAGACAATTTCGTCTGGGCCACTAGATTTTGAAGTTTTTGAGTATTTTACTGCATTTTCAATTTCCGCTGTTGTAATAGTTTGATTAATAGTGTCGGTATTTTCAGTGGGTGATATTAGATCTATGAAAGTTTCGTCGTTTCGATTGCTATTTAGATTTTCGACATCAACATTCCTGTTTCCAATACTTTCTTTGAAAGAATGAGCCAATAACGAAGTTTTATCTTTAGTGTTTTTCTTAGTCCTGCTTTTGTTCAATAATTCCCAATATCTTTTAGTGTCATTATTAGCTCTTGCTGCTTGGAGCTCATTTAGCTTTATCTGTTGCAATGACTTCTTTTCCTTTTTAATGCTTTTATTAAGTTCTCTTTTTGTTTGTAATAATAAATTTAAGTTTTGTTCAGATTGATCGGCTTTGTACTTTTCCACATTTTGTTTATATATTTTCCTGAGTAGCCTTAGCTCTTCAGAATAAATTGTTTGTTTATTCAAATTCACCACAGTAGTTAATGATTTCTTATTGGCATCAACTAATTTATCATAAATTTCTGACTTATTTAGTTTCTCGTCATTTATTTCCTTTAGAATTCTTGTACTCTTAAATGAAATAGTTTGACGAAACTTTTCTCTGTCATATTTTGGTGACCACTTGAGGGGCATAATGCGTTTGTTATGGTTTATTTGTGTCTTAACACTAGAAGGCGCGAATAATAAAATTACCTAAAAGGCCCAAACTGAGTCATATGACTCAATTTCGAATGTTATTAAAATTATCAAACTTACGGAGGAATTTATGAAATTTATTCTTTACTGCATATATGTTAGAACATATAAGAGCACAAATTTTAATATGTAACAAAAATATATTTGATAAAGATAAACAAAACATTGCGGCATCGCAATTTTGACTCAGATAAACAAATCATACATATGGTCTCTATGAAAACTTATGGTCTATAACATTTCGCACATAGATCAGCGGTACATTTTCCACACATAGGTAACTTGCATTGAGCACAGATCACAGTTGTTCGATTTCGAATGCAAAATCGATTTATTTTACAGTTACCTCTCACCTGTTGGGCATTCGATGAAGACAGAGCTGCTGGAGATTGGTGTTGAGAAGTAGCGTCGCTGTTTCGACGGCTGATAGATTCTTTTGTCAGCTCATTTGCAAGCTAAATTAGAAACGTACGCCGAGGTATGCTTGAATTACAGACTTTCCTGTAAATAATCCAAGCATTCAACGCAGCACAATCTAAAACATTACAAAATGCGGCGTATGGCCAGCGTCTGGAGCCAGATTTCGTGGTCATTTGGCGACACATGGAATCAACCATATCTACACCACATTTATTTTTATTGTAATATAAAATTGATTCTGGTTTTCTCTTACCACCGTCTTGACATGTCGGAGAGCTGTGCAGGGTAGACAATACGTAGACTTTCTTCAATACTTTTGCTTGGTAAATGGAAAGATTCATATTTTTTGACTGCAAAATGATCGAATCATGTAAGTCCATCTTCTGTACACTTGGCAGTTCTCGCCGGTTTGCTCTAACAGTTCCAACCAAAGATGTGTGTTTGGCTAGTAGCTCTTCTGCCAATGAACAGGAGGTGAAAAAGTTATCGACGGTCACGTTGTAACCCTTTCCATAATATGGAGTCAATAGTTTCATTACAACATGATGGCCAAGGCCTGTTATGCGAGTATGATCTCTTCCGACGTATGGATGTATCGATAAACAATACTTGTTTTCAACCTCCGCAAGCATCCAAAATTTTATCCCGAATTTGTCCGGTTTACGGGGCATAAACTGTGTAAAAGGACATCGTGCTTTTGTTGGCAGCAATTGTTCATCAACAGTTAGAGACGACTCCGGAACATAGGCTTTTTGAGAATTTTCAACAAAGCGCGAAAGTACTTCTGAAAAGAGTCCAAATTTATCCGTCTTCAACCGTTCACTTCTTGTATTGCGATTGTCGAAACGAATATATTTCTTTATCTCCATAAAACGATTCCGTGACATCGTCGCTTTGAACTTTGGGCACCCAATATCAACATTCCACATTTCCCTTGCTGGGAAGTTGTTCTGATTTAGAGCACCTCTAAGATATAGTAGTCCAATGAAAGCGTCAAGCTCGTATTCCTCTAACTGAAAATCAGTATCGCCGGTTTTTCTCGCATATTCCACAGAATACTTAGCTATCATTCTTAGCAAGCCAGGATCAATTATGCATCGAAAAGCATCCACAGGTAATTCAATATTTCGACAATAACTCGTAGGTCCTGATCGTGCGCGGAAAACATTTTGACTCGGTAAACGACCAGCAGTTTGAACAGCATTCTTCCATTCGCGACCATCACGAGACCTGTAAGAGGCGGTGTGGGGAATCGAGGTCGAAGCAGAAGTCAACAAGTCATCTTCATCCGAGCTGCTATCATCACTAACATATTGAACGGTGCAACTATTATTGTCCGCCGAAGATTGATCACTCTCATCTGACAAGGAGCCATCGCTGTCGTCAGGTTCGATATTTCGCAGTCTATGGATTTCCCTTCTCAATTCTTCTGATATAATATCGTTGTATTCATCATCAGAGAGCTCAACCAAAGATACAGCTTTATCAACAGAAAAGCGTCGCTTCATTCTCACGTTAGTTCAGAAGACGATGGAAAGCACAGTGTTACCACTGTTTTATTCACACGCAACCAAGATTCTCAGCATTGATTGGATGTGGCTAATACAATTGCAACGTGGCTGACGTTGTGATACAATACAATGTGGCTGACTGACTATCTCTTTCAATCAATGCTTTCAATCTTCCCCAAAAGCTGTCATGCATTACGCGTCGAGCGGTGTAATAGGCTCATTAGACTTCTTATTCAGAAAACCAAAACGCGAACACACTCGTCAGGCAAGCATACGAAAAGTGAAAAGTAGTAAGAATTAAAGTACTATGAGTCCCTTGACTCAGTTTGGGCTTTCTAGGTATACAAATGTGAATTCACAAATTACTCCAATATGCTTGCGAAAAAAGAAAATATTTGTTTACAATACTTTCGTGCACGATAAAAAAATAAAAGTCACGAGAGGGTTATTGAATTCTATTGATATATGAATCACACCACATAGATGAGTATGTATATGAGTCATATGACTCAGCTTGGGCTTTCTAGTGTTAAATCTATTCTTTAATGCATTAGTTGTTAGTGGCTTTAAAGGTATCGTTATTTTTAGTTTCATTGGTCTATGATCAGTAAATAATTGAGGTTCCAAAATTCTGAATCCTTCTAAATATCTTAAAATTGACTCCGAAATTAATAAATAATCTATCACTGATTTATAACATCTATCATTTTGAAGTCTGCGGAATGTATGTTCTCCCTTTTCAAATCTGCCATTAGCTATTATGAGAGATGTTTCATTGCAGAAATTTATCAGTTCTCTTCCTTGTTTATTAACAATTAAGTCTTCAGAATTTCTTAATGGGAGATTTATGTGAGCATTGTCATTTAGTTTGCCTATTCTACTAGTTAGGTCTCCCAGCATGATAACATGCTTCATTTTGAACTTTTCTATATAACTTTTTATTTTGTCAAGGTATTCTTTATCTGCATAGTTAGACTCTCTGCTTTCTCTATAGCATAAAATGATATGTATTCTATTTATTTCCTTCCATTGTTGGTTTGATATTTGAATTATTATAATATCTCCATTTTCAGATGCCAATTTTTCTATGTTTAAACTCTCCTTTTTGTGGTATAGGCTAATTCCCTTAACTTGTCGCCCAAGGTTATTTTTAGTTTTGCTAGTTGTATTCATAACATCATATTACACAAGTTATTGTATTCTCTTAAGTGTGTTTCAGTGAAACATAATATATCTGCATCACATGTGTCATTAATCTTATGAACTTCTACAATTTTATTGACATTTAATCCGTTTATATTTGGATAAAATGTTTCACTGTCTGCATTTCCATCTCACTTTTTCTGTCTCCTCTCCTCGCTCACTTTCGCTAAATAAACTGCTGCTGTTGTTGCATACCAGTTTGGTTGAAGTTATAGTGTCCTTGAGTCATGGGTGAAAAGGTTGGCTGTTGATAATACATGGTGGGCTGAGGTTGCTGCTGGTAGGACTGTTGCTGAGGCGGATATCGTTGATGAGAAGGATGACGATACTGTCTGCATTTCAATCTCTTTCTTCTCTCTCCTCTCCTCGCTCCCTTTCGCTAAATAAACTGCTGCTGTTGTTGCATACCAGTTTGGTTGAAGTTATAGTGTCCTTGAGTCATGGGTGAAAAGGTTGGCTGTTGATAATACATGGTGGGCTGAGGTTGCTGCTGGTAGGACTGTTACTGAGGCGGATATCGTTGATGAGAAGGATGACGATACTGTTGCTGCGGTCTCGCAAAGTTATTTCTTGGCGTGTACCAATTTGGTCGACTATTTGAGTAGCAGTTGCTTGCTATATGCCCTCTCCTTCCGCATGATTGACATATTGGCGCTGGTCGTCTTCGCTGTTGATAGTAGGGTCGCGATTGGTAGAATCTTTGCTGATACGATCTTGGATTGTAATGATGACTCGGTGGTGGTGGTGGTTGGTACGTCGGATATTCTTCTTGTCTTCTCAGTCTATGTTTTACACTGGCCTGGAGGTCGTCTTCGCTGTTGATAGTAGAGTCGTGATTGGTAGAATCTTTGCTGATACGATCTTGGATTGTAATGATGACTCGGTGGTGGTGGTGTTGGTACGTCGGATATTCTTCTTGTCTTCTCAGTCTATGTTTTACACTGGCCTGCAGGTCGTCTTTGCTGTTGATAGTAGGGTCGTGATTGGTAGAATCTTTGCTGATACGATCTTGGATTGTAATGATGACTCGGTGGTGGTGGTGGTTGGTACGTCGGATATTCTTCTTGTCTTCTCAGTCTATGTTTTACACTGGCCTGGAGGTC
>CAJQUW010002388.1:95000-100000 GCA_907163375.1 Prostheceraeus crozeri | reverse complement strand
GATATATTTAGTAGGTTATTTTATTTGCACAGCACACACACCAGCAGATTATTTAGACCTATTATTTAATCGGAGGATCGGTTATTAGATGTGATTGCATTGATGATTTGATACTGTACATACCTGAAATGTTAGAGGGATGTTTTTTGAAAGAGCAGCTGACAAATAGATACCGTCCTCCGATGAATTTAGTTGTGAAGTAAAGCAACTATCTGTCTATTCTATTGTCCTTGCCTGTGAATGTTAATCAATGTCATGTGATAACCTAAGACTATAAATTGTTAGGTAGTTCGTATATGCTATCTGTATGTAGACCGTTTTCACCGTCATAGAAATCGTGCAAGATAATTTCTCTCTCGATTCATGATTCAATGTTCCAAGCTAATTTGTATATTGATTAATTTGGTCGAATATGCCAAAGTAATTGAAAATTTCATGAAGTCATAGAAATTGAATGACTGTATTTCATTACGTAGTTTCTTGTCTCCATCGCCTTATGAATGTAGTCGCCAAGCGATCTGGTATGTCGCATCGTTAATGTATTCATGAATTCATAGAAATCAGATCGTGTGCTGTCTCTTAGATATGGAATGAATGTATTTCGTTCATTTTTGTAACGTGGACATCCAACAATGTAATGATAGATATCTTCAATTTCATTTTGATCACAGAATTTACAGGCATAATCTTCATAGGTATCTCTATTTTGATAAGTTCCGATTTCTGCTGCTAGTGTGTGATTTCCTGTTCTTAGTTTTAAAATGGCATTGATTTTAATTTGATCACCAGCTTCAGTCAAATACGATTTAAGCTCACATTGGAATCGACAAAGCTCTAGATATTTCATTCCTTTGTTGCTAGTTTTGGCATTGTTGATCCACTTCGCTCTAAAATATTCAGTTAACGCGTTGTTAATTAATCTCTTAGATTTTCCATTACTATTCAGATTTCGCATTTCATGTAATTGAATTTTATTGAAAAGTTTATTTATTCTATCGCACCATGTATTGCGAAATGTCGCTGCATCCAAATTATCACTTATGATTCTGTACATGCGATTGATAAGTCTTTTATCATCTTTCTCATTTAATTTGAGGAAATAATTAATTGCTGCCTTATAACAATGAAATTCCATTGGCTTTATGCCAAATTCACCAATAATACAGTAATTTGGTGTCGATATTCGTAAGTGATGAAACCTTTTGAAGAATTGCATTATTATTCTATTTAGGTCAGCAAGATTTTTGTCGAAATAAAGTTCACAGCCATATCGCATTTTAGATAATGTCAATATTTCAAATGTTTCAGTCAGAATCGTGCCATCAACAGTTTTAAATTCTTTAAGTGTCTTGGCAGTAAGATATGAGGACGATTTTCCTTTTTTTGCTAATTCTTCTATTTGCTTTCTATCGTTTTTTGCAATCCAGATACCTAAATATTTGTATTCATTAACGACTTCAATTGGTGACATTTTATCATCTTTAATAATAAGTTCATGATATTTTTGTGTTTCATTAAATACCATGATCTTCGTTTTGCTGTAATTTATTTTTAAACTGTTATTCAAGCAGAAGTTATGAAAAGATTTAATTTGCTTAATAATACCCGCTTGCGTTTCACTTAGCAACAAAATATCGTCCGCATAGACGAGTGACGCCAACTTCATTTCTGATATTTTAACTGGTTCATATTCGTCAATATTTTGATATAGCTCATCTAAGAAATCGTTCATATAGATACAAAATAAAGTCGGTGACAAACTGTCTCCTTGTGGTATACCATGTTCCAGTTGGAACTCAGAACTTTCTTTACCATTGAAAAGAACTTTATAAATTTTGTATCGTATTATGTTTTCTAATAATGAGAGATAGTCACCTCTTGGTAGTATACAGTTAAGTTTTTTTATCAGCTTGTCTTTCGGTACAGAATCAAAAGCTTGCGATAAATCCACGAAACAGGTGTATAGTGGCTTCTTAGTATTCTTATATATTTGTATAGTTTCTTTTAAAATCCAAACATTGTCTATTGTGCAGTGATTTTTCCTGAAGCCAGTTTGAGACTCGTGTAATAGTTGATGCTTATCGATCCATGTATTTAGTCTTTCATTTAGTATTTTTGTCAGTATTTTTTCTATACAGGAGGATAAATTCAGGTATCTATAAGACTTAGTGCAATTTTTACTGCCTTTTTTATGAATGGGAGCTATCCAGCTGAAATGGCATGGAGTGTCGTGTTCTTTTAAAATTTTATTGAATAAAATGCATAATATTTGCTTTTGATTCAAGTCGTTTTTGAACATTTCATACACAATTCCGTCGGGACCGCCCGATTTGGAATTTTTTGAACATTTTATTGCCTTGACAATTTCTGATTCTGTAATAGCTTCGTTCAGCATATCAGCACTTTTTGTACTGAGACTTTGATGCAAAGATCGTTGTTGCACTCGATACATACTTGGAGTTTTATATTGATTATCTCTATTTTCAATTGTTTCTTTAAAAGATGAGATGCCGTTAAAGTGCATTGTTTTGCTCTACTCTTATTATTGCTTCTTCTAAGAAGTTTCCAATATGTTTTGGAGTCATTGTTTGCTTTTGCTATATGTAACTCATTTGATTTTATTTGCTGTAATTGTCTTTTTTCTCTTTTTGTGTTTTTATTCAATTCTTTTTTCAATTGCAATAAGGAATTTAAATTTTCATCTGTATTTTCACCTTTATATGTTTCTACAGATTGTTTATATCTTTTTCTAATATTTCTTGTATCATTTGTATAAATGGTTTGTCTATTGGATCTTTCCATAATGCTTATTGTTTCTATGTTTACGCTGACTAATTTGTTATATATTTCTGACTTATTTAGTTGTTTTTCTTTTATTTCTGTCATAAGGTCTACACTTTTGTCAGAAATTATTTGCTGATATTTTTCATTTTCCAGATTAGATGACCATTTAAATGGAATGACATTTCCTCCAAGATTTGTCTGAATTTTCCTTTTTTCAGCTGCCGATTGTAGCTTTATATTTAATTCTGTTTTCAGAGGCCTATGATCTTTGTAATTCTTAGGTTCCAGTATTTTAAAAACCTTCAAAAGCTTTAACATTGACTCTGACATTATTAGATAATCTATTACAGAAGTGTATGTCTTTCCATTTTGTAATTTACAGTATGTATCTTCACCTTTTTCATATCGACCATTTGCTATTATCAGAGAATTTTCGTTGCAGAAATTTATTAGTTCTCGTCCTTGTTTGTTCACAGTTAAGTCATTTGATTTTCTTAAAGGTAGGTCCAAATGTTCGTTGTCATTCAATAGACCAATTCTACTATTTAAATCACCTATGAGAATTAAGTTTTTCATTTTAAGCTTTTCTATATATTCTTTAATTTTCTCAAGGTAGTATATGTCTGCATATTTGGATTCCCTACTTTCTCTATAGCAAAGCATAAGAAATATTTCCTTTATTTCTTTCCATCGTTTGTTTATCAGTTTGATGATGATCATATCTCCATTTTCAGATACAATTTCTTCAATAGTTAATTCATCTAGTTCATTTTTATGATAAAGACTGACTCCCTTAATTTGCCGTCCCAAATTATTTCTACTTTGGCTTTTTGTTTCTATCATATCATAATTTTCAATTGGTAAGCTATAATGCTCTTTTAAATGTGTTTCCGTGAAGCATAAGATATCTGCATCGAATGTATCCATTTTCATAGCTGAGTCTGTAATCTTATCATTATTAAGACCATTTATATTTGTGCAAAATATCTTTATCGTTTGATTATCCTTTATATCTAATGTCGCAAGTTTTGTCGTCTCCCCTTCTCCTTCAGATTCGTTAAACATACCGTTGAACATACCGCTGATCACCATATGATCCTTGAGTTGTTGGTTGGATCGTTGGATTATACGCAGGTTGCTGATATAAGTAGTTCACTGGTTGTTGCTGATATTGTTGTTGTTGATAAGGCTGTTCAAAATGCTGGTAAGGTTGCTGGTATCTCCGGTATCGTCGGAAAGGAGGATGCCGTTGCTGTTGATGATTTCTCACACCACTATACCATCTTGGTTGCTGTCGTCTGCTGTAGCAATCGCGGGCAATATGACCCTGTCTTCCGCATGAGTGGCACGTGATTGGAGGTCTTGCGTTGTATGGTCTTCGTTGTTGAAAGAGTCGCCTTGGTCGTGGTTGATATTGATGTGATTGTACTTGTTGGTCTCTTTGGCTTAGCTCTTTTGTCACTGTTACCCTTAGATCATCGATTAGGTGTTTCAACACTGTCACTTGGCTGTTGGTTTCGTCTCTGTTCTTTTCGATGCGTCGAAGGATTTGGTTATTGTCTATCACTTCTTCGTTGTTGTTATTCTTGTCGTTCTTGCGGTTTGTTTCTCCTTCCTTGTCTTCGTACTTCTCTCTCACTCTCCCTCTCTCTCACTCTCCCTCTCTCTCACTCTCCCTCTCTCTCACTCTCCCTCTCTCTCACTCTCTCTCTCTCTCACTCTCCCTCTCTCTCACTCTCCCTCTCTCTCACTCTCCCTCTCTCTCTCACTCTCCCTCTCAAAACTCAAAACTCAAAACTCAAAAGGTTTATTGCCCAACAGTGTGGGAACAAACAGAGTGTTACAGGCAATACAATATTTTAATGTAATTAATGTGCAAGAAAGTTAAAGATGACAACAGTAAATGGGATGGATGAAATGGAAAGCTAAAATCGCACAAGCACCATGACCGCCGTTGTATTCGTAGAGATGTTGATGGTAGGAATGAGTCTGAAAATAGTCTGCTGAAGTTTTTATATGTAATGTTAACGAACGTAATGAAATATGAGACAATGAAATGCAATGTTGTGTCACATTTAGGAGGAGAAGAGACAAAGCATGCATAAAAGTTGTTGATTATTTCTTTTAGAATTGTTTCATTTTTATTTGTTATCAATTTTATTTAGTGATTTTATTTACTCATCACACCCAGCAGCAGTTTATTAATCCTATTAGTA
>CAJQUW010002388.1:77500-92500 GCA_907163375.1 Prostheceraeus crozeri | reverse complement strand
TGGCACCGATCTCCGCGACGTGTGTATAGTAATTCAACAACGCTTGGACTGGACTTAGTACAGGCATGTTCCGATCTTTTGTTGCTGTTAAACATTATTCATATTCTGCATGTCTGCATTGACAAGTTATACGAGGGTTAGAAATTACATTGTTTATTGTTCTGCTTTAGTCCTGTTGATAGACATTCAATAGGAATGAAATATTCTGTTCCGAATCTCATCGATATCATTGAAATGTTATATTTGATATTTCTATGTACCTCGCCTTTTGTCTTAAGATATCTACATTAGTTTGGATTATTGATAAAAACTGACTATACGTTCTGTAGCTTTTCCTCATTTATAATTATGATATCTATGCCATTTGCAATACATTTAGTAACTGATTGCCATTGTTTCTACGTCGTCGATGTAGGAATGTTTCAATGTAATCAATGTTTCCAAGCTTAACGACATCAAATATCATTGAATCATTATTTATACTTTTAATTATTTAGATATCTATGTACAATGTATGTCTTAACATGTCTCCATCAGTATCGATTATTGATATGGTAGTTTAGACATTTGTTTATTCATCGTCATTTAGAACCTCTGATATCTATACAGTTTGCAAGGTACTTGGTTAGTGCTTGTAATTGTTTCGGTTTGAGCATGTCCGTTAAAACATAGAAATCTTGTCGGCTGATATTATGAAAGAATGGAATGTTCAATTTTCTGATCAGATGATATTTGGGACACATCACTATAAAATGATATATATCTTCAATAGAATTATCATCACAGTAGCTGCAAACACACTCTTTATACTCTCTTCGGTTATTATATCTACCAATTTCAGTTGCTAAATCATGGTTTCCAGTTCTGAATTTTAGTATTAGATTGATATCAAGTTTTAGGCTATGATATTGTAGATAAGTCTTCATGTCACATTGAAATCCAGTTAATTCTAAATATCTTAAACCCTTATGACTGCATTTTGCTGAATCAATCCATTTCTCTCGGAAGTACTCATTTAAATCTTATTTTAATTGTCTTGTTAAATGTTTTCTTTTCCATATTCTTATCTTCAATCAAATGCGTTAATTTAAGTTTTACCAACAGTTCTTTTATCCTCCAACACCATGTTTTCTTATAACTTTTATCTTCTAGGTTGCTATTTATGACGTTAAATATTTTGTAGATATAGCTTTCTCTATTCATATTTTGTATTTTATTCCAGTATCGTAATGCTGATTTGTAAAATGGAATTCGATAGGCTTAAAGCCGAATTCTCCAGTAAGGCAATAATTCGGTGTGGATAATTTGAGGTGAAAGTATGACTTATAGAATTGGTTTTGAATTCTATTCAATTCGTCTAATTTATTGTAAAATATGAATTCACCACAATACATCATTTTTGATAGAGTAAGCGTCTCAAAAGTATCTTTAATTATATTACCTTCTATTTTACCGAATTCCTTTAATACTTGTGCAGTTGAGAAAGATGATCGTCTACCTCTATTGCCCAATTCCTTTATATGCACCATATCATTTTTTGAGAACCACATACCGAGGTATTTGTAATCTTTTACTACCTCTATGTCTGAAGTTGAATTGTCGAAATTAATTTTTACTTTACTATATTGTGTTTTATCTTTAACCATAATTTTTGTTTTATCAAAATTTATTTTCAATCCATTATTTGAGCAGTATTTTTGTACTATCTTTATTTGTTTAATGAGACCTTTTTGGCTTTCGCTCATTAATAGTATGTCATCGGCATAGGTCATGATAGCCATTTTCAAGTCCGATACACATATAGGATTTATGTTTTTTATTTCTTTATCAATTTCGTCAATCAGGTCATTAACATATAAACAGAATAATGTCGGTGAAAGACTATCTCCCTGAGGAATTCCATTTACAAGATCAAATGGGTCCGTGACTTCTTGATTGAATAAAATTTGAACCTTTTTTTCATATATTAGTCGAATTATCAAGGATGTCACTTTGCTGTGTGGTAAGTAGGCTTTAATTTTTGATTTTAGCATTTCTTTAGGAATTGTATCAAATGCCTTTGATAAATCAATAAAGCAAAGGTATAGTGGACGACGGTTGTTCGAATATACTTGGATTATCTCTCGCAATAGTAGTATATTATCTAGCACT
This sequence comes from Prostheceraeus crozeri, assembly GCA_907163375.1. Taxonomy (NCBI): domain Eukaryota; kingdom Metazoa; phylum Platyhelminthes; order Polycladida; family Euryleptidae; genus Prostheceraeus; species Prostheceraeus crozeri. Next base: position 90,349 of record CAJQUW010002388.1, on the reverse strand, counting down.
GAATTTCCTTTACGGAATCCTGTTTGTGCTGCATGTATAATATTATTATTGTCCAACCATTTGCAAAGTCTGGCGTTGATTATTTTAGTTAACAATTTCTCAACACATGATGATAAGTTTATACATCTATAGGATGAAACCAAATTTTTGTCACCTTTCTTATGGGTTGGTAAATTCCAGCTTGTAGTCCATGGTATTATTTCCTCATTATATATGCTGTTGAATAAATGATAAAGAATTTCTATTATATCATTTGAATTTTGTTTGAACATTTCATATACTAATCCATCGGGCCCACTGACTTTAGAATTCTTTGCACAACTTATTGTGTCTCTAATCTCTTCGTATGTTATATCACTTTCTAAAGTATGGTCTCTAAATTTTGTTAATCTAATATATTTTATTCTGTCTGATATATTTATCACTTTTGATTGTGTAGTCCGTATTTCTTGATTATTTTGTTCTAAGAAATCATTTGCTTTTAGTGAAGTAATACATTTCTTTTTTCTTTTCTTTTTGTTGTGATTCATTAGATTCCAGTATCTTTTTGTGTCGCCTTCCAGTTTAGCAATTTTAAGATCTTTCATTCTCTTAGCTTTCAATTGTCTTTTTTCTTTCTTAATGTTGTGAAGAGCGGTCTTTTTACTTATTAATAAGGATTTAAGGTTTTCATTTGTTTTATTTTGCTTCCATTTATCTACGTGCATCTTATACTCGCGTATTTCTGAAGCCTCTTCCTTAGGTCTTGTTCAGTCTCTGTTGATGTCTTCTTTATCTTTAATCTTCTCGCAATCTTCTCCGATAGGGTTGTGAAGGAACAAGTCATACACGCTTCGCATGTGTATTTCCTTTTATATTGGTACTTTCGCGAGTATTTGATTAACTCGTATACCGGCAGTTCTGTACAGGTAATGTGGTACGCTCTGTCACATTTATCGCAGAGCATTACGTCTTCCACTTCATTGTCAGCCCCACACTTCTCACATTTTACTTCGTCTACCTGCACGAACGTAGATGGTGAGCCGGATTGGTTTGGTGTTGTCATTTTGCAATCGTAGGCTCTCCCTCTCTCTCCCTCTCTCCCTCCCTCTCTCTCTCACTCTCTCCCTCTCTCTCCCTCTCTCTCTCTCTCTGTCTCTCTCTCTCCCTCTCTCCCTCCCTCTCTCTCTTCCTATGTCTCTTCCTCTCTCCCTCCTCTCTCTTCCTCTCTCCCTCCCTCAATCTCTCTCTCTCTCATTCTCCCTCCCTCTCTCCCTCTCTCTCTCTCACTCTCTCTCTCCCTCTGATAAGGGGAGTGTTACACGCACGTGTGCTTCTCTTATTGAGTTTTTCCTGGGTCCTCTTGCCCAATTATCAAGGAGTTATGTGAGAGACTCACTTCATGTCATTAGCATCCTCAAAGATGTTACTGTGAGCGATTCTTCTAAGTTCGTTACTTTAGATGTCGCCTCATTATACACAAATATTCCCACAGAGGCAGGTATCGCAGCTGTCAGTCGGGCCTTTCATAAGTTTCCCGATGCGAAAGACTGATTTGACTTTATCTAACAATGTTGCGTCTGCTTTTGACATCCAATAACTTTGCTTTTCGGGGTGAACGCTTTGTACAAGTACAGGGTACCGCAATGGGTTGTGCGTTTGGGACCCTCTTACGCAAATATTTTTCTTTCCGATTGGGATGAAGCAGCCATGAACTTTAGCCCTCCTCCTATTTGTTGGTTGCTGTACATCGACGATGTATTCTTTATTTGGAACTCAACTGATGGCCTCATTGTTTACGTTTTATAAAACAACTTTGTTAATAATTTATATGACAGTATTAATGTCGAGATTTGCCATGACAGTATTAAAAATTCGTTTTTTAGATCTTTTATTGTATAAAGCTAATAACAGTATTATGTACAAAGTCGGATTTAAGCCTACTGACACGCATGCCATTTTGTCTAAGTCATCATTTCATCCACATAGTGTTTTCAAGTCTATTGTTTTTGGACATGTTTACCGTTGGGCAACCAGAAGCAGCTGTTATAAAGACTTTTGTGACACCAAGAAGGTTGTTCAACCACGCTGGATTGAACAAGGTTATTCTCGCATAGAAATTCGTTCTGCATTAAGACGTGTCCTTTCCTTGACCGGTCAGACTACACTTGAGTGTCCCACTGGCTACTTTCCGTGTACTTCTTCCTGTAATATTTGTATATACAGTACCTTTACTAATTCTGTACATAATTTTGTAAATAATAACAAGGTACCAAAATTGTACATAGGCTTTACGTGTGGATCGCGTAATGCTATTTACTTAATTTCTTGTAAAGCTTGTCGTGTGGGATATGTTGGTCAGACTTCGCGCTCTTTGTTCGCAACGTATTTCCCAACATGTGTATGATATTCATTCAGGCCAGGACACCCCCGTTGCTCGCCACTTTTCTGGCCCCTGTAATTTAAACTTTTTTTAGTTTTACGGGCCTTGAGCACTGTCCTCAGACTCGAAGAGACTTGTTAAAGAAAATAAGTGGATTCAGCGTCTTCACACACTCCATCCAAAAGGCCTGAATATAGAGCTGAATCGTCGTGACAAGATGCACCTAGTACTACCCTTCAGCACTTGTAGTCAGCGTGTAGTTCAACTGTGCAAGAGGGAACTTTCTGACATTGACATTTGTCCCTCTTTTCGCATGCATAGGAACATTGGGAAGATTCTCACCTCCCATCGTTGACACGTCTTCCATTCTGTGTCTACTTGCTGCACACTTTTTGATTTTCCTTTTGCATGTCTTTTAAGTTATCGATTGCATGCATGACTTTTGAGTTATATGTTGCATGGGTTTTGAATTATCAGTTGCATGCATTATTGATTCATTTCGTTGCATGTTTTGCGTTATGATTTGCATGGTTCATTCTTGCATTTTGCTGTTTTGCATGCTTTAATTTTTGAATGATCGTCCTGCATGCTTTAAACTGTTTAATTGCTTGAGTTACCTGCTTTACGTGCCTCTAAACAGTTGAGTTTAGTCACTTTTCTATTACTTTACAGTGTATTTGTTGAACTGAGGAAGCAATTTAAAGCGAAACCGGTCTTCAACGAATCGTACTGTTTTCCTTCATACTCGATTTCTGGTGGCTAGTGGTCGGTGTGAAGATCTCTGGGTGTCTCTCTCACTCTCCCTCTCCCTCTCACTGTCTCGATCGAGGAGAGGACCCGGCCCACCACTATTGTCACGAGTATTTTTCCGCTCCCAAAACCGTTCGGACACACGGTCTGGCATGGGTTCCAACTCACGTACTAATGGCCGTCGACCTCATGTCAGAAATCAACAGGCTCGTAATCCTCGGCCACAACATCAAAGGATTCCTCAAGAATTCTTCATGATTACGAAGCAAACATTTTGTAATTCTAAAATGTTTCCATCATCAAGCTGTCGTGGCGAAGGGTTTTCCACCATCTCTTCGCGAAGAAAAGAAAGCTAACTTTTCTTTCTTGCCTCAGGAGTACATCCCGCGTTCGAGAATGATTTCTTTCCGAACCAGAATGGAAACAGTTTCTACTCAATCCGTGTTGCCAAGTGAGGCAATCTCTTCATGACACTACTCTGACCTTATTGCGGATGCAATTTCCTTCATCTCCTTAAATGGTATCCCAACTCATGTGTTTTGATAGGTCCTTACAGATGATAACTCGATGGACCAGATCCCAATTGGGAAGGAAGCTGTTGGACAGTGTCCTTGACGACGCGATCTCTACGATCAAGGCGCACCAACTCTTTTTTGGTGGAGTCTCACCCGGTACAGCATCCGCCAATGATGTCCTTCTAATACTTTCGTGGTGGGTGCTCCCTCTGCTTTTGTTGGCTCTAATTCGCTGTCTGTGAAAGGATTTCAGAGAAGGGCACTCAGACTAGCCCTGTCATGATGACGATTTGGTGACCGAAACCCAGTTCCATCGTGGTTGAACTTTCCTCGGATCCCAGTGTTTCGACTGATGATCCTGTTCCGATTACGGCTTCTTTTTCGACTCTTGCGCCGACGGTCTCGCCTGGTTTGTTCTTCTTTTTTCTGTAATGTACACCTGCACCCACGGAGTCTTTCAACTCTTCAAAGTCAGCTCCTGTGGCGAGTGTGATTCTTCAGTGGACCAGCCGGACACAATCCAAGCCATTTCTTCACTTGATACACTAACTTGGTACAATCAAGAATTGTTGACATGGTTACTTTAACTTCCAAAGATGCTCCCTCGTCTCGTTCGGACCTCGATCTCTCTAAGTCAAAGGTTCTTGTGGGTGACAGGAATTGGAAAGACTTTTCATTTGATGACACGACTGTGGCTTTCTCGACTGAGAAGGGACGCCTTAGCTTTTTTAAGCAATATTTGCAGTCTCTCAAGGGAGTGGGGAGTTTACGAGAACGTATCTGAGTTCGTGCTCTGCATTTCCTATTTGGATGAAAGGAACAAGCATTCAACTAACTTCACCACTTGCCGTTCAGCTCTTTATAAACATCAAGCGATTGTTCCCGAATGCAAGGGATCAGTGTTTTTCTAGAGTGCATTCCATCAGGCGCTGATGATGAGGTTATGTCTAACCTTGGTGAACTCAACAACTCCATCACTCTAAGTTCGGCAGTCTTTGTGACGTTCATCACCGTTGGCCCAGAATTCTCTGTTAAGGAGAATAACTGGAACACTGAGGAAAAGGAGTCTGCATATCGTACGTGAGGGATTTTTTATCGATCGGGTCTAGCTAGGAGTATCACCAGCTCCTTCTCGTTCGAAAACCTTATTCGAGAAAACTTTTTATGTACTACGCCACACTCTTTGAAGTTAGCCCTACTACCTCTCGTCTTCTCCGGCACACAGATAAGTTTATCCCGACTCCTGTTCGGCTCTTGTTGCCATAAGGACATTTTGTTTGGCGTTGCTGATTTCTTACGAAAATTATCAATGGTCCTTTGTGAACCTTCGCTCCACCTTCAGTTGCAGATTCCCTTATACTAGTGGAAATTTTCAGCCGCGGGAGATGATCCCGGATTCCGTTTTGGAGTCTTGTGTGGAAGTGCTACGTCATGTCACGAACTTGTTTGAGGGGTTGCTCATCTTGCTTTCCGTTGGACAACTTGAGTCCGGATGAGCGTCAGGAACTTCTACGTTTAAGTGTTGATGACTCTGTTGTTGTTACCACAATGGACAGGGAAGTGGTTGGGCTATCCTACCAGTTAATCAGTATGAGCCCGAAGCCTTCCGACAACTAAGTGATCAAGCGTTTTATGAGCCGCTAGAGGTGGACTTGGATGCTCATACCCGGGCCCGTCTTGTAAACTTATTGTCTTATTTATATAAGCGCAAATTTTTGTCTAGACGTGAGCTTTCGGCTCTCGTGCCTCACTGTCCTACTAAACCGAGAAAATTCTACCTGCTCCCTAAAGTGCACAAACAATCCTGGTTGTACTCTTCTATGCCGCCTGGTCGGCCAATTGTGTTGATACGTGGAGTGTTACACGCACGTGTGCTTCTCTTATTGAGTTTTTCCTGGGTCCTCTTGCCCAATTATCAAGGAGTTATGTGAGAGACTCACTTCATGTCATTAGCATCCTCAAAGATGTTACTGTGAGCGATTCATCTAAGTTCGTTACTTTAGATGTCGCCTCATTATACACAAATATTCCCACAGAGGCGGGTTATCGCAGCTGTCAGTCGGGCCTTTCATAAGTTTCCGATGCGAAAAGACCTGATTTGACTTTACTAACAATGTTGCGTCTGCTTCTGACATCCAATAACTTTTCTATTAGGGGTGAACTCTTTGTACAAGTACAGGGTACCGCAATGGGTTGTGCGTTTGGACCCTCTTACGCAAATATTTTTCTTTCCGATTGGGATGAAGCAGCCATGAACTTTAGCCCTCCTCCTATGTTGGTTGTGGTACATCGACGATGTATTCTTTATTTGGAACTCAACTGAGGCCTCATTGTTTACGTTTTATAACTTTGTTAATAATTTATATGACAGTATTAATGTCGAGATTTGCCATGACAGTATTAAAATTCGTTTTTTAGATCTTTTATTGTATAAAGCTAATAACTGTAATATGTACAAAGTCGGATTTAAGCCTACTGACACGCATGCCATTTTGTCTAAGTCATCATTTCATCCACATAGTGTTTTCAAGTCTATTGTTTTTGGACATGTTTACCGTTGGGCAACCAGAAGCAGCTGTTATAAAGACTTTTGTGACACCAAGAAGGTTGTTCAACCACGCTGGATTGAACAAGGTTATTCTCGCACAGATTTCGTTCTGCAGTAAGACGTGTCCTTTCCTTGACCGGCCAGACTCCACTTGAGTGGCCCACTGGCTACTTTCCGTGTACTTCTTCCTGTAATATTTGTATATACAGTACCTTTACTAATTCTGTACATAATTTTGTAAATAATAACAAGTACCCAAATTGTACATAGGCTTACGTGTGGATCGCGTAATGCTATTTACTTAATTTCTTGTAAAGCTTGTCGTGTGGGATATGTTGGTCAGACTTCGCGCTCTTTGTCGCAACGTATTTCCCAACATGTGTATGATATTCATTCAGGCCAGGACACCCCGTTGCTCGCCACTTTTCTGGCCCCTGTAATTTAAACTTTTTTAGTTTTACGGGCCTTGAGCACTGTCCTCAGGACTCGAAGAGACTTGTTAAAGAAAATAAGTGGATTCAGCGCCTTCACACACTCCATCCAAAAGGCCTGAATATAGAGCTGAATCGTCGTGACAAGATGCACCTAGTACTACCCTTCAGCACTTGTAGTCAGCGTGTAGTTCAACTGTTGCAAGAGGGAACTTTCTGACATTGACATTTGTCCCTCTTTTCGCATGCATAGGAACATTGGGAAGATTCTCACCTCCCATCGTTGACACGTCTTCCATTCTGTGTCTACTTGCTGCACACTTTTTGATTTTCCTTTTGCATGTCTTTTAAGTTATCGTTGCATGACTTTTGAGTTATATGTTGCATGGCTTTTGAATTATCAGTTGCATGCATTATTGATTCATTTCGTTGCATGTTTTGCGTTTATGATTTGCATGGTTCATTCTTGCATTTTGCTGTTTGCATGCTTTAATTTTTGAATGATCGTCCTGCATGCTTTAACTGTTTAATTGCTTGAGTTACCTGCTTTACGTGCCTCTAAACAGTTGAGTTTAGTCACTTTTCTATTACTTTACAGTGTATTTGTTGAACTGAGGAAGCATTCTAATAAAACGAAACCGGTCTTTCAACGAATCGTACTGTTTTCTTCTATGACTAATCGATTTCTGGTGGCTAGTGGCTCGGTTGTGAAGATCTCTGGGGTGTGTCTCTCTCACTCTCCCTCTCACCTCTCACTCTCGTCCCTCGGTCTCCTCTCTCTCCTCTCTCTCACTCCTCCCTCTCTCACTCTCCCTCACTCTTCATCTCACAGAAGCGGCTCTCGACTCTCCCTCACTCTCACGACTCTCGCTCTCCCCCCCCCCCCCCCCCCCCCCCCCCCTCACTCTCCCTCCCTCTCCCTCTCTCTCACTCTCTCTCACTCAATCTCTCTCACTCTCTCTCTCTCTCTCTCTCTCTCTCTCTCTCTCTCTCTCTCTCTCTCTCTCTCTCTCTCTCTCTCTCTCTCCCTCTCTCTCACTCTCTCTCACTCTCTCTCTCTCTCTCTCTCTCTCTCTCTCTTCCTCTCTCTCTCTCTCTCTCTCTCTCTCTCTCTCTCTCTCTCTCTCTCTCACTCTCTCTCTCCCTCTCTCTCTCCCTCTCTCTCTCTCACTCACCCACTCTCTCTCACTCTCTCTCTCTCTCTCTCTCTCCCTCTCTCTCTCTCTCTCTCTCTCTCTCACTCTCTCTCTCTCTCTCTCTCTCTCTCTCTCTCTCTCTCTCTCTCTCTCTCTCTCTCTCTCTCTCTCTCTCTCTCTCTCTCTCTCTCTCTCCCTCCTCTCTCTCTCTCTCTCACTTTCCCTCTCTCTCCTTCTCTCTCTCTCTCTCCCTCCTCTCTCTCTCTCTCTGCCTCTCTCTCTCTCTGCCTCTCTCTCTCTCTCTCTCTCACTCTCCCTCTCTCTCACTCTCCCTCTCTCTCACTCTCCCTCTCTCTCACTCTCCCTCTCTCTCACTCTCCCTCTCTCTCACTCTCCCTCTCAAGAACTCAAGAACTCAAGAACTCAAGAACGTTTATTAGCCACCATCGTGGCAAAACATACATGAATGATTTATAAAAAGATGAAATGTTGTGGGTGTGAAGTGATTACAATATGAAATGGTAAAATGATAAAATGAAGCGATGGGATGAAGAACGTTCGATATCCACCAATAAATACTATCAAATAGTTTGATCTTTGATAGGAGAGGAGACTTATCTGTTCAACACATGGGCTTCAGGTAATTTGCATCAAAATGTTTAGGGCTGGAATGTATTGTGTAAAAAAATTAACATTTAATTCATTGTCATTCGATTCATTTACTCAAAACTTGATTATAAACAAACATTACATATGTTTCCAAGGTAATCATGCACATAAGATTCAAAGATTAATGTTGAGTCGGTTTCATATTTTTAATGTTATCAATTTTATTAAATTGACAGCCACACACACTTTCACACTCAAATCCTTATGTTATTTTACGAGTCATATTCGAAGGTCCGAAAACATATAATGACAAAGAAGCAACAATTTATAAAGATTTAAGCAACAAGTAATGCAATCAAATGGCTTGCAAGACTCACCTGTAATGTATAAGTGAAAAATTTGTCTTCAATATGTGTATATGTAGGACGTATAAATTTTCCGGACCTTCAATGACTCGGTATAGTGCAAGAGTGAATTAACAGCTACAGAGGAGACGTGTCCGTTGCAGTAAACAGATCTCACTCTCTATTGTCTAATTATCGATTTGATGCAACTTGTAAGGCATGTGTGCATAGCTATCGCTGGTGATTGTTAGCCAGTATCTTATTGGTCCATGTTTCAGCATGGTTTCTTGCCTAGTTTCAGACGATATTGTGCATAACGGTTTTAGATCATGTAGAATGGCACCGTGGGAGGAATAGCTTGTCAGCTTTACCTATAACACAAAGCAATCTCATATTTGCAGTTTAACATAGAGATAGATGTTTGTTTTTCATTCCATTCAATATATGGCAAGCTGTTATTCATGATCAAGTGTGCCATAGAGATCTATAGTACGATGACATGCAAATCTCAGAGATGACATCCAATGTACTAGATTCAATGAATCCATCCATTGGTTTTTCAATTTCTATGGCTATTGTTATAATAAATTCACGGCTGTCCATCAATTATCTATAGTAATCAATGCATAAAGGATGCATAGATATCTCATTAATCCGAGTTTCTGATTGAATTTGCTTCCTCGATATATCTTGCGAGCATTTTCATCTGTTTTAGATTCAGCCTATTCATCGCATCATAGAAATCTGTTCTATTATCAGCTTTAAAGAAGGGAATGAAATTGTTTCTTATATCAATGTATTTTGAACAATGCAAGACAAAGTGCACCAAATCTTCGATATCATCACTGTCACAATTTTGACATATACATTCATTGTATGATCTTCTGTCATTATATCTACCGATTTCAGTAAATAGTGTGTGGTTGCCAGTTCTTATTTTCAAAATTGGAAGAACTACTTTATTGTCATTTGTTAAATTCAGATACGTTTTTAGATTACATTCAAACCGGCATAGTTCTAAATATTTCAATCCTTTATGACTATTTTTAGCACTCTCAATCCATTGTTGTCTGAATTATTCAATTAAGCGATTATTTACTTTGGACTTGTAATTTATATTTTCGTCAATATCATGAGGGTTGCATAAGTAATCAATGTTGAGTTTTTCTCATTGATTTGATTATCCGTGATATCCAAGATTTATTAAAATTTGGACTTTCTATGTTTACATAAACACTGTTGAATATTTGCTTAATCAGTTGTTTATCATTTAATTTAGTCAATTTTAGCCAGTAGTTTATCGCAGCTTTAAAAAAATGGTATTCTACAGGTCTGATTCCAAATTCTCCAATGATACAATAATTTGGTGTTGTTTTTTTTAAACGATAGAATTTTTTGAAGAATTGTATTTGTATTTTATTTAAATCCTTCAGATTTTTATCAAAGCATAATTCAGCACCGTATTTCATTTTGGAGAGAGTTAGCATTTCAAACGAATTTCGCAATATTTCACCATCTACGTAACCAAATTCTTTCATTGTTTTTCCTGTTATACATGCTGAAATTTTACCTCGCTCTGATAATTTTGAAATATGTCTTTTATCATTTTTGGATATAATTACACCAAGATATTTATACTCATCCACTATTTCAATTGATGATATTTTTCCATTTAATTCTACATTTACTTGTTTATATTCATGCTTTTCATTGATAATCATAACTTTTGTTTTATCATAATTAATGCTTAAGCATTTTTCATAGCAGTAATTTTGGGTGATTTTGATTTGTTGAATTAGTCCCTGTTTCGAAGCGCTCATTAGCAATATATCATCAGCATAGATTAAAGAAGCAATTTTCAAATTTCCAACTTTTATAGGATCAATCTTCAATATGTTCTCATCTAGGTTTAGTAGCAAGTCATTCATATATAAGCAAAATAGGGTCGGTGATAGACTGTCGCCCTGAGGAATACCATTTTGTAAATTAAAAATGTTGCTTTCTACTCCATTATATAGAATCTTATATGTTTTACAATTGAGTATATTTTCTAGTAGATTAATGAACATTCCTTGAGGTAAAATTTTTCTTAATTTTGAAATCAGCATATTCTTTGGTATGCTATCGAAGGCCTTTGAAAGATCAATAAAACAAAGATACAGTGGCTTTTTAGCATTCTTACTTATTTGCATTATTTCTTTCAAAATCCAAACACTGTGGAGTGTGGAGTTGTCTTTCCTGAAACCAATCTGAGCTGAATGAAGTAAATCATGCCTGTCAATCCAATCATTTAAACGGTTGTTAAAAATTTTCGTTAAAAGTTTTTCAAGGCATGAGGATAAATTTATCATGAGGATAAATTTATGAATCTATATGAATTAACATCATTCTTATCTCCATTTTTGAAGATAGGTGTCGTCCAGCTTATATTCCATGGAGTTTTTTGGTCCTCTACTATTTTATTAAACAAATGTTCAAGAACTTTTAAAGTACATTCAATATTTTTCTTTAATATTTCATATACAACTTTGTCAGGTCCGCTAGATTTAGAATTATTCATCATCATCAAAGATTCAGTGATTTCTTTTTCCTGTATCTTCCCATTAAGAGTTACATATGTGTTTACATTCAGTTCATTTAAGCTTGAAAAATCGATTGTCTTGCATAATTCCAAATTTGATTTAGTTAAAGTTTTGTCTTTATTTTCAATTTCTTTTTTAAAATCATCTGCACATAGTGAAGTTTTGGCTTTTATTTTGGAATGATATTTTCTACCATTTATCAGTTGCCAATACATTTATAATTAGTGCTATTTTTGGCATCTTTAAGATCATTCAGATATTTCGATTGAAATATATGCCTTTCTCTTTTGATTTTTTCTGTTTAAATGTCTTCTTTGATTCTAGAAGAAGGGCTAGATTTTCATCTGTTTCATTTAGTTTCCACTTTTCAACCGACGCTTATATTCTTGTCTAATTTTCCTGGTTTCTATACTGTAAATTGCTCTTGATTTTATTTTATTTACTGTTTTAGAAGCGTCATGTGTGTATTTTAGAAACTGATCGTAAATTTCTTTTTGTTGCATATTTCCATATTGAATATCATTTCTTAGTTTATCGCAATTATTTTGAAATGCATGAAATTTAAAATTCTCTTCATCTTCGTTAGTCCACTTAAATGGCACAATTTTTTTATCCCTTTTTTTCTGAACATTTGGTCGCATTTTATTAATTTTTGTTTTTAAATCTATCTTGAATTGAATTGTCATCGGCGTATGATCAGTATACAGTTTTTGGTTCCATTATTTCAAAGGCCTTCAGATATTTCAGCATGGTTTCTGATATCAATAAGTAGTCAATTACAGATGTGCAGTTGCTATCCTTATTTCTTTTATAAAATGTACTTTTCCCTTCTTCAAATCGACCATTAGTGATTATAAGGGAAGTATCGTTACAAAATTCAATTAGTTCTTTTCCATATTTATTGATGAGTTTATCATCCGAATTTCTAGATGGTATATCCAGATGTTCATTGTCATTCATTAAACCTATTCTTCCGTTCATGTCACCAATCATAACAACATTTTTCATTTTGTAAATAGAAATGTAATTTTTGATTTTATCTAGAAAATTTCCCTCTGCATATCTAGATTCACGATTATCTCTATAACATAATATTAAAAACATTTCTTTAATTTCTTTCCAATCGGTATGACAAAGTTTCATTATCACGATAATTACCGTTTTCAGAGACTAGTTTAGTCACGTTTAAATTGCTGATTTCTTCTTTAAAAAATGCAGATACTCCTTTGACATTTCTACCCAATGAGTTACTACGTATACCACATGTATGATAACCTTCATAATTATTTATTGAAATGGGTTCATTTTCATAATTCAAATGGGTTTCTGTCAAACAAATAATATCTGCGTTTTGAGCATCATCAATGATATCTGAGTTTTCCAATTTAAATTTAGTCAGCCCATTAACATTTACATAAAATATTTTGAGATCAAAATCCTTACTATTGTGGTCATCATTGTCATACCGTGATCTTTCTGTCTCCTCTCCTTTCTCAGCATCAAACGTACTGCTGCTGGTGAGCTGATGGCGGCATAGTGGGCGCGGAGAACTGGGTTTGTGAAGCCATTGGA
>CAJQUW010002388.1:0-67500 GCA_907163375.1 Prostheceraeus crozeri | reverse complement strand
CACGAACCGAGAGTAGTACTGCACGTAACCCATGAAGGACTGTAACTGCTTGGCGTTCACGGGTTTGGGTGCCTGCTGAACCGCACGAATCCTATCCAAGTTTGGGTGAATGCCGGAACCGTCCACACTGTATCCGAGGTACTGTAGGCTTGATACTCTGAAGACTGACTTCTTCTCATTGATCTGGATGTTCTTGTTGTCCAGGGCTTGCAGCAATAAGTAGAGTCTAGCGTCGTGTTCTTCGTGTGTCCTGGCATACACGATGATGTCATCTTGGTACGAACGTGTGCCATGAAGGTCTTTGATGACGTTGTCAATTGCTCTCTGGAATATGCCTGGCGAGATCGTGAGGCCGAAGGGCAGGAATTGGTATTGGAACAGTCCCCAGGTTGTGTGTATGGTCGTCAGCTGCTTGGAGGGTTCGTCGAGAGGCACTTGTAAGAAAGCGTTGGTAAGATCCACCTTGGAGAACACCTTGGACCCGGTAAGTCCTTGGAACATGTCTTCCACTTCGAGGGTTGTGTTCGCAGTTTGCTTCAAGTATGGGTTTACCGTAACCCTGTAGTCTCCACAGATGCGCACCCGTCCATCATTCTTGAGAGGCGTGACAATGGGGGTGGCCCAGGAGCTCGACTGTACCGGTCGAAGGATTCCCTTGTCGACTAAGTCCTTGATGTTTTGTCGAACTGCGTCTCGAAGTCCGAAGGGTATCGGACGAGACTTGCGGAAGATCGGTTCGCAAGTGACTTCTAGCGTGACAGGTTCAACCTTCATTCCTCCTTGGTTCCTGGCGCACTTGTGGATGAGGTGAGTCAGGTTCGGAGACAGCGACTGTGGAGTCAGAGACAGTATCAGCGCGAGGTTGTACTTAAGATCCCGTATTCCGTCCAATCCAAGTACTGTCGGTCCACGCTCAGTGATGATCAAGTTGAGGTGGGTTTGGTAGGCGATGGCTCGGGTAGTGTCAGTTACGTGGACTTCGGCCTCTCCAAGAACGAGGTGGTCATGTCCGGAGACGCTGTAGATGCGTTGAGTGGTAGGCTGGTACGGCTTGTTAAAGAGGAGTAGGTAGTGAGCTGCAGACATGAAGGAAACTGGGCTTCCTGTGTCGAAGACAAAGTCAGTACATTTGCCGTTGTCGAACAACAACCTCTTGTAGATGTGTGGCTCCGGTTTTCGTCTTGGTAGCTTTGGAGGTAGCTGGACCTTGGGTTCCTCTGGTGAAGTCAGAAAGCAGTAAAAGCTGCCAGAGTTCAGTGGTTCCATGCCTTCAGCGTAACCATCCGGGTTGGGAACGTAGTCGGTCGGGTTGTCGACAGCAGTAGGTGGTTCCGTGGTTACGTAGCTAGCTTTGGGTACACCTGCAGTTGGGTTGGAAGTAGGCGAGTGTGAGGCAGACCTGCAGACCTTGGCGATGTGTCCTGTCTTCTGACATTTCCGGCAGACAGCTCGAAGAAACTTACAGAAGCGTCGTTGGTGTGGTCCACCACAGGAGTCACAAGGATTGAAGGCAGACTGCTGGTTGGGCTGTGAACGCTTGAAACGCGAAGTCTGTTGGTTCGGCTGCTGTTGGTGACGGTTGGAGTGCTGTTGGTTAGACTGGAAGCGCTGTTGCCGCGGCTGTTGAGAGCAAGAAGTTGTTGAAGTGCGCTGAGGACGACCCGATCCACGTGTTCCGCGTCCGCGTGATCCGGCTGCGAAGTGAACTTGTGCAAACTGACTGGCGAGAGCAGTGTTCACGTCATCCCATCGCTCGAGTATGGACCTGGCCTTGTCGAAGGTCAGCGAAGGCTCGTTGAGAAGGCGTTTTTGAATCTCAGGTTCATTGATGCCAGCGACAATCCTGTCCCTCATCTGCGTCTGAAGCTCCGACCCGAAGTTGCACTTAGCAGCTTGCTGTGTCAGTCGTAGTAGGAAGTCACGAAGAGTCTCGTTGGGCCGCCTGGAAAGGTTATGGAACGTCGCCCGCTCCATGGGTTCGAAGTGCACCGGTCGTAGATGTCGAAGAAGCAGATCTCGAAGCTCCTCCACTGTCTTCTTACCGAGGTCGTCTGGATACGCGAGCCGCTTCAGAAGAGTGTAGGCCTCCTTCCCAATGAGTGTGAAGTAGTAGGATGACTGATTCGAAGAGTCGATGGCTGCATTGGTCTTCACGTAGAACTCGAACCTCTCGTGCCAGTTCTCGATACCGGTTGGATCCGTCACGTCGAGTTGCTCGATGCCGCGATCCATCGTAGGTTGACTCGCAGTTGTCCGGCCTGTACCTGAAACTTAAGTCCTTAATCCTACGAGAAAGTAGAGGAAGGAGAGTAGAACTGGAAAAAAAAGAGACAGTAGAAGCTTAATATGTGTGAAGAATGGATTTGCGAAGAACCGCCGGCTCTCAGGCGAGCTGTGCGTCAGTGAAGCTGGCTGTATCGGAAGACCGACGGCTCTCAGGCGAGCTGTGCGTCGGCAGAGGGGTGAATGTAGCTTGACCTTTCCTTTGCACCAACACAGAGTATGGCGCTCTCACAGTACAGTGCTGTGGTATAGCGTTCCAACTTTGCTCATAGAGCTATGCCCTCAATTGGGTATGCCACCAACAACTAACAAAGGCTGCTCGTAGCGACGCCAATGCTAGTGCCCACTCTGAGATACTGAGTTAGAAGACAGCAAGTCTTATTAACTCTCACACGTCCGTGATTTGTCTGTGTGGAGACACTTTATTTATATCATATCGAACAATAGGTGAATATCAGTATATCAGTTCACTCCAATGTTACTAATAAATATCTTGGAGTATTCGCAGTTCTAGTAAAATGCCAGTTAAATCTTTGTTCGGAAAAAGTTACT
The DNA here is from genome assembly GCA_907163375.1 of Prostheceraeus crozeri. Classification (NCBI taxonomy): domain Eukaryota; kingdom Metazoa; phylum Platyhelminthes; order Polycladida; family Euryleptidae; genus Prostheceraeus; species Prostheceraeus crozeri. The sequence goes on along the minus strand of CAJQUW010002388.1, from coordinate 64,665 downwards.
GAACTAGCAGTACGCTTTAGAAAATTTACTGGAATTGGTTTGTCAGTATTTAATCTTTTTGCAATTGCTGCTTCAACCTCTAAACTAGGAGTAATATGGTTAATCCACAATTCAAGTCTATCAATTTTTAAATATGCTTTTTTTCCAGTCTTACCAAAAAAGATTAATTCATTATTTGTTGTACGATGAATTATTAACTTAAATTTTAATTGATATGATATTTTATCATAATCTAAATATCCGAATAATGGAGACAATGACCAATTTACTGTCTGTTTACTTTTCTTGTTAAATTCACGTCTTTTTTTATATGCACTATTGTTTGTTTTATTTAAATGTTTTGCAATATTTTCTACATCTTTTGCAATTCCAGCGGCATCTGTTCCAGCGTGAGTTAAATCATCAACAATTATACCATCATTAGTATCAGGAAACCAACCTTCGATTTCATACTTTTTATTATTTTCACCAATTGTTACAAATCTAAGCATTGTATCAATTACACCTGGAGAATCACTTATTGTTTCTATATTTTGAGTTGCAACAACTAAACGCATTTGTGTAAATAATCTTGGAAAGAAATTATTCTCTAGTGCAATATTATCGGTATCTGGTAATGGTGTTGTAAAATTGGCATCACTATATAAAGAATATTCACAGTGTAAAAATGAATCAGGTAGATATATATAACTCTGCTGATTATCAACTTCAAAAATTCAATCTCCTCCAGTATTTACTCTACTGGAAGATCCGGGATTCATAGCAATTCTTATATAGTCATTCTTTTTTTGATTATAACTAACACCTGGTGGTTTATCTAATTCAAATTTATTTTCGATAAGCGAAGACATTTTTATAAAAAATAATTTGACTTTTTGTTTTTCTCACACACAGAAAAAATTCTGCTAAAATAATTTTACTAAAAAAATTTTATTAAAATATAATTTTAGAATTTTGCTAGACCAGCTCCGCTACATCTTTGCTGGTTAGACCGAAGGTTGCTGTTAACACCATTACCTCTTATTTCTTCAATTGAACGTTTTATGGCTACGCCTGATTTCTTCTTATGTTTACTATCAGACGGAGCTCCGCTCCTTAAGGTTTCCCCACAGCTATGTTAGCAATTTTGTTTTTTGTTTCCTCTGAAAGTTTTTTTAAATTTTTTAGTTCTTCAGAATCATTCCTAAGTTTACGAATAGCTTCTAGTTGTTTAATTCGTTTTGAGACTTAACAGCATTTGATATTACACTAGCTGTACTACCTATAGCAGCTGCTCCTTTTGCAGCAGATGTAATCAAATCTTTATTATTTTTAATTAAGTTAATGATACTTCCAATACCAGAAAAGATGCCAGCTCCTTCCGTGTGAACGGCACCTGCGGTGCCTAGGACCTTTTGTCTTCCGACTGTTTCTCTATTATCATAATGATAAATAGGATTCATACGTGGTTCATGAGCAATTCTTTGATTTGAAGCAAAATGTTTAAGATTGTGTTTATAACTTATAGGCATTTTTTAGGAATAAATTTGACTTTTTGGAAAAATATTTACGATTGGTTAGTAACCTGAGGACCTTTGGTCCGATTAAGATTTACGTTTGTGAATGTCCAACAACTTCGTGATAACTTTATTAATTTTCCGTTGCACTTTATCTATCGCGTCAAGCAGCGTGTGATGTACTTTAATTTCTTTTCTATTAACTTGCATTTTCTCCTGATTCATCTTCAACGCCGTTTTAAGAGCATTTAACTTAATTTTAAGAACATCTAGTTGTCTTTTAACAGAATCTAACTGTTCTTTATATTCTTTAGAGTTTTCTTGTAAATTTTTCTTTAATTCATTTTCTAAATTGATTTTAAGAGTTTTCATTTTATCAACTTTTTGATTAAGCGAGTTTACTTCATTTATTATTCTATTCATCTTTTTCATTTGTTGAGTAATTTTAGACCTTAATTCATCAACACTTTTTTGGAATGTAGTTTGTAACTGCTTTAAATTTTTTTAATTCTTTCAGGAAGTTTTTCTATTTCATCTTCTAATTGTTCTTTTAACATTTTTATCTGATGTTTATTTTTAATGACTGCAGATTTTAAATTTATAGAAAGTAATATTAAAATTTTTGATTGTTCTGAAATCTTTTTAAAAAGTTTTGCTATATCTGCTTCTAGCTCTCCATCCTTTTTATCAAGTATTAATAATTTTTTCGTTTAATGATTTGTCATTAAGTTTAAGCAACTTTAATTCATTCATCAGTAGAACCAAAACATCGTATATATATTTTTCTTTTAAGTCATTGATTTGTGTATCAACATATTGTTTATTTGTCAACTCTGTAATTTGTTGCGGAAGAATAGAAAGATGCAATGGACCAGATAAAACGTCTCCAGTTTTCATGATATAATTTTACGATAATATAATTCACGATTATTCGGGATATATGCACCTCCACCAACATTTGGTGACATCATTTTTTAACCATAAAAAATAAAATTTTTTCTAATAAAAATAAAAAAATGGATAAACCAAATTTAAAAAAATTATATTCGTCCGCATCATCATGTTCTTCTTATTCGACGAGATCAACGGGATTTGAAAATAAATGTTTTGATGATAATAATAATAATCCATGTATAGATGTAAATCTTTTGTTTGAATTACAAGCCGAAATATTTAGAGAACAGACTAAAGGTTTACCTTCTATAGAAACTAACTATTGTTTATTTCCGGGGGATCCATTTATTAAATTTATGGATATTGTTAGTAAATATAATGATGTAGCTTATGTGGAATTAAATAAAGAAAATATGGTTATAATAGGTCATAATAATGTTTATGGTTTTATTAGAGCAGTATTACCAATTAGTAATACTGATTGGATAGAAAATAAAATTATCAATTATATCAATATTAAAGAATTAGTTAAAAAATTAAAATCTTTTTCAAAAGAAAAAATTAGATTATTTGTTGACGATCAAAATCAATATAACATTCACATAGAGAGTAAAAAACATAACGAAGAATTATTATGCCAAGTTTATTATAGAGACACAATTTATAAACAAGAAACATTAGAAATGCCGTACAGATATGATGATGATACTTATATAGGATTATATTCAAACTTAAATATGAATTTATTAAAATCTTACATAAATGGTTTAGCTCAACAAGAGAAAATTTATATGTGGACTACACCTTATACTATTAACAATGACCATAATCATAATCATAATAATTTTAAAAATAATAATAATAATTTTAAAGAATCCAATAATGATAATTTTAAAGAATCTTATAATGATAATGATGATGATAATATAGATGATGATAACATAGACGATGATTCTGAAACATCTGAAAAAGGTGTAAATGGTAAAAAAGATTACAAAAATATTAGTAATTATAAAAATTTAAGTGAAGAAAAATTTATATCTCATACTGATGTACATGATATTAATACTTCATATAATCAAAATTTATCTAAATTTCATTTTCTTACAATTGAAAATAATAATGATGGTATAGTTGAAGATACTGTTAGACAACTATGTGTCGGGTCTACAAAATTTAAATTAGGATTAACATCTAATCAATTTAAAAATTTATCATCTTTAATAAAAACTAAAAGTGATTCAGATTATGGTGGTGTTATTAAATTTTCCAAAAGAGATCAAAGACCAATATTTTTCTCTATTATATTATTATCAGATAAAAGATGTAATTTAGAATTAGATATTCCAATAAGAGAATGCTATCCTATTAGGGAATGGCATCCTATACCAAAAAATGTAATTTATGATGTTGAAGAAACAATTTATGATGATGATGAAGAATCAATTGATGATGATGATGAAGAATCAATAGTTAGTGAAAATAAATTTAAATTATCTTTTGATAAAACGTTATATGATAAAACTTAATATGATAAAACTTAATATGATAAAGAAAATAATATAACTAAAGAACGTGAAATATATAATAATATATAATAACTCTCAAGACCTTGTTATTAGAATGTTTATATCTAAAATTAAAACACAATTTTTTCCTTAAAAAATAAAAAAATGGAAAATACCAAGTTTTATTGTAACTTGTAAAAAAAGTTGCAAACAAAAAGAAGTTATCAATCTCATTTAAATAGTAAATTGCATTTACAAAATGTAGATCGAGTTGATGAAGGAAATATATTAAAATTAAATAGTTATAAAAACTATCTAGAAACATTGCCTACTGATATAAAAGTTAAAAAAATGTTTGATGATTATTCACATTCGGAATATAAAAAAGTTTTTAATAGTGAAGATGAGACCGTACCAGATGGAAGATATTTATTTAGCGATACTGATGAATTTAACGAAATAGATGAATTAAACGAAATTAAAAAAACAGATGAAGCTGAACGAACCGATGAAGCCGAACGAACCGAAGGTTCTTGGGCTTCGCCCATAACAGATATAAAATATTTATTTAATGAATCGGTTGAACATAATGAAACCGATGAAACTTTTTCTGATATTCTAACAAACTTTTATACTATATTTAAGAAATCTTTCAAATGTTATATGAATGTAGAAGTACTTTATACAAAAAATGGACCTGATGGAATTCCTGAAGAAATAATACAAGGACATTTTACAAATTCGCAAGAAATTCATAATGTAAATGATATACAACCCATATTTGAACAAATGATACTTAAATTAGAAAATTGTATAATTGAAGCCCAGTTACGTGAATCTGGTTGGAGATTTGTTCAAATACTATCTAAGAAAATAGTAATTGATAAATATAAAAATAATACTGGTGGTAGTTATGTTCCTTTACCTTTCAGTTCACCACAAATAATCAACATAAAAAATGAAGATGATTATTGTTTTCTGAGGAGTATTATAGCACATTTACATCCTGCAGAATATCATAAAGAAAGACTAAGTCACTACAATAAAGAAGAATACATAAATGAATTTGATCTTTCTGATGGCTTAGATGAATTTCCATATGATTATAATAGGTTAATAAAGTTTCATAAAAAGAATAAAAATTTAATTGAAGTAAATGTTTTTGAATTAAATGTGAATTATGTTTCTATTGGTAAAATTACTCTACTTTACTCAGATTCAAAAAAATTTATTTGAATAATAAAAATTTATGTCAATCAGAAATAGTATATAATGATAGAGGAAATTACATGCATCATAATATTTTTTACCAAGGAAATATAATATGTACTGAAAAATTTCAAATTATAAAAACACTATCACCAATAATGATTAATCATAATAATTATAAAGGACGTCATTATAATTATGATTATGATTCCGATTATTTATCTTTATCTTTAGAATATCAACAAAAATTAAAAAATTTAAATGAAAGTTTACAAAAATGTAAAACAGATTATCAACAACAAACAAAAATGTTACTACAAGAATATCACCATAAATATCAAAATAAGATAGAAACGATACAAAAATTAAATGAAGAAAATAATGAAGACAATAAAGAATTAAATAATGAAGAAAATGAAACCAATCAAAAAATAAATGAATCTTTAAAATAATGTCTACAACAATATAAAGAACAATATGATAAAGAATATAGTTATCAGTTACAAATATTAAATCAAAATTTTAATCGAAATACATTTAATCTTACAAAAGAAATTGATGAAACACATGAAATATATCAAGATAAATTTGAAAAACTATAACAGACAAAGCAACCAGCACAAGCGAATACTTTATATTATCAGGGTCATTTTATATTGTGTAAAGATGTTTCTATATTTACAAAAACTTCAGATAATGCTAATTTTCCTTGTCTCCAATGTATGACAAGTTTTAGAACTAAAGAAGAAATGAATAGACATTTGGAGAATTGTCAACAAAATGAAGCAGTCCGAAACACATTTCCAAAAGATGATTATTTAGAATATAATAAATGGTATTTTAAAAATAAAGTACCCTTTACTATTTATTGTGATTTTGAAGCATATAATGTTAATATGACACAAAATCACGGAACATCGGAGATGTCTTCCAGGGCTTCACCCGATTCTGAAAATTATAATTCTGAAAATGGTAAGGGCCAAGCCCTAGAACCTTCGGTTTATATTTATGAAAAAAGTGCAGCTGAAAAAAGTAAAGAAAAATATTTATTTGAACAAAAACCATTGGGGAATGTACATTCATTCAAATTATCCTGAATTATTTAAATCAGAATATTATCAATACTATGGTGAAGATAGTTCAGAAATGTTTACAAAGAAAGTAGAAGAATTACAAGGACGTTTTTCACAATTGCTTGAAACAAATATTCCAATGCTTCCATTAACGGATGAAGAAAAAATTAATTTTGTTAATGAAACAAATTGTTATTACTGTGGAAAAGAATTTACAAAAAAGTATAAAAATGGCAGAGGTAGATATCTTGATAAGGTAAAAGATCATGATCATCTAAATGGATTATATAGAGGTGCGTCACATAATTCTTGTAATCTTAATGCTAATAAATTTAAATATAACTTTGTTCCTTTATATTTCTACAATGGTTCTAAATATGATTTCCATCTAGTAATGAAAGATTTATTTTCATCTGAAAAATTACAACAACAACAAATAAATGTACTATGTAAAACGGAAGAAGAATATTTTCAATGCAATTAGGTTGTATTAGAATTTTAGATGCATTTAGATTTTTTACTCCTTATTCATTAGATGTTATGGGAAAAACTTTGAAATCTGAACAATGTAAAATATTAAATAGATATAATTTAAAACCTTTAAAAGGCATATTTCCGTATGAGTATATAGCCTGCGGCTCACAGTCGAAGACTGATATAACTGGAGATTTTAATTCTGTGAATAAAATTATGGAAGAAAAACAACTTCCTTCAATAAATAAATTTAAATTAATATTAAAACAATCACATTTATCTGAAGAAGATTATGCAGAAGCTGAAAAAAATTGGAGAGAGTTAAATTGTAAAACAATGTATGATTATACAATGAAATATCTTCAGATAGATGTACTAATACTAGCTGATCTTTTCGAAAACTTTCGTGACATGTGTTTAGAATATTACGGAATAGATCCATGTTATTGTTATTCTACACCAGGTTTAACATGGTCAGCAGGATTAAAACATACAAATGTTAAACTTAAACATTATAAAGAGAATACATATGATAAATTATTATTTTTTGAATCTGGAATTAGAGGTGGAGTTTCATCAGTTTTAGGTAATCGTTATGTACAGTGTTACAATAAAAAAGTAAATCCTCATGATTATGGAATAATGAAACCTTTATCTCCAGAAGAAAGCGATCAATTTATAAAATTGTTTAATCAAAATATAGAAGGACTTATATCAAATGAAGAGAGTCAAGCAGCAGTTGATGAATTCATGAGAGAAAACTATTTGTTATATTATGATTTTAATAGCTTATATTCTTCTTGCATGATACAAGAATTACCAACAGGTGAGATGGAATGGTGTAATATTCTAGATTATCAAAAAACATATGATGGAAATTATAATCATGGTTATATATATGAAGTTGATTTAGTATATCCTGATGAAATAAAAGATAAAACAAAATATTATCCTTTCTGTCCCGAAAACGAAATTCCCAATATAGAAGATTTTTCAGATTATCAAAAATCTTTAATTCCTAAGAAATACAGACCAACAAAAAAACTTATGTTAACACAAAGTAATAAAAGAAAGTATGTTGTTGAAGGAAGAATGCTAGATTGGTATTTAGATCATGGAATGATTCTCACCAAAATACATCGAAAACTATTTTATCAGAATACTAAATGGTTAAAAGATTATATAGAGTTCAATATTGAAAAACGTAAAATAGCTAAAAGAAATAAAGATGATTTTGGAAAAGTGTTCTTCAAATTAATGAATAATGCATTTTATGGTAAGAGTTTAGAAAATGTGCGTAATAGACAAAATATTGAAATAGTTTATGATAAAGATACGTTTCAAAATTTAACAAGGAAACCTACATATAAAAGAACTGCTAGATTTAGTGATGAACTATGTGCGTACATTTACGTCGAATCAGCGTAAAACATGATAAGTTTAATTTTATAGGATTCACTATATTAGAATTAGCTAAACTATTTATGTATAGATTTATATATGATTATTTAGCACCTGCTTATGGCAAAAACTATAAATTACACTTTACAGATACCGATTCTGTTTTCTTAGAATTAACAATACCGTATAATTCTTCACTTGATGAAGAAATAGATAAAATAAAAGATTTTATTCATCCTTCAGAATTATGTAAAGTAAAAGATGAATTAGAAGGAAATGAAGATTTCATGACAGAAGCTATATTTTTAAAATCTAAATGTTATTGTTATAACACAACTAATAATATTAAAACACATAAAACATTAAAAGGAATTTCAAAGGCATCAGTGGCTAATCAAATAACATTTCAAGATTATAAAAATGTATTATTTAATAATGAAATAAAAACAGCATGTAATTATAGACTTAATTCAAAGAAACATAAAATGTATTTAAAAGAAGAACATAAATTAGCATTAGATCCATTTGATGATAAAAGAAAAATTTTACCTGATGGAATAACTACTTCACCTTTTTAATTTTCTAATTTCTAAGATAGACAAATTTGATATATACATGAAATTAAAAAAAAATATTATAACACTATATTTGTATATTTTTTTATCACTCGGTAAACAAATGTTCTATCGACTTTCAGTCGGGGCGAAGCCCCTCGAGGCGAAGCCTAGTCAGAGAACAATTGTTCGATAACTCTACCATGAATTTTTTAATCAATATTAATTGTAATGAAGCCATAATCTTTTGACCAAGCATTGTTACACGATTGTTTAAATTCATCTTTATGTCTTACGCATAAATCTCTTAACAAATCACTTAAGTTTCTTGCATTTATTTCAAATAGTATAAAGATATTTGCATTCTTTCTAATAACACTTCCGTCTAATGAATACATACTTTGTGTTAAATAAAAAACACTACAGTTATTATGTCTACCTCTTGTGGAATAATTTCTCTGAACTGACTGATTTCTATCATTAACACAATCATCAAAAATTACACAATGTTTCATTGTTTTATCTAGTTTACTAGGATCTTGCATATTACCACTATCATCTATTAATTGTATCTTTATATGCTTATTTTTATTGGATTCTACTAACTGACTATTTTTTGCTGCTTCTTCACACCACGAACTTATTTCTTCTTCATATTCAGATTTTTCATATTCTTTGAATAATGAAGCAATTGGTGTTTTTTTAAGATTATTTTCAAATCCATATTTTAAAAATTGATAGACGGGTTGTTCTGCTGTTGTTGTATAAATTATAAGATTGTTATAATCCAAAAAATTTGGAGTCTTTAAAATTTTAAATAATAGATACGTTTTTCCACATCCTGATCTTCCACAAATAACTGACAAAACTTTATTAGATAAATTTGGATGATGATTAAATTTAAGTTTTTTTTATTTAATGGTAGTACTTCACTCATTTTTTAATAAAAAATTTTTATTTTTATTTTTTTTGTTTCTAAAGAAGAAGAAGAAAATTAAACTTCTCTAGCTTCGCGTGGGAGTTTATACCTCCCGAACGGGAGTTTATACCTCCCGAACCAAAAGATCTATCATAATCTCTTCACCTCCAAAATTTATTTCTTGTCCTTTCTCATCAGTGATTCTAATGCCAATGTTGTTAATAGTTTTTCTTGTAATAGGGAAATATATTAATGTTTGTGGAATTACATTTAATCTATAACCAATGGGTACAGTAAAAGCTGGAAAACTGAATATTAAATTTGATAATTTACCATTTATATATCCTCCTTCAATAATGTCACAATGTACAACAATTGAATTTATTTCAGTTATTTTTGGAATCTTCTCACCTAAATGATAACCTTCACTATAGGTTTTTTTATTAAATCCTAATAGCTTTGACAATGATCTATCATGATTAAAATCAACTTGATGATTTTCGTCTAAAGTAAGAGAAAATTTATTAACTGACGGTTCAACTGCAAAATGCAATTGTTTCTTATCTTTAAATGGTATACCTAAATGTCTCTTAATTTCATTTGAAATTGATTCAACTTCGTAAGAACCAGGAAGAAAAGTTTGTATTTTCCATGTTTTGCCTTTATCAGTAGAATATCTAAATTGATCATTCACATCTTTTATAACATTTTGAATAGTGTTAAATGTGGAGAAACTAGTCAATGCAATTTGATAATTTTTATTTTGTTCCAAATGTAGAATGGGTTCTAAATTACAAGTGTGTGATGAAGTAGTTGTTATAATTTTTAACGTCGTACTAAATTTTGATGAACCCAAAATCTCTGTCAAACTTTCTAAATGATTATTAATTTTGTCTAAATCTGCTGAACACATTTTTTAGTTAAAATTTTGAATAAATATTTTTTTATAAAAAAATTAGAAACAACACATTACAGCTACACTTCTATAATCCTCTTCATTCAGAATCTTCTTTTCTAACAGTCTTTTCAATATAGCATGAATTTCATTGAAACTAGAATTATGTCCTTCTTTTATTGCAGATATTAAAATATTTAATCTATTTAGTAATTCTTGTGGATCATCTGGTAAGAATACAGTTGTTTCAGTTTTAAAACCTTTTTCTACTTTAACTCCCGTTGATAATAAATTTTCTAATTGTTTATAACGTCTATGAGATTTTACTGCACCAACTCTATCTAACATAGCTTTATATTTTATGAGATCTTCTACAGCATAATTATTTAAATCTGCTCCTCTTAAAAGACCAACAAAATTTCTATCTAAACTAAAAGGAGATTTATCTGGTGAAAAAATTAAACCTCGAAAAGGTTGTGGAAATATTTCTTTTTGTCCGAGATAAAATCTAGGTATTGTTTTTCCCTCTATAAATGAAATAGAATGTTCAAATTGCATAGATTTTGGTAATTTCTTATTAATGTTTGATTCTGGTAATCCATAGTCATCTAATATAGTTTTGTGCTCTGGATCTGTTATATCAATTTGTTTATCATTATTTGTACTTTCTTTTTCAAGAGTTTTAAATGGTTTCATATTTTTTTCAAAATCAGTTTTTACTTGCTCGGTTTGCTGCATTTTTTCAAACATATCAGATTGAATACCAGCTTTTATCATTCTATGCTGAAGATGATTTTCTTTCATAATATTTCTTTGTTTTATTAACTCTTCTGATTGTTTTATTCTTTTAAAATTATCAGCTCTAATTTTATCCATTTTTAAAATATAATATTTGAATTTTGGGGTAACATTGGAATACAACAAAAACATTTTACTGAACAACTTATTTTTTTATTGCTTTGTTGTCTGACATCTTTTCGTTTAAAGTTTTCTCGTTTTAAATTTTGTTTAATAAAGTTTTGCTTAAATTTTCGCTTAAAGTTTTTAGCTCTTCCAAAAAAATTTTATCATTTTCTTCATTAGAAATTTTACCATCAGTAAAAGTTTTACCATCACTAGAAATTTTGCCATCCTGTTTATTCTTATCATCAACTTTTTCTGACTGTAATTGAAGTGATATTTGATTTACTTCATTAGCTATTTGATCAAATTTTTCAATCTCATCTAACGTAATAACATTATCATCACATACTCTATGAAAGTAGTAGTGTAATTTGTCATAAACTTCTTTAATATGTAAATGCTTAGTTTTGAATGATTTTCGTTTCTTAGTTATTAAAGATTTATCTAACATTGTAACAAGTGAAGTTGCAAAAACACCCGTACCTGTTAAAGCAGTAGCAACTACTGGAATTACTAAAACACCTGAAGATATAACAATTGTTAAAGCACCTAAACTTATTGTTAAGAATATGCCAATTCCTTGTGTTACATTCTTAACTTTAGTCCATCTCTTTCTTAATTTTTTATAATGCTCTTATCTTAATAATAATTGAGATTCCTTATCTTTCATATAACGTACTCTATCTTTGTGTTTTTCTTTATTCATTTTTTCAATGTCCATTAAAGTAGAACTACGTTCATATGATAACGAAGGATATATTCTTGCGGTTTCTTCCATTTTTGTTTCTTCCATTTTTAAAGAAATATTATTAGTCACATGATATATATTAAAAACCTGAAAGATGGATAAAATTCATGATTTTGAGATTCTTAACTTTTATGATTTTTTCGGTGTCCTAGAACGGTCATGATTTTCAAGGTAAAAATTGTAATTTACAAATTTGAGATTCTTAACTTTTCTGATTTTCGGTGTCCTGGTACGGTCATGATTTTAAGGGTAAAAATTGTAATTCTCAAATTTGAGATTTTGAAAAATTTGAAAATTGGGTATTTTTAAAAACGCCTAAATTTATGAATTTAGGTCTTCATAACCTGAAAAATCACCAAAATTCATGAATTTAGACCATTTAAAAAGTACCATTTTTTTGAAAAATCGGTATCTTTAAAAACGACTAGATTCATGAATTTAGGTCTTAAAAACCTGAAAAAGGGTCTAAATTCATGAATTTATGTCGTTTTTAAAGGTGCTATTTTTTTGAATTTTATGGTGTCCTGGAACGGTCTTTTGCCCATTACTTTCGCAATCTTTCAAGAAGTCACGGAGACGTGACTTGAAAGACATGCACGAATTTATTGCATGAAGAACTTATGGCTCTAAAAGTCATTGGCTGCTTGCACCGCTGTTGAATTGTCATGGAAATACTTTAAATGCGTTACTAGAAAATAAAGACTAAATCTTAAATATTCAATAAATCATTCCAATGCAAACTTTGAAAATGACCATGTAAATCATGACTATAGATTGAAAATTGCCGAATTTAATGCATTTTATGACAATTTCAAAAGTCCCCAAAGTTCATTAGAAAGTTCCCTCTGCTATTGATAGCAAAACACAATGTTTCGAGCGCTTTTGAGGTCTGTCATGCGCTTAATGATTTATTGTGAGATTCACCTGAAACAGTTTCTTTACTAAATTAGTCAATGGTAACATAATACTGATTAAAGATGATAGTAGCACGTTTATAAAGCCAAAATTACTTCAAAGAACGAATACATGCGAGACAGAATGATATTGCAGCATTATAAAATGATCCGACGTTAACCCATATACGTCCACGGTCGTCATTTGACGACAAATCTTTAAATACATATGTATTAAACAAAGATATTTATTTATATAATGAATTTCTAGTGACTTTATAAGCCATTTGATATATTCTAAGGATCAAGATTGTTTTACTTTTAAATTATTCAATATACAAAGAACTTAAAATCGTCATAAATTCACAATTATATATTACATTATCATATTGATTCATGATATTTGTAATAAATTTTATATAAATTCAAAACTGGAAATGTGTAACGAAAATACGTCAAATGAATGAATTATGAGCTCATATTTAGCTCAACTCAATTTTTGTTAGTTACAGAAACTGATTATTGTAGTTGTCGTCATTTGACGACCGTGGCCTTATTCGATATCACGTGCATTTTCATGAAATAAATTTTTCTTCACACAATTTTTGCAGCTTCTATATACATGTAGCTAAGGATGAATCATATCTTGTAAAATTCATTCTGTCGACACGCCACCGTCGTGTATCTATCTCATCAGTGATTCGTTTCACTGTTTTGACTGTGTGTTTTGTCTGGGAATTCCGTCTCTCCATGAAAACGCTGAATCATCGATCGATCAAGGTAGACGGTCTCAACGCATGACACCACTCGCCTACTCAAGTGTCAGCGTGCGCTGTCTATTTCTCTCTCGTCTGTGATACTCATTCAATTCGTGTAGTTGGCGAATATTGCCTGTAGACTATATTGCGTAAATATAATATCGATCTTCAAAACAGTGCATCTAAATTTGTGTGACTGAGCTATGAAGAAGGCTATATCTTTGGAACAGGCTGTGGAAATGATTACAGAAATTGACGACGACGAATTTGAAGAAACCGATATATAGCTGATATAATCCAGCTTCCTCCAGAGTGTGTAGATAACGTCAGTGATTGTGAGGCAATTGACGATGACGATCTATCTCCAGAACAAAATCTTCGTGATACGGCCGGTAAAATGGAAATTCATTTACACGGAAATGCTGTTTCAAATGCTGATTCCTCAAAAAGAAAGATAGAAATCCGCGGCTAATTGGATTCTAAATCAAACATCTGCGGAACAACCGACAGGCTTCCTGCCTATAATAATACTGAAGACTTGGAAAATTTGCGTGAGTTATTATCTAACAAGAATCCTTTTGAACTATTTTCACTTATGTCACATGAAGTGTTTGGAAAAGTGCAAGATGAAACTGTAGCATATGCAAGACAACAGAACGATCTGACTTTCCAGTACGGTGGAGGACATCAAGCTCTTCGTTGGAATATTGATTCTATCCGGTCATAGATCATATCCAAGAGAAACTCTTTATTGGAGCACTGATGAAAACTTGATTGTGCCATTGTCGCTGTGAGGAGATAAAGAAATACTTACATTTCAATTAAAACAGCAATATTCCAGATGGATGTGATGATTGGTGCTACAAAATCCGTCCTTTGGTAGATTTATTCAACAGAAACTATCAACAATTCGGATATTTTGGATGTCAGTTTTCTGTTGATGAAAAGATAGTGGAATATTTCGGTAGACATCCTAAGAAGCAATTCATCCGAGGTAAACCCATACGGTTTGGGTCTAAGGAGTGGGCCTTATGTGATGTTTCAGGATATACATACAGATTTGAAATCTACCAAGGTAGAGAGAGAAGCAATGGCGAATCAAAAGTATATGGACTGGAATCTCGGAGCAAAGGTAGTATTGAGTATGACTGAATCATGTCCTGCAGGTATAGCGAAGTGTACTTTGATAATTTCTTCACGGACCTGTCTTTCATGCAGGAATTATCTAAACGAAAATTAAATGCCACTGGGACCGTGCGAATGAATCGAATATCAAAATGCCCATTGACACCAAAACATGAATGAAAAAAGAAAGAAAAAGGTAACATGGAAGCTGCAGTGGATCAGAAAAGTGGTATAATTGCTGTAGGTTTTAAAGATAACAACGCTGTTACTGTGTTATCAAATGGTTTTGGAACAGTTCCAACAACGGTGGTGAAACGGCGAATCAAAGGTATGATGACAACCGTTCAAATGCCACAAGTTTTGAGGAAATATAACAATGGAATGTCGGGTGACGATCTATCAGACTGGAAGACACAACGATACAGAATTTCCATAAAGGGGAAGAAATAGTACTTCTGCCTCTTTTCACATGAATTATATAAACTCATCAATCCAAACGACAGCAAAATGGATTTACTGGCTTTCAGAATCTTCATTACTTCATCTCTTTTTTCATCTCTTCTGTGCTGTGTGCTCTAAAAATATTCGCAAAGAATGTTTGCAGTGTGACAAAGGTCTTCATATTGAGTGCTTTTCAACATGGCACAAAAAGTAAGCTTACTTGTCTTCTAAAAGTAACATGTCTTCTATGGTTTGCGAATTTGAATTAAATACATATATGTGTGAAATATCCATTGTTTTTGTATTTTATAAAGGATTGCAGTAAGAATTTTTGAAAATTAAGTAATGATGAAAGTAGAGTACAACATAATAAAAAATTGATTTCAATTGAAAGCTTCTAAATTTTGTGTCTTGATATTGAAAGCGTCCACGGTCGTCATTTGACGACAATCAATTTACAAGGGTTTCACTGAGAGAATATAAATAAATCGGTGTTTAAGAAGAAGCCATTAGTCATATTCCGACCATTTATTTAATAAAATACTATATATATCGCCTCCGGACTTTAATGGGTAAATAAAAATCAGCAAGAACAGTAGCAAGGCTTATTTCTAAAGAAATCACAATTAAAATTATGCTGCTTTTTTGTTTTTGTTATCATGAAATATCGCATCATAAAAATTTATTCTTGCCGATCATGGATGATTGCGTGCATGAGCATATCGCATAGACTCAGCATATTACCTCTCCATTTGTTAATTATCAAGAAATATTATTGCTATAACACATGAAGCCTTAGCGACATTAGTCACCTACTGAGGGCGTCGACGATGCTGACATCGTAAGACTTTTCTTGAGCCTCGTGATACCGTTTGTACGGATTGCCTTCCCTGTCGACTTCCAATGAAAATGCAGGTGTATAGTGACGTTAAATTCCAATAAATGCCATTGCGAAAAAAATTATTCACATATTAATGGCGATTTCATTTGTTGAGGATTTCACTTTTCAGGTTTCCATTTCTTCCCTTTTTCAGATATGACAATAGTTAATTTTATAAGTGCACTATTGTCTCAAGTATCAAGATTTGAATTTCAGTAAACTTTGAAATATCTAAAATTGGATATTTGATAGTATAAACGTCTCAGTACAGAAAACTTGATTTAATTGCTAGAAAAACATTGATATAAATCAAGTGTCGTTTGAAAACAGTAGGCTTCATGCAACAACGCAGGATATAGTATGGAGAAACCCTTTATTAAAAGAATAACAAATAATGAAAGGTACTAATATGTCAATGACCTGAAACCCACCATCATGCCCCTACAACATTGAAACGTTTCCGTTATGTTTCAAATTAGTCTCAATACGTCTCATTATGTTCCCCAGACACGAAATGTCGGGTTGAGAGTTTTAAGAAAGGTATAGTATAATCTAAGTAAAATTAGACCATATTGAATGATCATTTATTATTTATTGATCTTTTAACTGATGTATCGAGGTATAATGATTATTCGTCTCTTTTTCGTTCCCGCACGTCTCGATAAGTTTCATTTCATTCACCATCATCCAACACCTTGTTGATATTTAATGTGAGGTTTTTCATAATCAGAAGACCACATATTATGATAAGATTCACATTAAATTAAGCTCGTTACTCTAGTTTGTCTGACACGTAATGAGACGAATTGAGACTTATTGAAACGTTTGTTTTATAAGTTTCAATTGGTCTCAATTTGTTTCATGCGAAACTTTAACTTTAAAATGAGGCATGCTTGAACTATGCATCTGAGGGAACGATTAATATAGTTCACTATTGTAAAGGATCGTATTTATTGTAAATTTTTGTTAAACCAATTAACCCTCGAAAAATTAACACTCGATGTCTCTGTAATGTCTCACGGAATAACACGAAAGATTCAGATATCAATCAGATTCACATATCAGCTGGAACGCAATGCGATCACCTACGATTAAAAAATTATGCTAAATGCAAATCAATACCGAAACAGTCGTGATACTTGATAAATCTCGGCGTATACTTGCGTGTTAATCAGGAAATTAGTCTGAAAATAAAAATCTTGATAATGAATTTGGAATATATGCAATTTATTTACGATTCGTTCCTTCACAATTTGATATATTTGATCAATGTTGATCTATTAAATTGTCGTGACTTTGGTTGCTGGACACGTCAAAAACTTCGGAAGTCTGCTTTACATTCAATTTGAATATGCAAAAATTTTACAACATATACTATGCTCATGGAGTTCTATATGTAGTCTATATATGATGTAAAAATTCATCATTAATTTCTACCCATGCATCTCTTATATTTACAGGATTCATGATGGTATCAGAAGAATCACAATTTTGCGACTGCATTTGGAATAGATTATAATTACAACATTTTAATATTATCATGCAGCAAGTCTTTTTACGGCTGTGCTTATTCGATGCATGGACTGAGTCGTTTTCGATGGTTTACGCAGCGTTAAGATAAAGCGCTCATTGCATGCCCATCGCATTTCATTTCCGAATAGACGAGAACTGCGCACAGATTATTTCCCCACTCCCGCCTGAGCGACTGACCTTCAAATCGACGCGTCACCATCGATAATCACATGACAGCGAGAAGGGAAACGTGCAAACGGTCTTCATTTCATTCCTGGCTACTCTGCGCATCGAACGTGATTCATTTGTCTAGCATTACGATTTTAGTGAAACGTCTACGACTTAGACCAAATTTTCTTAAACGACGCCTTGATCACCATCTTTTCTTTGGACATTTAGAGGAACTCAAATTCCGCGAACCATAATCGACCTCCACAATCAATTTACAGGTCATTTATTTTGTTTTTTCAAGTTGCCGACTAAGCTTTTACCGTTATCATCTTACAAAATTATTTGTGATTTGGTTTACTTCATATTTAGTGACTTGACTCTATTTCCTACATTCGTCACTGAAAACCAGGGCTTTGAATGTCATCTCGTGATAGTTTGATGCATTCTGACCACAAAATGTGTTTGGATTAATATTACCAAATGCCAGAGCTTACAGGTGAGATGTCTATACTCCTTTCATTGCCTAAGTTTAAATGAATTAATTCTGTATTAGTTATACACGTATTTTCACGAAATTATATGATTTACATTTTGAAACTTCATGAAATCACAAAAAATAAAAGAAAAATGATATTTGTTGTCAATAAAACGATAGCGTCATCTGATATCAATTAATTTGTTGCGAATTTCTTCACTCTTGAATTCTATCCGAGTCAGATTGCTTCCTCACGCCTAAGATAATTTATCATAATTAGAGGCTTGCATATTCCGAATGTTTTGTAATCCTGGAATATTATGTGGTAAATGACATCGATCGCCAGTCGCGGGTATAATTTAATTATTATTGCTGAGACTACTGTTATAAATACGTACGTGTACACAATTCTTAATGTTTATGGACTAGTGCATGCAATATGTTATGATTATGCGTGCATCCATTTGTCGAAAATCTATTTTCTATTTCCTCCAAAGTGCCACATGAGTGTAATTTGAACCAGTCGGATGTGCATTAATTGTGCCATGTCAAGTCCTCATGCAAATTGAGTGCAAATCCATGTATGTATGAATTGTCCCATCATCTTTTTAAAACTCTGTTTCATTATCTAAGAAAATGACTTTCTGAAATTCTCTGTAAATGTTTTAATGATGTGAATTGTTTTTTTTTTGAAATATAGTATGAATGTTAACGAATTGTGCCATTCGAAAGATGTTTTGCAAACTTATGTTTTTTGCTTATAAAACAAAATCTTTATTGTGTATTTCAGAGAAAGAATCGCTGCACGGAATCGCTGTCCTACAACAATCAAAACTGAAAATATGAATGGATTTAACCAAATTGATTCATCGAGTCCGTCCATAAAGTCAAGTAGCGGACTGATGTGTTCAAGTTTTCTGTTATTAGATGGAGGCTGAAGACATCGTAAGTCATTTAATTTTTTCATCAATGTCTGTTTCAACTGCGACACAGTCCATGATGCTGTCAATTGTAGAACTCACATCTAAGACTGCTGTTATTGTTACACAGACGTGAGCGGCGAACATTTTATGTTATCGAACTTGAATTGCTTCCAATAATTTATCAAAAATGTATCCCTGTAACATTCTAACAAAGTTTCATGGAAACGTTTTGAAACGTTTTTTTGAAACGTTCCGTTACGTAAACATAATGTGCAAGCGTTACGTATCGGAGACGTTTCCTGAAACTTATATGGAACGTTTCCGAAACGTAACGTTACGTCACATTGTTGATGGGGATGGTGTCATTGGTCTGCTGGTTGTCATTACGGGATCCTGACGCTGAAGCAATAGGTTAAAAGTCGTGTATGCTGGCAGGCAGGCATGTAAGAAGTAACAATAATTCTCCGTCATATCATTATCAAAAGCCGTGATGAGTCTTCTCAAACGTGTGTTTTTTTCTCCATGGGCATCTTCCGATGATCTGAAGTACAATAAGAGTGCATGTAAAGCGGTATACAAAAAATACACAGCAATTAAAAGAACAAACCTCAAGTACGACTGTAAGGCAGGAAATTGCTTCAGCACCCTTTCGAGGCAGGTGTGCATTCCCAGCCACCTCACAGACAGGAACTTAAGGACTTGCCGGTATTCTAATTCCACAAATTGACAAAAGTCGGAATATGCATTTTTCCTTTTGCTCGAATAATCTAACCGAAAGTACGCATCAACAAGCATTTCTTCTACATCAAAGCATTTTAAATCGGAACAAAATGCTTTTGATGCATAACATGCGGCATTGTGAGCGATGTGACATGGACAGCCCATGAAATAAATAGAATTGTTTTGTACCAGAACTCTGCTCATTATAGAGTTGTTTTTGCCAATATTGACAGAGGTGTTGTCCACGCCGAGCCGATGCACTTATCCCATGATAATTCATGCTTCTGCAATGCAGTGTCAATGGAATTGAAAATGGCCTCTGCAGTGGATCCTTTGGTTGGACACATGTCCAAAAATTTGCAGACAACCTTTTGCTGATTAATATCAAAAATTCTTACTGTTACCGGATTCATCTTCTGCAGAGTTTGGTCATTGCTGCCATCAACGCAGAGAGTGAAGAAATTTATTTTCATGTCTTTGATTAAATCATCTAGGAGATCAGGTGAAATTGCATCATTTAACAGACAAGATGCCTTTGTTCGAGCGAAAGAATAATTTTGAGCAATCTTACTGTCAGGGAAACAATTTCTGATCAAATGGCCAAGATGGTCAGCTGCAGCTATAGGAAGATTATGTTCAGCCAAGAAACCAGTGAATTTCAATTCAGCCCTTCGAACAGATAATTCTTCTGCACCATTATTCTTCATAAAAAAAGAAGATATTGGTTTCACATTAGCTTTTGCAGTCAATGCTTTTTGATGATCTTTTCCTCAAATATGTCGTTTTAGATCACCCTCACCTTGGTGAGCACAAGACACTTCTTTCTTGCATACCAAACATTTAAATGTATGAACATCATCAGGTGCAGCAATTATTACATCTTTTGCCATAGAATGACGATGAACCCATGCAGGATCAAATTTGGTTTTGTAGGAAAAAGAGCCACAGTGCTTGCGTTTCTTTACGCTACAGGTAGGTCGTAGGTTCTCATCATCGGAAGAAGACGACGACATGGTGAAAACTGATTACAAGTGAAATGTGAAAGTTAGTGTGATTAAAAAAAACAAAATTATCCATTAATTAAACAAAAATAGTAAAATTAGATTAAATCATATTTAAAAGCCCTATCAGCTTCCTATATTTCCTTCAATAAATGGAGAATATTTATTTTTGAAGACAATTAATTTCTCACATTTCCAATAAAAAAGATAGAATTCGTGAATCAAACGAAGATCTATCTTTTCAATAAACGTATGATTGCATGCTTCTCATCGGTTGTGAGGGAATGGAGGAGGGCTAATCGAAGAATAGGCTAGCGGTGAGTGGCTAATCAGTCCGAACGCTTGCTGTTACATTTGAATGATGGAAAGAGCACACTAGAAGGATAAAAACTGTTGGCCTACTTTAAAATACGGCGTAAATAAATGACGATGCGGGAGATTTAAGCAATTATGCGGGTGAGCGGGAGATTGACTAAAAATGCAGGAGAGTCCCGCGAAATGCGGGAGACTTGGCATGTATGCCCACGGGTTGCGGAGCACTGCACTAACTCACTGAATGTGCCCTCGTGATGCGTCCATATACATCCGAGGTCTATTGTGGAAACACTACATTTTAGCACATAGTTCTGCACGCCACACCCCATCTTAATCACGAAAATCAGGTGAAACTACTTTTAATTGCTCGAAATAGTTACAAAATTAAAACAAATATCATATCAAGCACGTTTTTCTGCTTTTTTGTTGTGCTTTTCAGATCAAACTTTTGATGTTTACAAGTAGGCCTAAGTAATGGACAAAAGACCGTTCCAGGACACCATAAAATTCAAAAAAATAGTATCTTTAAAAACGACATAAATTCATGAATTTGAACCCTTCTTCAGGTTATGAAGACCTAAGTTCATAAATTTAGGCGTTTTTAAAAATACCCAATTTTTCAAATTTTTCAAAATCTCAAATTTGAGAATTACAATTTTTACCTTGAAAATCATGACCGTACCAGGACACCGAAAATCAGAAAAGTTAAGAATCTCAAAATTTGAGAATTACAATTTTTACCTTGAAAATCATGACCGTTCCAGGACACCGAAAAAATCATAAAAGTTAAGAATCTCAAAATTTGAGAATTAAAATTTTCTCGCTTAAATCATGACTGTTCCAGGACACTATAAAATCATAAAAGTTGAGAATTTCAAATTCATGAATTTTATCCATCTTACAGGTTTTTAAAATATATCATGTGTCTAATAATATTTCTTTAAAAATGGAAGAAACAAAAGTGGATGAAACAAAAGTGGAAGAAACCGCAAGAATATATCCTTCGTTATCACAGTTAAAAATAGGTGAATTGAACAAAGAAAAACACAAAGATAGAGTACGTTATATGAAAGATAAGGAATCTCAATTATTATTAAGATTAGAACATTATAGAAAATTAAGAAACAGATGGACTAAAGTTAAGAATGTAACACAAGGAATTGGCATATTCTTAACAATAAGTTTAGGTGCTTTAACAATTGTTATATCTTCAGGTGTTTTAGTAATTCCAGTAGTTGCTACAGCTTTAACAGGTACGGGTGTTTTTGCAACTTCACTTGTTACAATGTTAGATAAATCTTTAATAATATTTATTAATAATTTTTTATAATAACTAAGAAACGAAAATCATTAACAAACTAAGCATTTACATATTAAAGAAGTCTATGATAAACTGCATTACTACTTTCAAAGAGTATGTGATGATAATGTTATTACGTTAGATGAGATTGAAAAATTTGATCAAATAGCTAATGAAATAAATCAAATATCATTTCAATTATAGTCAGAAAAAGTTGATGATAAGAATAAACAGGATGGCAAAATTTCTGATGATGGTAAAATTTCTAATGAAGAAAATGATAAAATTTTTTTAGAAGAGCTAAAACCTTTAAGCGAAAATTTAAGCAAAACTTTATTAAACAAAACTTAAAACGAAAAGATGTCAGACAACAAAGCAATAAAAAAATAATTTGTTCAGTAAAATGTTTTTGTTGTTTTCCAATGTTACCACAAAATTCAAATATTATATTATAAAAATGGATAAAATTAGAGCTGATTATTTTAAAAGAATAAAACAATTAGAAGAGTTAATAAAACAAAGAAATATTATGAAAGAAAATCATCTTCAACATAGAATGATAAAAGCTGGTATTCAATCTGATATGTTTGAAAAAATGCAGCAAACCGAGCAAGTAAAAACTGATTTTTAAAAAAATATGAAACCATTTAAAACTCTTGAAAAAGAACTTACAAATAATGATAAACAAATTGATATAACAGATCCAGAGCACAAAACTATATTAGATGACTATGGATTACTAGAATCAAACATTAATAAGAAATTACCAAAATCTATGCAATTTGAACATTCTATTTCATTTATAGAGGGAAAAACAATACCTAGATTTTATCTCGGACAAAAAGAAATATTTCCACAACCTTTTCGAGGTTTAATTTTTTCACCAGATAAATCTCCTTTTAGTCTAGATAGAAATTTTGTTGATATTTTAAGAGCAGCAGATTTAAATAATTATGCATTAGAAGATCTCATAAAATATAAAGCTATGTTAGATAGAGTTGGTGCAGTAAAATCTCTAAGACGTTATAAACAATTAGAAAATTTATTATCAACGGGAGTTAAAGTAGGAAAAGGTTTTAAAACAGAAACAACTGTATTTTTACCAGATGATCCACAAGAATTACTAAATAGATTAAATATTTTAATATCTGCAATAAAAGAAGGACATAATTCTAGTTTCAATGAAATTCATGCTATATTGAAAAGACTGTTAGAAAAGAAGATTCTAAATGAAGAGGATTATAAAAGTATAACGAACCGAAGGTTACATGGCTTCGCCCGTAGCTGAAATATGTTGTTGTTTTTAATTTTTTATAAAAGATATTTATTCAAAATTTTAACTAAAAAATGTGTTCAGCAGATTTAGACAAAATTAATAATCATTTAGAAAATCTAACAGAGATTTTGGGTTCATCAAAATTTAGTACGACGTTAAAAATTATAACAACTACTTCATCACACACTTGTAATTTAGAACCAATTCTACTTTTGAACAAAATAAAAATGATCAAATTGCATTGACTAGTTTCTCTACATTTAACACTATTCAAAACGTTATAAAAGATGTGAATGATCAATTTAGATATCCTACTGATAAAGGCAAAACATGGAAAATACTAACTTTTCTTCCTGGTTCTTACGAAGTTGAATCAATATCAAATGAAATTAAGAGAAATTTAGGTATACCATTTAAAGATAAGAAACAATTGCATTTTGCAGTTGAACCGGCAGTTAATAAATTTTCTCTTACTTTAGACGAAAATCATCAAGTTGATTTTAATCATGATAGATCATTGTCAAAGCTATTAGGATTTAATAAACAAACCTATAGTGAAGGTTATCATTTAGGTGAGAAGATTCCAAACATAACTGAAATAAATTCAATTGTTGTACATTGTGACATTATTGAAGGAGGATATATAAATGGTAAATTATCAAATTTAATATTCAGTTTTCCTGCTTTTACTGTACCCATTGGTTATAGACTAAATGTAATCCCGAGTGATCATTTTCTAGAGATTTTACGATTTTCTACTGCCTCCCGAAACGGCTACAGATATTTAATTTTGCTACCACCATTCTATGACTTTTAGAGACAGTTGTATGAGCCAGCAATCGCTACTGCCATTCTAGAGAATTCTTCCTGCCATTCATGGCATCCATAGAGTGTCTGTAGGACAGCCAAGTATCTCTAGAGACTTAAGACCTGCATCGGCTAGAGACAGACAGTCTGTATCAACATTAAAAGTTGTGCAATTCCTGTCTTCATTTATTTTTTATGTCAAATACAACTGAGACCACACGACATCATTTTATGCAAAATAAATGCTCATCTGTCAAATATATTGAGTTAATTTGTTTTACTCCATAATTCTCATACACCGGTTGCTAACCTTTTTTCAATTATGACGCCTCGTGCTTTGACGCTGTCGTTCATGTCAACTATCTTCATGTTCTCAGTAATGAGGTGAGTTGATTTACATGTTTTCTACTTTACTGCATGATGTAAGGTCCATTTCTTTGTATATTCCATATAATTCGAAGGTGGTTGATAAGTTGAGGCATTGTGGTGTTGACCTAATCATGATATTTAACATAAAAATAAGTGGATTTACTCATTCATACTGCTTGTAGTGCCAAGATTCTGCTTTGAATATTCATTGGCAATCATTTTCATGTCAAGTGCTTGTCCCATTATTTATTCAATAATTAATTGCCATGTAACAAGCGGATGTCCGATGTAGGCTTACAAGCACACTTAGGCCTAAAGTTTACTGCAAATTACGCAACTTCAGTTTACCAAATTATTTGATTGCAGGTTCTCATTAGTGAAGAATAGTTTTCTTCTCCATGTAAACAAGTGTATCGTGCTCCTGCTTATGTTATCGCAGAAGAATTGATTGCTTAGAATAGTGAGCCTGCGATTACGAGTATACGTACATGTTTTTATTATTCCAGCTTCTGATCGCAAAATATTTTCCAACTTTGAGGAACAAAGTCAAATTGGCGCTAATAGTGTTTCTATAGAAACGTTTAGTGGAATTATTTAATTAATTTGTAATATTTCTGCCAATGTCACTTTAGAATTCGATTGATAGATGGTTTGATGACAGGTGTAAGGAAGTTGACATATGTTGGTGAAGTTTTACTTTAAGTGAGAAAAATAATCAAAATTGTTCATTTCAATTTCACTGTATGATACCAATCTACCCACCTTGGTTTGCGTTTAGTTCGTCTTGATTTCACACTTTCTTGAAAAGGTAGGCCTACACAGCCTGCAACTTGTCAGCTATCAGAACAGTTCTCTGAGAATAAAATTACCCACAAGTCACAAAAATCAGCCACAAGGGTTTGCGGGTTTTGGGTCTGATTGTGACGTGATTGAATACATAGACGATTGCTATATAAATACCGTGTGGATTGATTAGCACATAAAATATTTTAGGTCGGTTCTTTGTCGAGCGTAGTAGCTGAGAATTTTCGGAAGCGACTTCAACAATAGTCATATTGAGTAGGCTTAAATTCGGCTCTGATTATCACCACCTCCATCCAGATTGTGACAGAAGTTTACGAGGTTTGATTATTTCATAAACAGTATATGGTTTATTTAGCACATAAAAAATATTGTAGGTGTGATTTGGTGAAACCAGGGATTAGACTTTTTTTAAAGGAGGCCTATAAAGTTACGCAGATTTTGTTCTTATTTTTATGAAAATTTAACCACTTATTTATTTAGCTGTTACACAGTCTATCACAGTCTTTGAAGTGATATCGAAGCATATGTCCTATATCCTGTAGTTAGTCAATTATCTTGATATTTTTTGATTTATTGGGTGGCATACATATACATTTGTGCATTAATCAACGGGAGTTAGCCATATTTTATCAGAAAAACGTCGTTAAACATATTGATTAATATTTGTCAGACAATATCTGTATATAGCATTTTAGAGATAAACTAGGGAGCAAATTACGTATTTCTTTCAGTGATTATTCATATTCTTAAGAAAACTTGCGAAGACAAAGTCATGTATAGACGGAAGAGATACCTTCTTCCCGATGGTGAAGACACACCAATTCCAATGAGTACAATACGATCTCGTAATAATACAAATGGTGCAAATACTATCACAGCAAAAACTGATAGTGGAACATTGTTGCCACTGCCTCCAGTCAATGATGTAGGTAGCGATGACTTGCCAACTTTGGAAAACCAAACAAACATAGAAGCACAAATTGAAATAGAAATGGGGGGGAGACGACAATGTCATCGAATCGAAAACTGAATTAGAGGCTTTAATGCTATACGGGATGACCAAACATGGTTGGACGCACAATTCAGTAAGAGATATATTTAACATCATTAAGTCCCTTCCATTGAGAGAAGGTTTCAAGGTCCCTTCCTCATCATATTTTATTAAGAAATACTGTAATGGACAGCTTGAAGTGAATTATCGCTTTACTTGTCCAAAATGTCACGTGGCACTTCAATTGCCAACCATAAGTACATTAGCATCAGACACCAAAAAGTCGTTTGAGTGTCTTGCTTGGTCTGACGTTTATACCGAAGATAAGCTAAGAGCAATGAATTGTCACTATATGGTTGTTCCCCTGTCATCGCATATTACCGAGCTTTTAGAAAATCAAGAACTTGCATCAAAAACTGTTTCCCCATCCAAGACGCATAACTTGTCTAATATTGTCGATGGGAAAAAGTATCAAGAACTAAGATCCAAATTGAAGTTGACTGAATGTGATTTCACTTTCACGTTGCACTACGACGGTATTCCTCTATTCTCATCCTCAAAAATAAGTATGTGGCCTGTGTTACTCACTATAAATGAATTGGATGACTATGACAGAAGCAATAACATTCTTATTGCCGGACTTTGGATTTCAAAGCGAAAACCGGATACCAATGTATTTTTGTTTGATGTTATAAAAGAAATAAGAAAACTTGAAAGCGGTGTGACTTGGGTCAACTCAATAACCAAAGAAGAGATTATTTCTAAATTCTATATAACGATTTGTACAGCGGATGCAGTTGCTAGGTGTCAAGCGCGAAATATGACCCAATTCAATGGTGCGTATGGTTGTGGGCAGTGCTATCATCCTGGTAAAGTTGTTCCAAAGGGGAGAGGACATTCCAGAGTATACCCACCTATTGACATTCAGGAAAATAGGCCAAATGAAGAAACCTTTTCATTGGCAAAAACCGCTCATAGGACTAACCAAACACTTTACGGAATATTTGATGTCAACCCATTCATGATCTTACCAGGCTTCTTGTCTGTTGATTCATTTGTATTTGACTACATGCATGCCGTGTTGCTCGGCGTCACTAGATCATTTATAAGTTTATGGTTGGAAAGATCAAGTTTTAGGAAGAGGTGGTATATAGGAAAATTTAAAAATCGCTTGAACAGAAGACTGCTGTCACAGATGCCTCCATCAGAAGTCCAGCGAAATCCACGTTCCTTCATGGAAATGAAATATTTCAAAGCTTCTGAATGGTTGAATATTTTAATGTATTACAGTTGCTCGATTTTCGACGGTATTGTTGATGAGGAATACTTTAGACATTGGATGATGCTAGTCAAAATGTGCCACCTGTCAACCCAGCCCGAAGTATCAATAGATGATATCGCTAGAATCCGTACATTGAGTAGGGACTTCATTACTGGCGTTCACATGCTATATGGGGAGGAGCATTGTTCATACAATGTCCACCAACTGAGTCATATATCAGATTGTATCGAGAATTGGGGGCCTTTGCAGAAGTAGAGTTGCTTTATATTTGAAACACATTTAGGTATGTTGAAACATGCAATTCATTCGGGGTACAGACCAACGGAACAAGCAGCAAATTATATCCATAGAATAAGATTATCAAACGAACTGATCGCGGACAGTAGCATCTCAAGAAAGCAATGTACTTCAAAATTGATAAGTGCTTACGAAAAATCTCGTAAACTGAAATGTTTGCAGAAAATTTCGAATGAGTCATTTGATTCATTTGACTTACAAATAGACAGTTATATAGGGCCTGATACTATGTTTGTGACAAAGTTTTCATATGAGGGTGCAAAATATTGTAGTCACATGATTCAAGGCACAAAAAAAAATTGTGACTCATATGTTCTGATGCAAGACGATAAATGCTGCAAATTTTTATGCCTATTGATTCATCCAGGTAACAACATCACGTTATTGGTTGAGATACTAGATACAAAGAAAAGCAATGAAATACCTGCCTTTATTTGTAGAGACACTGGTCGCTTAGAGCAATGTCATTTTAATCAGCTAAAACAAAAAATGTATTACGTAAAGAAGAAACTTCTAAGATATTCTTATTATCTTTTTCGCTTTTCACCAAGATAAAGTCATAAGGTCTCAACTCAGTTGAACATAGTTGATAAGCATATACATATATACATATGCCAACTTACATACATATCCTGCCTTTTCGATCGCTGTGTAAGCGATGCCTTTATTCAATCCATCCTCGATAAGTGATGAGTTATAGGATTCTACATAGTAAAATTTCATATGATGGAAAAGGAATATCTGTCAACGAACAAGAAACTATATTTCTTCGTAAAATGAAACAATAAATACTCTTGCTAGCGCACAAGCAATAGCAAATTCGCTGGCTCATTCCAATATTTTAGTTGATGATTGAAAACTGACGTGTGTTTTCTGGATTGGAATTTCATTCCATTCTCAAAAATGCTTATGAAATCCGAAAAAGCAATCGATGATTGACGAAATGTTTGATGTCATTGTTGCTCTGGCATTGTCGCCTCATGGGAAATTTACGTGACATAGGATGCACGCGTTGCATGCAGTGGCTGCTACAGGCCCATGTATTTTAATGTTCTGTCAACTAAAGTTGCCCTCTGACCACCTACTCCTCGTTAATTGTCGGTTAAGTCCCAGGTTTGAGGGGGCGAAATTTGGGCTACGTCGGTTTTCGTGATCAACATTTGAGAGCCACAATACATCACTTTATTAATTAGTAAGAAACTCAATGACTCTTTCGGAAGATGATTTGATCTTTCTTATCATTTCACTAGATTATAGTCATGTCAACTAATTTAAGAAACACATGTATAAACTCCTCCACTTTGTAATCAAGACTTGGCAATTTGTTGTAATTGATTATATAGGCACTCTTTCGGAACAAATAATGATCTGCTTACTTAGTGATTGTTCAACACAAATAGTTGCACTAGTTGCTCACAGCCTTACTTCGCGAGTTGTTTTCTCAGTCTACAAGATATTTGACTGAAGTCTAACCTTTTGACTTAACGAATAATCTCACTTTCACATGTTAAAAACCGAATAGCTTACACAGTCGCAAATTAGAATCTTTTAAGTTATCTTGTAATTCATAGAATTACTTACTCTTGAACTAATGCTTCCGTGAGATGTCTGTATTTATGCCACACTCTAAATCAAGATATTTTAAGATGGTTTTAAGAGATATATTTAAGATATTTTAAGAGATATTGCTTATTCATAATTGACCAGTCGACGGGAGATCATTTTAGATTTTCACAAATCAAATCAAACAACTCTCCCAAAGTTTGGTCGAAATTTGCAATTTTAAAGTCAAAAGTGAAATACGTTCCAGATGGGCCTTCGGGGTCCTGCGCCTTCCATCGGTTGATGGTTACGTTGCTATCGACCGATAGAAGGCGCTGGACGCCGAAGGCCCGTCTGTAGGGTAAATTAGTTTTAACTATAAAATTATAAATTTCGACCAAACTTTGGGGAGTTTTGCTTGATGTGATTTGTGAAATATTTGCTTATTATTTAGATACTCATTTTTTAAAATTCTATGGTATCGACTTTAAGCAGCATAGGATGCGGAAGTCGGATATGATCAGTCCACGAAATTCCATCGACCATGCATTAAAGCTTCTCAGCTAATTTAATCCTACCTCGTAATGAATAAAAGACGTACAGCTAATGTAATGCACAACAGAACAGGTAGTGTCAAAACCATGAAATATTAAGGAAAACGTGATATACCACTAGCTTTCAAAGAGAGAAATATGTCATAGTACAATATCCGGACTTTGGTATATATGATGAAAACGCGTCTTTCAGATGCCTAAAGTACTAAGCAGTGAAAAGGTGGCGGAAGAAATAATGAATATGGAAGAAGTAAGTTTTTTGCATATTTCAGTGAAATGAACCGAGATGATAAACGCTACTATTTGCGTATTTCAGGAATCCTCCGGTTTTGGTATGGACTTAAAGCGCCTAGAGCAATTCTGTGAGTCGCTCCTTGAGGAGAACAAAAAGCTGAAGCTAGAAAATGACTCTCTGAGGAAAATGTTGGCAAATCATCAAGGTAACTAATAGTAAACGATAAAATGAATTAATAAAAACTGTACCAGATATATTTAGTAATCTATGTTATCTTCAACATATAGACTATGTATGTCATTGATACTTAGGAAAATGTTTAAGGTACTATTGATTTTCAGAAATTCCAAAGCTGAAGGAAATAACGGAGAGGTTGTCAGAAGTGCATGCGAGTCTTCAAGCGATCAACATTGTGGAGATAATCGCTCAAGTGAACCCAGTCGACGACGCAGATGCAGGTGAGGATGAAAGGCTAGCCATGTGCTGAGTGACCAAAACACTATAAAGATGCAGATCATCCGTGTCTAGAGAGCATAACTGTTTTTTTTTAAATAGTATTAGCAATGATTGAATAGGATGTAATCTGAGATGTTGATATAAATTTAGATTTCAAAAGCTGCTCTCGTTTAAAAAGAAGTCTATATTACGTTAGTTTTCAAGTCTGCCTTGCCAGTCTTCAGGCATATGCAAGCTGAGATAATGATACCTGGAGATGGCCGGAAAGCTAGCGCAATACAGATTTTCTATAAAAGCTTTTGAAATGCTAATTCATATCGTGAGGGTTCTCGGGCAAGAGTATCAATGGGAAAATCCAAGAGGTTGAGTAGGAGGCATTCTATTGTGAAAAGCTTTGAGCAGCTGATGAGTCAATTGTTATGACATTTGTTCCATTGTTTCTTTGTTCTCTTTGCGTCTGTTCCGATGAGTTCGTGGTGGCTTATAAATACGCTCACTGTGATTATCCACTTTATATTCGTGACTGAACTGTAGTAGATGTTTGAGTGACTGATGCCATTTGTGGTTTCTTCGTGACGATTGATTGTCTGTTACACCATAATAAGGCTTGAACTGTTGATAATTATATCATTGATCAGTCAGGAAGAGAAGAGCACATTTAATTGATTAGTACACGGTCGAGCAGGACACTCTGCTGTCTATTGGATTAGTTCGAGTATTTTTTGTTTATTACATCATAATTTTTTGTTCTCAGGAATAATTGAGGCCAATCCAATATTGCACAATGTTACACCAATACCAATACCTTTGCGAGAAGTCGAAGAGGTGGAGACCAGAGATGAGGAACGAATTGCAACTGAAGAACAGAAGCGAGAGCTGGAGCTGGAAACAACGATTGTCGCTGAAGAGATGGACTTTTCTGTGGAGTTCAGGCCGCAAGCGAACTCATCTCTTATAGAGGATGGCCTGGATAAAGGCATCTCTTACACAACTATCGAAAAGGCTGGATATGTAAGTTAATGTTTTTGCTTTACCTCCCCTTCCCCGAAAATAGACCGTGTTCAGCAAGAGTTGAACAATTTCAATAACTAACAAATTTTGTGGGTCTTGTACATTTGCCATGCATTTTAACATGTCATATGTGTGTCACATTAATTTCATATGCCAGTATAGGTCATCAGATTACTATGCAATGACTGATCCAATTGACGTACAAATTCCTTGTAGGAAATATCAATGACCCGGCGAATGATGCCGGTAGATCGGTAGCGATTGGACTGTTGCCACTATTGTTAAATAACTTCCGGTATTTGGATAGGGAGGTTAGAGTAAAATTGTCTTATTTCTTCTTAATAAATGCAATACAGCTAATGCTTCCTCAATAGTAAAAGGTTGAGCAAGCACTATTATGCGATTCCTTATTCAGGCATCTATTTTCTTCGTTGTTTTGCGTGTAATCTAGCTTCATGAGAAAAACTGAAAAATTGTTGAGCATCAGATGATGTTCACTTTCATTTCAATTAATCAATTAACCTATAAATTAAATGAATTGATTTAATTTGTTTCAATCGCTGAAACTAGTCGATTGATCAATGAATGGCACTTGTGATAGAGTACGATGATACTTTGGATGTTGATATTCGAATGTGTCCAAAGAATTCGAAAACAAAAATATTTTACTGCCACTCTACATCAATAGTCGGCGTAGATGATCCAGCGGTTGAATGATCACTGGCGCGTTTCTGTTGTCTGTCGGTTGTGCGAATGCACCGTAAACTGATGAGGCTGATTTATGATTACAATTTTTGTGCTTGAGCATTAAATAGTCGCAAGTAATTGCTGAAATGCGTAGCATGTACATGCTCAAAGTGTTCTTGCAGTACATTCCGTCTAAAAATGACTTGAGCTGCAGAATTGTGCATTGCTCGTACTTATATACACTGATGTTCTTCAAAGCTCTAATATTCTTTTAACTAATATTCTGTTATTTTTTGCAGCTCTTTATCTTTCTTCAGATTATCTTCAAACTGATTATTTAATTCTATGATACTCTTCAATTTTCCATTTGATTAGAAAACAAAATCTTCATCTGATTATCCGCTAATAAGCCACCAACGATATCATCGAGGTTTACAAGTGCCATACTCCTGTTTTGTGGATGGCAAGTAGATTTGTGGACTTACCCTTCAATTTCAAAGCTCTTCGACAGCTCAGCTACCCATCATTATTTCCGTCGAATTCCGTTAACTAAGATGCTATTTTCTT
Source organism: Prostheceraeus crozeri (assembly GCA_907163375.1). Classification (NCBI taxonomy): domain Eukaryota; kingdom Metazoa; phylum Platyhelminthes; order Polycladida; family Euryleptidae; genus Prostheceraeus; species Prostheceraeus crozeri. Next base: position 31,199 of record CAJQUW010002388.1, on the reverse strand, counting down.
TTAATTTCTGTAAATCGTGTTAAAACGAATTGTAATTCCTACCTCAGGGTTCTAGAGAAGGTGGATGCCTCAGGGAATCCATTGATATAGATCATTTTAAGAAATCCGGGGAACTGCAAAAGGAAATGCTAATCAGAGTTTTCTCTCCAATGCCGGAAAGAAATGCATTTCAACCTTATTTCATTTATTTCTATGACCTCCAATGCCATCGAGAGTGACATACAATGTTATTTTGTTACAGACGCGACTCCATCGTGATCATTCTATCTTCCTGCCAACAGTCAAGATGCAGAGAATTCAAAAAGGGAGCGTACGGTCAATGGTGCGAGATATTTTGACGGTTGCCTTTTCCCGGACATATATGGCGACGCACTCACTCACAGGTCGTCAGAGTAACTCGCACAAAGGAAATCCAATAAAAGCTGGTCTCCCTGCAAGTTTTGTTGCAGCATTGAGAAGTAAGTTAGAAATCTGGTACAACACCAACAACGTATTCAGAAGTGTGATCGTTGTGACAAACATAGAGTGACAAGATTTCTGTTTTCCTTTGTCACTTCATTGTGTCTGATACTGCAGTGAAGGTCTGAGATATCTTGCCAGTCTGAAGTTTGCGCGAACGGCATCTGTCCGCTGTCTATGCCGGTGTTATGCTACTCTTGCAATCCATTTAACTTATTATATCCCGGAAAGTTAAAAGCTAACATTATTTTTTTTATGTCCAAGGGAGAAAATAGAGCACAGTTAAATAATCTGAGGGGAAGATTATCAACAATGGAAAGTAATATAGTACGCCACAAAATTCAACACTAAGTTTCTCCCCGGAAAATGAATTTTTCCGACCGGAAACTGTGTGTAGGGGAAAGAAAATAGCATATCACCGGTCTAGTGAGCTGTTTTCTTTCTGTACACTTGCTTGTCGCAACGGTTGCACTTCTCTTTATGAAAGGTCGCGAAATACACGTAGTTGTCGGGATAATGAGATATGCACGGTCTTCCTTGATGCTATAATTGGACATAAGTCTTGTTTGTTCTACGCAAATCTATCTGCTAATGAATTTTTTGCTTGTATTTCACTCTCTCGAAATTGATGTTGATTGTAGTGATTCATGAAATACTTATTTTCATGCTACTAAAATATTATCTTTAAATACAGTTTGAATGAGACCGCATAGCAGTTGTGCTATAGTAGAGATACACGTGTAAATCGCCTACGCGTAAGAGGTTTAAATCGTTTGAATCTTGATAATCATTGATTTGGATTGCAGATGATAAATTATTGAATGAATCTCGTGATTAATCGATCATACTCGTACTACTGCCGATCGATCAAAATGTTTTGATAAATCGATTCAATATAACGTAACAATTATATACAACAAAATATTATCAAAGATATGTCATTGTAGGCAACAGAAGTCGTACTCAAATTCCTTGAAATTTGTATTCTATGTATGAGTAAGCATTAATTACATACAAATATTGAATACTGAGCAGCAGCTAATCCTGAAACAGCAGTATAGTGCAATTGTTGTAAAATGTTTGGGCTGCATATATGTAGGCCTACTGCTGCAATAGGATAAAGTGCGTATAAATTGCATCATCAAATATCGTGGGGTTTAGGATTTAAAATCGATAAATCTAATGATCTTTCACAGCACCGTATAGACGTTCATCCTGAAGAACTTTAAGTTTAGGATTCACTTGAATGAGAATAGTTTGCCATATAAAATCAAGAGATAGTTTATTTGAAATATTCTTCTATCTGCATTAACACTTTTTTGTATCTCGTGTATTTCACTGACTGAATTTTCGCAATTGTTTTCAGGTTTGGTTCAAGAACAGTTCAACTGCACAGTTATTGAGGTTGATAAGGCTGTCTCAAACAAATTGAGCAGCGAGGATAAAATGGTGAAACGCCGTGTATTGTCTGTAAAAAATTAATATGTGAATTTGGTTTCATTCATGCATAACTACCATTACTTTTGCATTTCTTTCAATACGCTGAGACACGTTGATAGGTACCTTTTCTTATTCTAATTTACAATTGCGCTTATATAGGAGTGTATTTTTCTTCGAAGATTTTATGACATGATATGAAAATGTGTTTTTCATCTTTACGTGTCACGTCTCTATGGCGATGATTTAGTATTTGGATACTGAAATAATGAATACTCTTATCGCAGTCAAATTCCAAGGTTTTTCTTGCACGTTCTCACAATAATTATTTTGTCGAATGAGAAAATTTTGTCATTTTAGCATGCTTAGTATATCACGTCAAAATAATCCAATTTTATCAATACAGCATGGCGTCTTCGCGCTGATCAGTTTGGCAGTATGGATGAAAAACAGCATTTGTCATAATGGCATAAGTGTACATATTTTCTTACACCTTTTCAAAATTTGTATTGTTTACAATTCTTGTGCAATTTGAATTGTTCAGGATGTTGTATTTTCAAATTCGATACTTTTATTGAAATGTAACATTTGCAATGCAAATCGTTTCCAATTTTTCTTATGTTCTTCCATGTACAGGGTGGGCCAGAAGTAACTGCGTTTCATTTTTTTCTCTATTTGCAATATCTATAATCGACACTTTCACACGCTAAGTCCCATGTATCATAGGTAATTGCTTACACGCCATTTTATGTCAATGAACAGCGAGTGTATAGAATAGGCAATCTTGGATTCCTCAAAAAAGTTTTCTGTCACCATTAAATTCTTCAGAAAATTGTCTGACAGCTTCTTGTATTTCTCGTTTTCTTTGTGACCTCTCAGGATGAATAATCCTTTTCATCACAATCTAAAGCAAAATGTCAGGAATAGGATTCAAGCCAACTTCATCAATGGAGACTGACACTTTTTGCGCAACCTATCATAACAACATTCAGCCCGAATCGGACATTTTCGTATGATAAATATCGAACAAATCTTTGTTTAAAAGTTTTGAGGGAAAAATCTTTAAAATTGGATACGTGCCTTTTTTGGTATATCGAGCTGAACATCAATTACTAAGTCTTCTTGTTGATGCGTTGGATTGCTTTCTGTCACAACTTTAACTGGGTCAGTGCTACACGTTTTTCCTACCGCATTCGGGCGACCACTTTCCAATTTGATAGCTCTTCAAGTGAGAAAGATTTCGTGATTATTTGAAACGTGTTCACTTCTTGCCCACCCTGTATATACAACGTTTTCCCTTGACACCTGAGCTGAATAGTACATCTCATGGAACAGATTTCATGTTACAATGCGATTAACGTAGAATGCTTATAAATAATTTCACTCTTACTATGTGATCTGATAAGCAAAAATTCATAGGCAAATGTCATGCGTCTTTGACAAGACATAGCTTTGAAGAATAAACTCTTTGAAGTATAAACACTACCGTAGTAGATGCAAATTCATCATGACAGTTCTGTCATCATAGATGATTGTTAATCTCATAAAACATTCATGAAGTTTTACTTTAACTCTTCTCGCGAAACTATTGTACTACCTATGTAATTCCTGGTTTTGCTGTGTTGAACGTTGTTATCAATGTTGAATTCCATTAAGTGGTGAAAGCTGCAACGATAGTTTTGTTAGTCTTTTAATTGATGGTATTTATGTAATCAATTATTTCTTCAATGTTATTTGTCAATGTCAAATGGTTTGTGATACCATGATTTGAAATACAGGCCTGTACTTCAGTTGGTTTGAAAGGCATGTCATTGTAACCCATTTCCGTGAAATACGAAAATGCTGTATTTCTCAACTTCATGTCGTAACATTTTGTGCTGATTTTACAGAAGTAATGAAATATATGAATTTTTCCGAAGGTATATCGGTTTCTTCTGTCTTCACTTTTCAAATTTTATGCAATCACACATAATTGCAACCATGCAAGTATTCTAGCAGGTTAATAATTATTTTCAAACTACTGAATGGCATTAATGTTGTGAAATCGTGTTCTTTATTATAAATTTATTAGATATTTTGACAGCAATATATAGTTATCTGTGGGAATTTTGGCAGTAAGCAATTTATGTCTCTAGGCCTTTTTGGCAGTAGACATTTAATGCCTGTAGGACGCTTTTGGCAGTAGGCAACTAATTTCCGTAGGATTTTCTGTCGGTAGGACAAATATCTGTAAGCATTTTTGCAGTAGACAATGCGCGATAATTCCACTGCCGAATTCTATGGGATTTCCGTAGAAAATGATCACTAGGGATTCCACAAGCATTAATATATTTTTCTTATTTTCCTATTACAAGAAAAACTATTAACAACATTGGCATTAGAATCACTGATGAGAAAGGACAAGAAATAAATTTTGGAGGTGAAGAGATTATGATAGATCTTTTGGTTCGAGAGGTATAAACTCCCGTTCGGGAGGTATAAACTCCCACGCGAAGCTAGAGAAGTTTAATTTTCTTCTTCTTCTTTAGAAACAAAAAAAATAAAAATAAATTTTTTTATTAAAAAATGAGTGAAGTAAAAATTCCCATTAAATAAAAAAAACTCAAATTTAATCATCATCCAAATTTATCTAATAAAGTTTTGTCAGTTATTTGTGGAAGATCAGGATGTGGAAAAACGTATCTATTATTTAAAATTTTAAAGACTCCAAATTTTTTGGATTATAGCAATCTTATAATTTATACAACAACGGCAGAACAACCCGTCTATCAATTTTTAAAATATGGATTTGAAAATAATCTTAAAAAACAGCAATTGCTTCATTATTCAAAGAATATGAAAATTCTGAAGATAAAGAAGAAATAAGTTCGTGGTGTGAAGAAGCAGCAAAAAATAATCAGTTAGTTGAATCCATTAAAAATAAGCATATAAAGATACAATTAATAGATGATAGTGGTAATATGCAAGATCCTAGTAAACTAGATAAAACAATGAAACATTGTGTAATTTTTGATGATTGTGTTAATGATAGTATTCAGTCAGTTCAGAGAAATTATTTCACGAGAGGTAGACATAATAACTGTAGTGTTTTTTATTTAACACAAAGTATGTATTCATTAGACGGAAGTGTTATTAGAAAGAATGCAAATATATTTATACTATTTGAAATAAATGCAAGAAACTTAAGTGATTTGTTAAGAGATTTATGCGTAAGAAATAAAGATGAATTTAAACAATCGTGTAACAATGCTTGGTCAAAAGATTATGGATTTATCACAATTAATATTGATGAAAAAATTCATGATAGAGTTATAGAACATTTGTTTACCGAGTGATAAAAATATACAAATATAGTGTTATAATATTTTTTTTATTTTATATATATATATATATCAAATTTGTCTATCTTAGAAATTAGAAAATTGAAAAGGTGAAGTATCATCAAATGGATCTAATGCTAATTTATGTTCTTCTTTTAAATACATTTTATGTTTCTTTGAATTAAGTCTATAATTACATGCTGTTTTTATTTCATTATTAAATAATACATTTTTATAATCTTGAAATGTTATTTGATTAGCCACTGATGCCTTTGAAATTCCTTTTAATGTTTTATGTGTTTTAATATTATTAGTTGTGTTATAACAATAACATTTAGATTTTAAAAATATAGCTTCTGTTATGAAATCTTCATTTCCTTCTAATTCATCTTTTACTTTACATAATTCTGAAGGATGAATAAAATCTTTTATTTTATCTATTTCTTCATCAAGTGAAGAATTATACGGTATTGTTAATTCTAAGAAAACAGAATCGGTATCTGTAAAGTGTAATTTATAGTTTTTGCCATAAGCAGGTGCTAAATAATCATATATAAATCTATACATGAATAGTTTAGCTAATTCTGATATAGTGAATCCAATAAAATTAAACTTATCATGTTTTACGCTGATTCGACGTAAGTGTACAGCACATAGATTATCACTAAATCTAGTAGTTCTTTTATATGTAGGTTTCCTTGTTAAATTTTGAAACCTATCTTTATCATAAACTATTTCAATATTTTGTCTATTACGCACATTTTCGAATGTCTACCATAAAATGCATTATTCATTAATTTGAAGAACACGTTTCCAAAATCATCTTTATTTCTTTTAGCTATTTTACGTTTTTCAATATTGAACTCTATATAATCTTTTAACCACCTAGATTTTCTATACACTAGTTTCCGGTGAATTTTTAAAAGAATCATTCCATGATCTAAATACCAATCTAGCATTCTTCCTTCAACAACATACTTTCCTTTATTGCTTTGTGTTAACATAAGTTTTTTTGTTGGTCTGTATTTCTTAGGAATTAAAGATTTTTGATAATCTGAAAAATCTTCTATATTGGGAATTTCGTTTTCGGGACAGAAAGGAAAATATTTTGTTTTATCTTTTATTTCATCAGGGTATACTAAATCAACTTCATGTATATAACCATGATTATAATTTCCATCATATGTTTTTTGATAATCTAGAACGGGCGAAGCCCTAGTAGACATCTCTGATGTCGTACGAATATTACACCATTCCATCTCACCTGTTGGTAATTCTTGTATCATGCAAGAAGAATATAAGCTATTAAAATCATAATATAACAAATAGTTTTCTCTCATGATTTCATCAACTGCTGCTTGACTCTCTTCATTTGATATAAGTCCTTCTATATTTTGATTAAACAATTTTATAAACTGATCGCTTTCTTATGGAGATAATGGTTTCATTATTTCCATAATCATCAGGATTTACTTTTTTATTGTAACACTGTACATGGCGATTACCTAAAACTGATGAAACTTCACCTCTAATTCCAGATTCAAAAAATAATAATTTATCATATGTATTTTTTTTATAATGTTTAAGTTTAACACCAATATGTTTTAATCCTGCTAACCATGTTAAACCTGGTGTAGAATAATAATTACATGGATCTATTCCATAATATTCTAAACACATATCACGAAAGTTTTCAAAAAGATCAGCTAGTATTAACACATCTATCTTAAGATATTTCATTGTATAATCATACATTGTTTTACAATTTAAGTCTCTCCAATTTTTTTCAGCTTCAGCATAATCTTCTTCAGATAAATGTGATTGTTTTCATGTTGATTTAAATTTATTTATTGGAGGAAGTTGTTTTTCTTCCATAATTTTATTCACAGAATTAAAATCTCCAGTTATATATTCATACGGAAATATGCCTTTTAAAGGTTTTAGGTTATATTTATTTAATATTTTACATTGTTCAGGTTTCCAAGTTTTTCCCATAACATCTAATGAATAAGGAGTAAAAATTCTAAATGCATCTAAAATTGTAATACAACCTAATTGCATTGAAAAATATTCTTCTTCTGTTTTACATAGTACATTTATTTGTTGTTGTTGTAATTTTTCAGATGAAAATAAATCTTTCATTACTAGATGGAAATCATATTTAGAACCATTGTAGAAATATAGAGGAACAAAGTTATATCCAAATTTATTAGCATTAAGATTACAAGAATTATGTGCTGCAACTCTATATAATCCATTTAGATGATCATGATCTTTTACTTTGTCGGCAGAGCCGTCGCTTTGCTTATCAAGATATCTACCTTTGCAATTTTTATAATTTTTTGCAAATTCTTTTCCACAGTAATAACATTTTGTTTCATTAATAAAATTTAATTTTTCTTTTTCTGTTAATGGCATCATTGGTATATTTGTTTCAAGCAATTGTGAAAAATAATTTTGTAATTCTTCTACTTTCTTTGTAAACATTTCTGAACTATCTTCACCATAGTATTGATAATATTCTGATTTAAATAATTCAGGATAATTTGAATGAATGTACATTCCCCAACATAATGGTTTTTGTTCAAATAAATATTTTTCTTTACTTTGTTCAGGTGCACATTTTTCATAATTATCATTTTCAGAATCGGGCGAAGCCCTAGAACCTTCGGTTCGATTTTGTGTCATATTAACATCATATGCTTCAAAATCACAATAAATAGTAAAGGGTACTTTATTTTTAAAATACCATTTATTATATTCTAAATAATCATCTTTTGGAAATGTGTTTCGGACTGCTTCATTTTGTTGACAATTCTCCAAATGTCTATTCATTTCTTCTTTAGTTCTAAAACTTGTCATACATTGGAGACAAGGAAAATTAGCATTATCTGAAGTTTTTGTAAATATAGAAACATCTTTACACAATATAAAATGACCCTGATAATATAATATATTCGCTTGTGCTGGTTGTTTTGTTTGTTCTAGTTTTTCAAATTTATCTTGATATATTTCATGTGTTAAGTCGATATATCTTTGTAAATCTTTTTCAGACTGTTGATAATTTTGATTTAATATTTGTAGCTGATAAATATATTCTTTATCATATTGTTCTTTATATTGTTGTTGACATTTTTTCAAACATTCATTTATTTTTTGATTGGTTTCATTTTCTTCATTATTTAATTCTTTATTGTCTTCATTTAATTTTTGTATCGTTTCTATCTTATTTTGATATTTATGGCCATATTCTTGTACTAATATTTTTGTTTGTTGTTGATAATCTGTTTTACATTTTTGTAAAATTTCATGTAAATTTTGTAATTTTTGTTGATATTCTAAAGATAAAGATAAATAATCGGAATCATAATCATAATTATAATTACGTCCTTTATAATTATTATGATTAATCATTATTGGTGATAGTGTTTTTATAATTTGAAATTTTTCAGTACATATTATATTTCCTTGGTAAAAAATATTATGATGCATGTAATTTCCTCTATCATTATATACTATTTCTGATTGACATAAATTTTTATTATTCAAATAAAATTTTTTTGAATCTGAGTAAAGTGGAGTAATTTTACCAATAGAAACATAATTCACATTTAGATCAAAAACATTTACTTCTATTAAATTTTTATTCTTTTTATGAAACTTTAGTAACCTATTATAATCATATGGAAATTCATGTAAGCCATCAGAAAGATCAAATTCATTTATGTATTCTTCTTTATTGTAATGACTTAGTCTTTCTTTATGATATTTTGCAGGATGTAAATGTGCTATAATACTCCTCAGAAAACAATAATCATCTTCATTTTTTATGTTGATTATTTGTGGTGAACTGAAAGGCAAAGGAACATAACTACCACCAGTATTATTTTTATATTTATCAATTACTATTTTCTTAGATAGTATTTTAACAAATCTCCAACCAGATTCACGTAACTGGGCTTCAATTATACAATTTTCTAATTTAAGTATCATTTGTTCAAATATGGGTTGTATATCATTTACATTATGAATTTCTTGTGAATTTGTAAAATGTCCTTGTATTATTTCTTCAGGAATTCCATCAGGTCCATTTTTTGTATAAAGTACTTCTACATTCATATAACATTTGAAAGATTTTCTAAATATATTATAAAAGTTTGTTAATACATTATCAAAAGTTTCATCGGTTTCATTATGTTCAACAGATTCATTAAATAAATATTTCATATATGTTACGGCTTCATCGGTTCGTTCTGTTTTCTTAATTTCGTTTAATTCATCTATTTCGTTAAATTCATCAGTATCGCTAAATAAATATCTTCCATCTGGTATGGTCTCATCTTCACTATTAAAAACTTTTTTATATTCTGAATGTGAATAATCATCAAATATTTTTTTAACTTTTATATCAGTAGGTAATGTTTCTAGATAGTTTATATAATTATTTAATTTCAATATATATCCTTCATCAACTCGATCTACATTTTGTAAATGCAATTTACTATTTAAATGATATTGATAACTTCTTTTTGTTTGCAACTTTTTTTACATAAAATACGATAAAACTTGGTGTTTTCCAAATTTTATTTTTTAAAGAAAAAAATTGTGTTTTAATTTTAGATATAAACATTCTAATATCAAGGACTTGAGAGTTATCATATATTATTATACATTTCACGTTCTTAAGTTATTTTATTTTCTTTATCACATTAGGTTTTATCATATTAAGTTTTATCATATAAAGTTTTATCAAAAGATAATTTAAATTTATTTTCACTAACTATTGATTCTTCATCATCATCATAAATTGATTCTTCAACATCATAAATTACACTTTTTGGTATAGGATGCCATTCCCTGATAGGATACCATTCTCTTATTGGAATATCTAACTCTAAATTACATTTTTTATCTGATAATAATATAATAGAGAAAAATATTGGTCTTTGATCTCTTTTGGAAAATTTAATAACACCACCATAATCTGAATCACTTTTAGTTTTTATTAAAGATGATAAATTTTTAAATTGATTAGATGTAAATCCTAATTTAAATTTTGTAGACCCGACACATAGTTGTCTAACAGTATCTTCAACTATTCCATCATTATTATTTTCAATTGTAAGAAAATGAAATTTAGATAAATTTTGATTATATGTAGTATTAATATCATGTACATCAGTATGAGATATAAATTTTTATAATTACTAATATTTTTGTAATCTTTTTTACCATTTACACCATTTTCAGATGTTTCAGAATCATCGTCTATGTTATCATCATCTATATTATCATCATCATTATTATTATAAGATTCTTTAAAATTATTATTATCTGATTCTTTAAAATTTACATTATTAGATTCTTTAAAATTATTATGATTATGGTCATTGTTAATAGTGTAAGGTGTAGTCCACATATAAATTTTCTCTTGTTGAGCTAAACCATTTATGTAAGATTTTAATAAATTAATATTTAAATTTGAATATAATCCTATATATGTATCATCATCATATCTTTGCGGCATTTCTAATGTTTCTTGTTTATAAATTGTGTCTCTATAATATACTTGACATAATAATTCTTCGTTATGTTTTTTACTCTCTATATGAATGTTATATTGATTGTGTTCATCAACAAATAATCTAATTTTTTCTTTGGAAAAAGATTTTAATTTTTTAACTAATTCTCTAATATTGATATGATTAATAATTTTATTTTCTATCCAATCAGTATTACTAATTGGTAATACTGCTCTAATAAAACCATAAAGATTATTATGACCTATTATAACCATATTTTCTTTATTTAATTCCACATAAGCTACATCATTATATTTACTTACAATATCCATAAATTTTATAAATGGATCACCAGGAAAAATACAATATTTAGTTTCTATAGAAGGTAAACCTTTAGTCTGTTCTCTAAATATTTCGGCTTGTAATTCAAATAAAATATTAACATCTATACATGGATTATTATTATTATTATTATTATCAAAACATTTATTTTCAAATCCCGTTGATCTCGTCGAATATGAAGAACAGGATGATGCGGACGAATATAATTTTTTTAAATTTGCTTTATCCATTTTTTTATTTTTATTAGAAAAAATTTTATTTTTTATTGTTAAAAAATGATGTTACCAAATGTTGGTGGAGGTGCATATATCCCGAATAATCGTGAATTAGAAATAGAAATAGAAAATTATATTATGAAAACTGGAGACGTTTTATCTGGTCCATTGCATCTTTCTATTCTTCCGCAACAAAATACAGAGTTAACAAATAAACAATATGTTGATACACAAATCAATGACTTAAAAGAAAAATATAAAAACGATGTTTTGGTTCCACTGGTGAATGAATTAAAGTTGCTTAAACTTAATGACAAATCATTAAACGAAAAAATTATTAATACTTGATAAAAAGGATGGAGAGCTAGAAGCAGATATAGCAAAACTTTTTAAAAAGATTTCAGAACAATCAAAAATTTTAATATTACTTTCTATAAATTTAAAATCTGCAGTCATTAAAAATAAACATCAGATAAAAATGTTAAAAGAACAATTAGAAGATGAAATAGAAAAACTTCCTGAAAGAATTAAAAAAATTTAAAGCAGTTACAAACTACATTCCAAAAAAGTGTTGATGAATTAAGGTCTAAAATTACTCAACAAATGAAAAAGATGAATAGAATAATAAATGAAGTAAACTCGCTTAATCAAAAAGTTGATAAAATGAAAACTCTTAAAATCAATTTAGAAAATGAATTAAAGAAAAATTTACAAGAAAACGCTAAGGAAAATAAAGAACAGTTAGATTCTGTTAAAAGACAACTAGATGTTCTTAAAATTAAGTTAAATGCTCTTAAAACGGCGTTGAAGATGAATCAGGAGAAAATGCAAGTTAATAGAAAAGAAATTAAAGTACATCACACGCTACTTGACGCAATAGATAAAGTGCAAAAGAAAATTAAGAAAGTTATCACGACGTTGTTGGACATTCACAAACGTAAATCCTAACGTAAATATTTTTTCCCAAAAGTCAAATTTAATCCTAAAAAATGCCTATAATTTATAAACACAATCTTAAACATTTTGCTTCAAATCAAAGAATTGCTCATGAACCACGTATGAATCCTGTTTATCATTATGATAATAGAGAAACAGTTCACACGGAAGGAGCTGGCATCTTTTCTCGTATTGTAAGTATCGTTAACTTAATTAAGAATAATAAAGATTTGATTACATCTGCTGCAAAAGGAGCAGCTGCTATAGGTAGTACAGCTAGTGTAATATCAAATGCTGTCAAGTATCAAAACGAATTAAAACAACTAGAAGCTATTCGTAAACTTAGGAATGATTCTGAAGAACTAAAAAATTTAAAAAAACTTTCAGAGGAAACAAAAAACAAAATTGCTAACATAGCTGTGGGGGAAACCTTGAGGAGCGGAGCTCCGTCTGATAGTAAACATAAGAAGAAATCAGGCGTAGCCATAAAACGTTCAATTGAAGAAATAAGAGGTAATGGTGTTAACAGCGGAGCTGGTCTAGCAAAATTCTAAAATTAAATTTTATTAAAATTTTTTTAGTAAAATTTTTTAACAAAATTTTTTTTAGTAAAATTTTTTTATTAAAATTTTTTTAGCAAAATTTTTTCTGTGTGTGAGAAAAAACAAAAAGTCAAATTATTTTTTATAAAAATGTCTTCGCTTATCGAAAATAAATTTGAATTAGATAAACCACCAGGTGTTAGTTATAATCAAAAAAAGAATGACTATATAAGAATTGCTATGAATCGCGGATCTTCCAGTAGAGTGAAAACTGGAGGTGATTTAATTTTTGAAGTTGATAATCAGCAGAGTTATTTATATTTATCTGATTCATTTTTACACTGTGAATATTCTTTGTATAGTGATGCCAATTTTACAACACCATTACCAGATACCGATAATATTGCACTAGAGAATATTTTTTTCCAAGATTATTTACACAAATGCGTTTAGATGTTGCAACTCAAAATATAGAAACAATAAGTGATTCTCCAGGTGTAATTGATGCAATGCTTAGATTTGTAACAATTGGTGAAAATAATAAAAAGTATGAAATCGAAGGTTGGTTTCCTGATACTAATGATGGTATAATTGTTGATGATTTAACTCACGCTGGAACAGATGCAGCAGGAATTGCGAAAGATGTAGAAAATATTGCAAAACATTTAAATAAAACAAACAATAGTGCATATAAAGAAAGACGTGAATTTAACAAGAAAAGTAAACAGACAGTAAATTGGTCATTGTCTCCATTATTCGGATATTTAGATTATGATAAAATATCATATCAATTAAAATTTAAATTCATAATTCGTCGCACAGCAAATAATGAATTAATCTTTTTTGGTAAGACTGGAAAAAAACATATTTAAAAATTCATAGACTTGAATGGTGGATTAAGCATATTACTCCTAGTTTAGAGGTTGAAACAGCTATTGCAAAAAGATTAAATACTAACAAACCAATTCCAGTAAATTTTCTAAAGCGTACTGCTAGTTCAGTAGCTTTTTCCGAACAAAGATTTAACTGGCATTTTACTAGAACTGCGAATACTCCAAGATATTTATTACTAACTTTTCAAAGAAATAATTCCCCTAGTTTTGATAAAAACAACAATCTTTTTCATATTAATACAATTCGAAGTTTACAAGTTTCATTAAATCAAACCCGATATCCAATTGTTCCATTAAGATTCGATGATACCAATAATCAATTTATGGAAGGATATGATTCTTATCGAAATCTTTGTATAGAATATGGAGTTGAACCACAATTAACTCCTGGAGATTGGAGACATTTATATCCTGTTTTCTGTTTCGATTTAAGTGCACAATCTGAAGATATTATCAAGACTGGTTGTGACGTAACAATTAATATTGAAAAAGAAGATTCCACAACTTCATTGATGGCTTATGGTTTATTGCTAGAAGATGTAAAATATTCTATTGAAATTCTTAATGGAGAGATGGCTAGGATAGGCTAATTAAATCTTTTTTGGTAACTTAAAATTTGTTCTTAAGTTAAAAATTTTTCATAAGATAATATATAATAGATAATAAATCATCCATAATTTTAAATAGATTAAAATTTTTCATAACTAGAATAGATTAAAAATTCTTAACTTAAAAATTTTTCATAACTAGAATGGATTAAAAATTCCTAACTTAAAAATTTTTCATATCTAGAATAGATTAAAATATTTGATAACTTAATTTTTTTTAATTAAAAATGTCGCAAGCGAAAAGTAATAATAATAAAACTGTTGAATTAAAATTACGTAATATTGTTGACAAAAATACCCCTAAAACTATTACGATTACCAAAAATGTATTACATAAGTAAACCAATGATAGAGAATATTCAATTACAAGAAGAAAAGAATGGTGGAATTCTCCCATTAATTCCACTAATAATAGGTGGCATAGCAGCAGCAGGAAGTGTAGCAGGTGGGACAGCTGGTATTGGCCAAGCAGTAAATAAAAATAAATCAGAGAAGGCAGCATTAGAAGAACAAAAACGTCATAATAGAGAGTTAGAAAAAGTTGCTAGGGGTGAAGGAATAGTAGATAATTTCATTAGTAAATTAAATTTAGTTGATGAAGGAAAACGAGTTCTTAAAAACATTCTCCGCAATGTTGATGATTTAATTGAAATTAAAGAAACTAAAGATGGCTCTGGAATATATCTAAGTCCTAGTATGATAAGGTAATAACCTCAGAACCTTTGGTTCTTTTCGGTAAAACAATTATTTTATTTTATCTTTTAAAATGAATTCTAAAAATTCCGAAAATTTAATTAAATTAAAAATTTCTAATTTAGATTTATTAAATTATCTATTAAACAAAAATAAAAACTCAAATTGTAAAATTTATGAAAGTAACGACATACAAAAAGCATTAGAAAACTTTCCTGGATTTATTTGGAGTAAATATTCGAAAGAAAATCATCTTCCTGGTCATTCATATACCGGTCCAGGAACTCGATTAGATACAAGACTAGATGAGAATAATAATCCGAAACCAGGTGAAGAACCAATAAACAGAGTAGATGCCGCAGCTTATAAACATGGTTTAGCTTATCGAAATCATGATCTAAGTTCTCGACATGTAGCTGATAAGATGATTGAAGAATTAGATAGTATTCAAAATCCTACATTTAGAGAGAGAATTGAAAGAATGTTTGTTAAGAAAGCTTTACAAGCTAAAATATTATTCGGTCAGGGTTTAAATGAAACGACAGCAAAGCTGTCTGAGAGCAACGCTCGAACATAGGCGTCTGAAATCCATAAAGAATATAGAAGGCCTAAATATTTATTGAAAGTAAAAGTATTTAATAAAGATGATATTTGGAGTGCTGATCTTATTCATATGCCGAATGATTCTGATTATAAATACGCATTGACCGTTATAGATTTAAATACACGATACGCTTGGGTAAAGCCTTTAAAAAATAAAAGTGGTCTATCAGTTAAATATGCGTTTAAAGAAATCTTTAAAGAAAGTAAGAGAAAGCCAAAAAAATTGTTTGTTGATAAAGGGTCGGAATTTTATAACCGAAACGTTCAGCCACTATTTGAAACTGTGTATTCAACTGAAAATGCAGGGAAGGCTGTAGTAATAGAGCGTTTCAATAGATCATTAAAAAAAAATTTCAAAAAAATTACTCAGCAAGGAAATCAGAAATGGTTGAAGATATTACCAGGAGTTGTAGAAGAGTACAATAATAAAGTTCATTCAGGTATTGAAGAAACCCTAAAGAATGCTTTTGACGACCCTGATTTAATACGAAAGAAAATATTCGAAAATAATTATTCGAATGAGAGTAATCCGAATTTGCAGAAACTTAAGCCGAAATTTAAAATTGGTGATAGAGTTAGAATATTTAAGTATAAGAATAAATTTGAAAAGGGCTTCGTCGGATACTGGACGAAAGAGATATTTGAAGTTTGTAAAATAAATCAAACTTATCCGATTACTTACGAAATCAAAGATTTAGATGATGAAAATATCAGAGGCCGATTTTATCAAAATGAATTACAACGAAGTGATTTTTAATTATCATTATCATTATTATTATCATTCAATTCTAACATAATATCAAGAAATGGTACTCCTTTTTGTAATTTATACAAAACATAAAGACATAATTGACCACAGTAAGTAGTTCCCGGTTTTTGAATTTGAAATGTATTATAAGTTCCATTGCCAAGTAATTTTTTGACTTCGTTTGTTGGAGGCAATCCATAAGAGTCGAAATAACAGTTCTCAGCCTCAGGGCGGTCAAAATAACAATTAGAACAGTTTTTGTTTCTTTGTCCCGGAGACCAATGTACTCCTTTTTCATCTGATGTGTGAAGATTGGTTATGAAATTTAGAGTTGGCGTATTTTTTAGGAATTGCAACTCGTCTCTCATCAATATGTGAAAATTCTTTATTCCCAATTGATTAGCGATTTTCTTTAGGTCGAAATTTGTCGTGGTTTGTTTGCCGTATTGTTTTAGGAACTCAGTCAGACTTGTCATTTTAAATGAAACAAAAATCCAGATTGTCAACGTCCATTGTCACTTTTCGTCCAACATTTATATGAAAACAGAAATCCAAATTGTCAATGCCATTGTCACTTTTCAGTCTCCACTCAAATAAGTTGCAACAAATGTTACTACTTGTTCGTTATGAAGTAGAGTCCAACATTTATATGAAAACAGAAATCCAAATTGTCAATGCCATTGTCACTTTTCAGTCTCCACTCAAATAAGTTGCAATAAATGTTAGTACTTGTTACTTATGAAATAGAGTCCAACATTTATATGAAAACAGAAATCCAAATTGTCAATGCCATTGTCACTTTTCAGTCTCCACTCAAATAAGTTGCAATAAATGTTACTACTTGTTACTTATGAAGTAGAGTCCAACATTTACGAGTCCTCTAATTCCTGCGTGAGCCCAGTATGTTGCGCAGGTTGTTGTTCAGTTTGTTGCACAATGGGTGAATCAAATATGGATTCTGCTATTCTTTGCTGTTCCTCCTCTTTTTCATGATCAATAAAATCTTCAAGATATGTAAAATTCTTCATCACAAAGTAAATTGATAGAGAAGAATTGGCTAAATTTGGATAGTTCTTTGATAATTTGAACAATTTGATCAGTAATGTCACATATGAACGTGAAAACTTAATTTTGTGGGTCTCATTTAACTCTTTCACGAATTTTGTATAATTCATATTAGACAATAACTTCAGTCGCTGAAGCACTTCTCCTTGTAAAATATAGCAGCGTAGAAGATTCCGATGTGTAATTTTCTCAAAACCAATGAGTTTATTCAATGAAGAGATGCACGATGATGTACTTATAATATCCTTTTTCTCGAGAAATACAGGTAAATTGCTGCTGTCAACATCCTTGAATGAATCTCGGATTATTTCAAACACTTCTCTCTTTTTATCTTCTTCGTTTCCACTCGTCTTCTGTTTCTTTCTTAGTGATTCAAGAATAAATTTTGTTGATATCGTTTTGAAGAAATCCAGATGGTCTGGTGAAATAAGAGGCAAAACTTGATCCACGAAGCAACAAAATTCTCTCTCTATTTTGCTGACGGAAGACATTGCAAATTAGAACTTTGCTTCTAGCGCACACGGAACAATGACAGAAGAGAGAGAAATGAAAACAGCTGCCAGATGCTTTGACGTCATGCGGTTGTGCTGACGTGCTGGTAAGAATTAAAACAACTTGCCTAACGTACAACTAAAATCTAATTGTATCACAAAGCTGTAGCAACAACAAGAATTGTAAGAACGCCAGATGAAATGACAATTGTTAAAGCACCTAAACTTATTGTTAAGAATATGCCAATTCCTTGTGTTACATTCTTAACTTTAGTCCATCTGTTTCTTAATTTTCTATAATATTCTAATCTTAATAATAATTGAGATTCCTTATCTTTCATATAGCGTACTCTATCTTTGTATTTTTCTTTGTTCAATTCATCTATTTTTAACTGTGATAACGAAGGATATATTCTTGCGGTTTCTTCCACTTTTGTTTCATCCACTTTTGTTTCTTCCATTTTTAAGGAAATATTATTAGACACATGATATATTTTAAAAACCTGTAAGATGGATAAAATTCATGAATTTGAAATTCTCAACTTTTATGATTTTATAGTGTCCTGGAACGGTCATGATTTAAGCGAGAAAATTGTAATTCTCAAATTTTGAGATTCTTAACTTTTCTGATTTTCGGTGTCCTGGAACGGTCATGATTTTCAAGGTAAAAATTGTAATTCTCAAATTTTGAGATTCTTAACTTTTCTGATTTTCGGTGTCCTGGTACGGTCATGATTTTCAAGGTAAAAATTGTAATTCTCAAATTTTGAGATTCTTAACTTTTCTGATTTTCGGTGTCCTGGTACGGTCATGATTTTCAAGGTAAAAATTGTAATTCTCAAATTTTGAGATTTTGAAAAATTTGAAAAATTGGGTATTTTTAAAAACGCCTAAATTTATGAATTTAGGTCTTCATAACCTGAAAAAGGGTTCAAATTCATGAATTTATGTCGTTTTTAGAGATACTATTTTTTTGAATTTTATGTTGTCCTGGAACGGTCTTTTGCCCATTACTGGCCTATAATTGCATTGATAAAACACCTACAATATTTTTGAAATCAAGATTGACTGTATAATGTACAGTAGATATTGTGCATTCATATTTTTTCATACTAGTATTCAATTAGCACTTAATAAGTATTCAGGTGCTTCTATGAATTCAAATTCGGTAATTTTAGTCCTCTTTTGTCAAGCACTCGCATTGGTGCATAAGTAGGACTTGATGATTTGCATTGTATGATGATGTGTAAGGAAAAATATCATCTTTCATGGCGACGTCATGCTTTACCCTTGGTCAAATGCAAATTATGCAGTACTGCATTGCAATAGAACAACTTTCTCACAAAAGCTAGTTAAAGCAATTGTCTTAAAATAGTCAAGGGATTAAAGCAGGGGTCCTTTCATTTACAAGTGTTTATATGTGTAGATTTACAAGTGCAAAAAATGAGGAAACTCTGACATCTTATTATCTCAGTGGGTACTCAACAATGAAAAATGTGAGTCACAATTCACCTTAAAGTCATGCATTAATGAGCTAATGTCACTGGAACTAGGCCACGGCATATAATACATGTATAGACTCAGTGCATTACCGGCACTGTGGCCTTGTGTTAGAATGTTCGCTCTGTGTCTGGGAGACCTTGGTTCAAACCTTGGTCGGGCCAAACCTAAGACTTTCAAAATATGTAGTGCAGCCGTCAAAAAAAAACGATTCAACCCGACCCAAAATTTTCAATGAAAAGCCCGAACCCGAACTGCATCCAAGAGGGAGAGAGAGAGTGAGAGAGGAGAGAGAGAGAGAGACGGAGATAGAGCCAGAGACAAAGACAGGGAGAGACAGGGAGGGGGGAGAGCCGTATTTGACGGTCTCAAAAATTTGGTGTTTATTGCAATAATTGCATGAATGTCTACATCTGTTCCAGTGACGGCACAGCCTACATTACCCCTCCAATCATCTTCATCCTCATCCCAACATCCCGGTTTTGTTGCCTCCAAAGATAAATGCAGCACGTGCACCCACTCCATTGAAGACCAATTTTTTCTTGCATGTCGAAAATGTGAGAGGATCCTGCATTATTCGTGCACTGATCTACCCATTTACGAGTTGGTGAAGTACATGAAGGAAAATTTGTACAAGAGAAAATTTACGTGTGGCGAGTGCGTAAAGAAAGTCCATCCTACAGAGTACCAGATGATAGAAGAGAACACAAAGATATTCAATGGAAAAGATCTGTTGGTGAATGAGTACAAGATGCGAATCCAAAACAAGGAGGAAGAAATCGACCAAATGAAGAAAATCGTGCATGAAGTAACCGTTCAAAGAGATGAAATCAAAGATCAAATTGAGACACTGAAGGAAGACATGGAGATGTTGAATAGGAAGAACTCGGATCTGCTGATGACGGTGTCAGTTTACGAAACCCAGTTGAGTGAGTACGAGGAAAAGGAACAGCAACAGAGAAGTCGAAACACCAGCAACAACAAAGAAGAAAGAACTGACAACAACAGTGACAGTAACAAGAACAACGAAGAGCTGATTAACCTCATTGAAACACAAAAGCGTGACACGAATTCAGAAATAGCCGTATTGAGACATCTTATCGACGACCTCCAGGCCAGTGTAAAACATAGACTGAGAAGACAAGAAGAATATCCGACGTACCAACACCACCACCACCGAGTCATCATTACAATCCAAGATCGTATCAGCAAAGATTCTACCAATCACGACCCTACTATCAACAGCGAAGACGACCTGCAGGCCAGTGTAAAACATAGACTGAGAAGACAAGAAGAATATCCGACGTACCAACCACCACCACCACCGAGTCATCATTACAATCCAAGATCGTATCAGCAAAGATTCTACCAATCACGACTCTACTATCAACAGCGAAGACGACCTGCAGGCCAGTGTAAAACATAGACTGAGAAGACAAGAAGAATATCCGACGTACCAACCACCACCACCACCGAGTCATCATTACAATCCAAGATCGTATCAGCAAAGATTCTACCAATCGCGACCCTACTATCAACAGCGAAGACGACCAGCGCCAATATGTCAATCATGCGGAAGGAGAGGGCATATAGCAAGAAACTGCTACTCAAATAGTCGACCAAATTGGTACACGCCAAGAAATAACTTTGCGAGACCGCAGCAACAGTATCGTCATCCTTCTCATCAACGATATCCGCCTCAGCAACAGTCCTACCAGCAGCAACCTCAGCCCACCATGTATTATCAACAGCCAACCTTTTCACCCATGACTCAAGGACACTATAACTTCAACCAAACTGGCATGCAACAACAGCAGCAGTTTATTTAGCGAAAGTGAGCGAGGAGAGGAGACAGAAAAAGTGAGATGGAAATGCAGACAGTGAAACATTTTATCCAAATATAAACGGATTAAATGTCAATAAAATTGTAGAAGTTCATAAGATTAATGACACATGTGATGCAGATATATTATGTTTCACTGAAACACACTTAAGAGAATACAATAACTTGTCAATAGATCAATATGTTGTTATGAATACAACTAGCAAAACTAAAAATAACCTTGGGCGACAAGTTAAAGGAATTAGCCTATACCACAAAAAGGAGAGTTTAAACATAGAAAAATTGGCATCTGAAAATGGAGATATTATAATAATTCAAATATCAAACCACTAATGGAAGGAAATAAATAGAATACATATCATTTTATGCTATAGAGAAAGCAGAGAGTCTAACTATGCAGATAAAGAATACCTTGACAAAATAAAAAGTTATATAGAAAAGTTCAAAATGAAGCATGTTATCATGCTGGGAGACCTAAATAGTAGAATAGGCAAACTAAATGACAATGCTCACATAAATCTCCCATTAAGAAATTCTGAAGACTTAATTGTTAATAAACAAGGAAGAGAACTGATAAATTTCTGCAATGAAACATCTCTCATAATAGCTAATGGCAGATTTGAAAAGGGAGAACATACATTCTGCAGACTTCAAAATTATAGATGTTATAAATCAGTGATAGATTATTTATTAATTTCGGAGTCAATTTTAAGATATTTAGAAGGATTCAGAATTTTGGAACCTCAATTATTTACTGATCATAGACCAATGAAACTAAATTTAACGATACCTTTAAAGCCACTAACAACTAATGCATTAAAGAATAGATTTAACACTAGAAAGCCCAAGCTGAGTCATATGACTCATATACATACTCATCTATGTGGTGTGATTCATATATCAATAGAATTCAATAACCCTCTCGTGACTTTTATTTTTTTATCGTGTACGAAAGTATTGTAAACAAATATTTTCTTTTTTCGCAAGCATATTGGAGTAATTTGTGAATTCACATTTGTATACCTAGAAAGCCCAAACTGAGTCAAGGGACTCATAGTACTTTAATTCTTACTACTTTTCACTTTTCGTATGCTTGCCTGACGAGTGTGTTCGCGTTTTGGTTTTCTGAATAAGAAGTCTAATGAGCCTATTACACCGCTCGACGCGTAATGCATGACAGCTTTTGGGGAAGATTGAAAGCATTGATTGAAAGAGATAGTCAGTCAGCCACATTGTATTGTATCACAACGTCAGCCACGTTGCAATTGTATTAGCCACATCCAATCAATGCTGAGAATCTTGGTTGCGTGTGAATAAAACAGTGGTAACACTGTGCTTTCCATCGTCTTCTGAACTAACGTGAGAATGAAGCGACGCTTTTCTGTTGATAAAGCTGTATCTTTGGTTGAGCTCTCTGATGATGAATACAACGATATTATATCAGAAGAATTGAGAAGGGAAATCCATAGACTGCGAAATATCGAACCTGACGACAGCGATGGCTCCTTGTCAGATGAGAGTGATCAATCTTCGGCGGACAATAATAGTTGCACCGTTCAATATGTTAGTGATGATAGCAGCTCGGATGAAGATGACTTGTTGACTTCTGCTTCGACCTCGATTCCCCACACCGCCTCTTACAGGTCTCGTGATGGTCGCGAATGGAAGAATGCTGTTCAAACTGCTGGTCGTTTACCGAGTCAAAATGTTTTCCGCGCACGACCAGGACCTACGAGTTATTGTCGAAATATTGAATTACCTGTGGATGCTTTTCGATGCATAATTGATCCTGGCTTGCTAAGAATGATAGCTAAGTATTCTGTGGAATATGCGAGAAAAACCGGCGATACTGATTTTCAGTTAGAGGAATACGAGCTTGACGCTTTCATTGGACTACTATATCTTAGAGGTGCTCTAAATCAGAACAACTTCCCAGCAAGGGAAATGTGGAATGTTGATATTGGGTGTCCAAAGTTCAAAGCGACGATGTCACGGAATCGTTTTATGGAGATAAAGAAATATATTCGTTTCGACAATCGCAATACAAGAAGTGAACGGTTGAAGACGGATAAATTTGGACTCTTTTCAGAAGTACTTTCGCGCTTTGTTGAAAATTCTCAAAAAGCCTATGTTCCGGAGTCGTCTCTAACTGTTGATGAACAATTGCTGCCAACAAAAGCACGATGTCCTTTTACACAGTTTATGCCCCGTAAACCGGACAAATTCGGGATAAAATTTTGGATGCTTGCGGAGGTTGAAAACAAGTATTGTTTATCGATACATCCATACGTCGGAAGAGATCATACTCGCATAACAGGCCTTGGCCATCATGTTGTAATGAAACTATTGACTCCATATTATGGAAAGGGTTACAACGTGACCGTCGATAACTTTTTCACCTCCTGTTCATTGGCAGAAGAGCTACTAGCCAAACACACATCTTTGGTTGGAACTGTTAGAGCAAACCGGCGAGAACTGCCAAGTGTACAGAAGATGGACTTACATGATTCGATCATTTTGCAGTCAAAAAATATGAATCTTTCCATTTACCAAGCAAAAGTATTGAAGAAAGTCTACGTATTGTCTACCCTGCACAGCTCTCCGACATGTCAAGACGGTGGTAAGAGAAAACCAGAATCAATTTTATATTACAATAAAAATAAATGTGGTGTAGATATGGTTGATTCCATGTGTCGCCAAATGACCACGAAATCTGGCTCCAGACGCTGGCCATACGCCGCATTTTGTAATGTTTTAGATTGTGCTGCGTTGAATGCTTGGATTATTTACAGGAAAGTCTGTAATTCAAGCATACCTCGGCGTACGTTTCTAATTTAGCTTGCAAATGAGCTGACAAAAGAATCTATCAGCCGTCGAAACAGCGACGCTACTTCTCAACACCAATCTCCAGCAGCTCTGTCTTCATCGAATGCCCAACAGGTGAGAGGTAACTGTAAAATAAATCGATTTTGCATTCGAAATCGAACAACTGTGATCTGTGCTCAATGCAAGTTACCTATGTGTGGAAAATGTACCGCTGATCTATGTGCGAAATGTTATAGACCATAAGTTTTCATAGAGACCATATGTATGATTTGTTTATCTGAGTCAAAATTGCGATGCCGCAATGTTTTGTTTATCTTTATCAAATATATTTTTGTTACATATTAAAATTTGTGCTCTTATATGTTCTAACATATATGCAGTAAAGAATAAATTTCATAAATTCCTCCGTAAGTTTGATAATTTTAATAACATTCGAAATTGAGTCATATGACTCAGTTTGGGCCTTTTAGGTAATTTTATTATTCGGGCCTTCTAGTGTTAAATACCCACTCGATTAAAGATGGCCGAATATGACACTCAAGTTTTGTGCCTACGCAGGTTTCATAAATATTGCGATTATTATCTTAAGAATGGCCCCTTTCCAATCATATAGGGGTAACTAAAGTGTCGTAAATTTTGCCGGTATACTTATTAATCACTTTTGAATATATCTAATTGTTGTCGCATATTCCAGTCAAATTAGACTGCAAACTTCTGATAGCAAAGATTCAACTCAAAACCTACATGAAAGCACACATAGGTATCTGTCCACACTCAAGATGCCCTGCGTTTTGCCCAATCAGCCTCTTGGCTAATCCTATGGCTGGAGCCTGCATTCTTCTTCAATGTATATGCATCAGGAATATGATTTTTTTCTCACCCTATATTCCTGCATCATGAATCAATGAGCTTTTCATCAAAACTAACAAGAATATGCTTTAGTTTGATTTTATCGAAAAAAAATCACCCCAACTCAAAATTAAAATCACAAAAATTGGATTTTTCAGCCAAATAGTGATGATCTCTGTTAGTTTTTCTTCTATAATAATTATTTGATGATTTTTTGATGCTGTTCAGTTAATGAGAAAAAGTTATTTTAACATAATGAAGGGGTATAGACGAAGTAATATGATTTACCTACTAAACTCTATTATTATTTATTATTATCATTACTATCATCTAGTTTCATTGATCAAAAATTCGAATATTTCACAATCTTACCGAATACTCGAAGTAAAAATGACATTCATTTCATTTTTTGTTTACATAATAGAAGCTTTAACTGAACGCTCTCCTTTTTCAGCAAAAGTCATAGATATATTGAAGGCACTTTATGGCGCCTGATTAGTTCTTGGAATTTCCACTCTTGAAGGTTCTTGATTCCAAAAGTTTTTCAACAGATGTTAAAGATCTTTGCTGATTCTGCAAGCTGATTTTACATGATGTTTGATACTCTGTACAATTGGCTAATAAATCAAAGAAATATCGTCACGTCATTTCCATTATTGCAATTCGTGTTATTTGTTTGTAGTTCTTCAAAATCTCAAGGACGAATTGATATTCTATATTGGGTGAAGTATTGTTGCCACCGAGTTTGTCATCCATCGACGGACGAAGCACTCGATCGAGAATATGGTGGTATATACAACCAATAAATTGCGGTATTTCTAATTGTTTTATACCAAATAACTTTCGCAATTGAATGACAATTTCATTTCGTCTTCTCTTCCAGTATTGACATTAGTTGTGACAGCAGCAATCATTTTTATGCTCCTTCACAGCTTACATGTACATTCATCAAGGACTGCTGTTATTTCTTGGACAGCCATATCAGCCTTTCCATTGAGTAGTTCAAATGTAATTATCTAGCTTGGTTTCTCTGTGTTCGTTTTTTTGAAACCAATGCTTGATACACTAGGTGACATGCCACGCGTGATTCACGCGTAATTACGGAACACCCCAAACATCCGTCTTCCCTGAGCATGAAATTGAGGTCCTATCACATTGTTTAGCCTCTGATACATGCAGACACATGAGACGCAAAGTCTATCTATATAACAGGACTGTCAACTAAACTAACTTATATAACAGATATTGCAGCAACATCCCGCATAGCCACGGATGTTTGGGGTCATGTGTAATTACGCGTGGTTCACGCGTGAATTACGCGTGATTGAGCGTGGCATGTCACCTAGTGTATTCTCGATTGTCAATTCGCTTGCCATCGAAATGTGGCGACCAATGTTCCACATTCAAAGTTTCTTTCATTTCATCTTTAAGTTTTCTCGTCTCTTTGATAGTGGACTTATACATGGCGGACTGTGTAGGTGTATGAATGTCTACTCCAGATTCTGACAGTTGATGACACAAATTTGCTGCCTTGCGAGTTGATAACTTCGAAGAAACCACTAATTTGGTGGCTGCATTTGTCTTATGATAATTTCTTCTAGTTTTAGTGGACCGATCGCCCGGATGATCTGACTCTTGAGACTCGCTGTCGATATCTGTTTCCGATTCTTCAGATGATATTAAATTCCAATTCAAGGACATTGGTTGAATAAATTTCTTTCACCTTTTGGAAGGATGGATTGTTATAGGACTCCTAGCCTTCTCCGTCGTATACCCGATTTATCCGAATTTGGTGTAGACGTTTATCCTCGCTGCACAACTAAACACCATTTTCTTTCGCAATATCAAAACTTAAATGATACTTCTGTCGTTTCACACAATCGTCATATGTTTTAAATAATTTGTCAAATTTGACTTCCACAGTTTGAGTAGACAAAACAAGAAAATTCAGGTTGTATTCCCATAAATGCAACATCTCTCTTCGAATTTCACGTAGGCCTATTCGTTCTTTTATTCATCAGATAGATTTAGCAAGAAACAGATAACGACCAACAATTTGGGATTTTAGCGGTATCCTGTTATTGTTCTGTAGAGATTGTTCATGTGGATTGTATAGCAAAATATATGGTTGTTTCTTTCTGCGCAAATATCAGGCGAAGACAGGTCATTTACAACAAGTTAATAACAATTACGGCTTTATATTTGGTCCACCCACCAATGTTGTTGATATTATCGTAGTTTGAACCTTCACATATTCCCTCCTGTACGAAAATGTATTCATGAATTTATGATAAGTTCATGAAAACTGGCTCCAAATTATCATAAATCTTTATGAGCCATTATTATCAAAATTATCATGACAAATTCCGTAAGGGCTTCGTCAACTTGTTAATTTAATTCCAAGAAAATTGCTGCATCATCAATTTAAGTCATCAATGGATAGATCATTAACAATGGATAAACACAGATAAAGTTCATAGGTCATGGTTATCGAAATGTCTGAGAGCCTCTGCATGGTCCTTGATTTTGCTGATTTTAGCATCAAATAATATCTTAAACTCATTGCTTTGTTTTAGCAAGGAATAATCATACATTCCTAACCATTATAAAATATAGCAATCTTTGGTAATAAGACATTTTTGAAGCTCTGAAAATGAAAATGTAGGCCTACTACCTCTTGTGAAAATTGTTTTAGAAATTTGAGGTTGGGGTGAACTTTTTTGCAATAACTAAGAAAAAAAGCACATTTTGATCAGATTTAGACAAAAACTCATCGATCTGCAATACAGGAAATTTAAATTTCGAAAAAAAGTCAAAAAGTCATATCTCTAAATTGTGCATGTTTCATTCATCATTCAAGCAGATAGAAAACGTTCAATCTAAATACATCTTTGAAATGTCGAAACTGCTCTAGTGATTATAGACATTAACCAATCTATTATTGCATGCTTGCTTAAAATACTAATACTTTTGCCATTATAGAATAATTATGAAATGCGATCAAACATGGCATTCGGCTGCAAAATGCCACATAAGTCATGAATGTGTCGCAACATCTCCCAGAAATCTATCATAAATAAGTTTCTGGAGCAAAAGCTTAGAAGACATCCAGCATAACTTTATTGTATGCATTGTGAAATTCAAGTTTGAAAATTCATAGAAATGTAGATGCCGTCAAGTTAATATTTTGAATACTTTACTTTTCCCTCTGTCTGCCACAGAAATGCGAATCTCTTATGGAGTGAAGGTCTATGGCCTGAGAGCGCACTACGCCACTGCTCAAGACATTTCAGAACAAAAACACAGTTCCACTTCATAAATTCTATTTTTCTCTGTAGTATGATGCATTCATTCATCTGGTACAATTAAAGTCGAAATATTGCGTTTGCCGCTGGCATTCCATTAAATGTATCGATAAAAATGAAATTTGTATCATTTTTCAATTCTTCAAGCTTACTGCCCACTTGTGTTCCAAGTATTCCATCTTCCAGCTTCTCAGTAGAATTAGTCTCCAACTTCACATAAGCATATGTATGGTATTCCTCTTTTGGATCCTTGTAACGGACAGGAACATATTTTGAGTTATTATAAATAGTAAATACTCTTTTCAAAGTATATGGAATATATTCCATTTCACCTGTAATGTTATGTTTCTCTTTTATGACTTTCCGACATCTTGTTTCCAAATTTTGTCTCAATTCTTGGCCTGTAGGTGTATCTGTTGGGAAAGTGTATGTATGCGTTGTCCAATATGCACAGTCCTGAAATTCTCCCACTTCTGTTCGAATCAAATTTTTTATATTCCAATACACTTTTTTGTGGTAAAATGATACATTTCGATCACCTGAAAGAAATGCAATTTCGTTATTATTCGAAATCTGAAATATCGAGCATTCATTATCCTAAAGGGTGCGGTAACAGCACACTTTTAGCAACTATTTTTGCGTATGTGAAGTTGGCGAAACCACCCAGCGGAGCCATCATTTATTACAGTGAGAAACTTTTCCAAACAACTTCTATTTTATCAATTTTAGCCTCGTGATCACGAATCTGGGTTCAGATTCTACAAATTCGTAATCGTATTTGAGAAATTCAAGTTTGCAGATGAAAATGGTTCCGCTGTTAAGTCAGCGGACCAACTTCTTATTTTCGCTGATAGGCGCAGTAAATCGATCAGTTTTATTTTGTCACTGTCTGATCAACTTTGTTACGCTGAACACAAATGCATTCTTCTTTTTCACATCAATGCAGTTAAAAATAGTAATATCACAACAGATTCATGTGCGTGTGTGGAGTTGGCGGAACCACCCAACGGATACATTATTTATAACAGCGTGATTCTATCTGTGTTTGCATCTGAAAAGCTTTTGAATACTTTTCACAAAGTTTTGTATTTGTAATTCGGAATTTATGAAGAAAGTTGACATATGTACCTGCAACTTTTCGCATAAGTCTGTCGGCATATGCCGTTTCCTCCATCAATCTTGCAATTATTTATCAATCAATTGAAACCAAAGTTTGCAAAGTATTAGCCAATTTTAGGCTATATGAGAGTTCAATTGTAACCGGGTTTTAAGTTCATAGAGTGCATATCGGAAATCAGGCATTAATTCTTATCAATAGCTTTACATGCTTTCAATACGCAGATTTACAAACACAGGGACGTCCTTTTACTTGACAGCATACATGACCGCATCAATCGTGTGCAAAACGATCATGTTTAATACAATAGCATAAAATGATGCATTCTTGCGATGTGTGGAAATTTCCATAGGATTTCCCATAGAGATTTGGTGTGGTGTTGGAATGAAAAGTCGCGTCATACACGAACTCTGTCTTATCCTAGATATAACTCCTGCACACAGGAGTTACACGTAGGTATGACACTTCTATTCAGTGTAATTATTTCAAATGTTGAACGAGAGAATAGGAGAATTTTCTAATTTTTCCTCATCGAACAAATTTCAATGAGAAATTACTTAGACAAAAAGCGATTGATTCCGTCGCACGATTAATCGAGCGGAATCGATGCGCTGCGCCCTCCACTGTGTAGAGCGGTAATGAGACCATCCTATGAGACCAACGGTGTCTCTCTCTCGGCTTAATGCCTGTTCCCATTGTAGCTTATCAGGGCCTCTAAGGTGCGGGTGCTGTTAGTCTAGTACTTGCGTTTTGGACTAATGTTGCACTCAAGCTAGGGGTGAGACAGCCTACACACACTCGCAACTCTCACCAGACGAGAGTCAGTATCATCTGGTGAGTGTGGTGGTGCCTCCCGAGGCGGACAGACTCGAACCCTGTACCTTCTGTACCTCCATACAGAAGTGCGGCCCTCAGCGAGCTTAGCTATCCTAATTACTTGTATTGATTTCTTCAAGACAAAACCTAAACGCTAGACACATGGTTAAAGCAAATGTGGCTCTGTGAAGGGATCACCTTACGAATCACTCATCAAACGCAAACCATGTGGAGCTATCTGCGGAAAAAGACTGAACCTCCTTCTTGTACGTTGAATAACTGCCACTCAACAACAACAAAATATGCGACAAAGAACACTGTATATCAGATTCAGTGTTCCAGCTGCTTTGCCACACATAGGCAGCTTCATCAAGCCTCTATCTACATCCAATGAAAAAAGGAGCACATCACTCATCTCGAATCGTCCGTGTACCTCCATCTGCGACAATGTAAAAATCAGTAGTGAGTCACAGATTCAAAAACTGCCAACATCCGACTAAGAGAAGCAATTTTTATTCAAAATCTATGTCCGGCATTGAACTGAAGAGATGAAAGTGAGGAAATTCGGAATTTTATATTTCATTTTTTTGTCATTTACTGTTTTCGACGTCCAACTACGGACAGTGTCAAGTTTTAGAGAAAGGACTTGGAAGGATGATTGCATAGATCATAGAGCAAGTACATTAGGCAGAGAAACAGCTTAAGATTTACTTCTTCTCCAATGTAACAGCAGCCTCCATTTTTAAAAATGAACTCTTGTTGCTGCGTCGTACAACATGTGAGACGCGCTACCGTTTTGAAGAAAGTACCATAGAATTGACTCATCATGATAGCAATTGCAGTTGTGCAGATCGAACTGTGTTAAATGAAAGCCTCATGAGCTGAAGAGAGTCAGCTCATGAGAAAGAGAGCCAATTGAATGACACCCTATAAGTTAGTATTCATGTATACATGAAGTAGCTAGTTATTTGTAATTTGGTTATTGTATTGCATGATTTATGCAGGTAGAATCAATTCAATCACTCAAAATGAAAATCGTTGTTATAGTGAATATGTTGGCATTTTCATG
>CAJQUW010002387.1:0-16070 GCA_907163375.1 Prostheceraeus crozeri | reverse complement strand
ATTTTAAACGCTTAGAAGATTGACTTGCTCATACAAATATTGTTTCATGAATATTTGCCGAGTTGTAGTTGGTAAAATTACGGAGTCGTTTCATGAACATTTTTCTTCTATTCGAACTCATATTATAACGGGTACAATCTTCGTGGTTTGGGGGTACGGCAACACAAATACATTTATTGGGTGTCCGCTTGTACTGCACGTACCCCTCCACTCACTGAATAATTTGTGAATTACATGAGATCTAAGTCTCGTATTAATGTAGGATCGTCTTCGTCACTAATACTTACAACGCTGATCACGTTAAGTAAGTTCCTTTTTCTATTATTCAGAAAATGTTTGAAGACTTTCTGCAATAAAACCATAGGCACCTCATTTTGAAACCTGAATCAATTCGCCATCTACATAACAAATTCCTTTAGGGAGATACTGTAATATCTAAATATAAGCTGTAATAATTCCAAAAACCATGCCAAAATTTCAAATTAACACAGGCTGATATAGTTGGTGAGTTAAGATTTTCTTAGATGATAAAACACACACAAAATACGAGTCCCGACCACGCGCAAGGTATTTAAGAACATTCAAACTATATACTTTCAGGCACGTATATGATAAAGGAACAATGGATTAAATTTCATGGACATTAAAACAAAAGAAATGTTCAAATCTGTTTTAGAAAATCTATTGGTGAACTCCATTTCGTAAACACCAGCTTGTGATAAGCATAATTGCAATATCACAAGATTCACAATAATCAATGAAGGTGTCCCCAACAGATCTTTTAGAATGGTCCCATTTTCTTTCAAAGTTCAAACTTTAGACCAGCAAAGCATACTGAGAAATGATATACTTTATGTTAAAATTGCATTTAACCTATTTACACTGTGTTCCTGTAACACCCTCAGTGCGTCAAATCACATAAATTAATTGATTGAAAATTTAACATTTTAAAATATTTAACAACAGATGGATCACAACCAAGATTATCACAAAAAAAAATAAACTATGGTTCCGATGCATCTTTGGACCGATGTGTATTATGTTGTCGACTGATCAATTGAACAAATTTTTTTGTCATTTTCAGTATGGCAATGTGTTAGCCAGAGATATCGATACGGTTTCGTGATCAATAGAATGATGACTTTTGCACACATTCTGGCCTTATAACACATTATTTTAAAATCACACAAGTTACAGAGCAGTGGAAAATAGGTCAGCTAATGTAGATTCATCGCCAATTAAGGAATCTTGCTTATGAAGTATAATCAATGCATCAGATCAATATGTGATGCCATCATCTGCTGTTCTTGATAGAAACTGGGATTATTTTTCACTCTGTAGTATGTATGAAAATTGTTTAATAATTTGTCAATTCAAAAGCCAATACCTCAATTAAAACAGGACGTTTTCTTCCGCTGCAGATGTTCCACTTCACATAACCTGGATGTTACTTGTGACTCGGCCAGTATAATATGATTTCAAGAATAATTCACTTTCGTTCATATAATAAACCCACATGGATTGCAAATCGTTTTTTCTTGATTAACACACTGATGTATGCCTGATATGAAATTAATTGATACATCTAAATCCTTTTTCTATGGCGATTGTTTAAATAATGGCGTTTTTTTAAAAAAAACAGCTGATGTCATGGAAACGATATACAACAGGTTTTTGGAACTAGAGGGAGCAGAATGTACTGGTCCTATGCTAAATTCTGGTGAGCAGGTTTTGTGCTTGTAAGAGATTCACCATGCATCTAGCAGAGACAATGACTCGTCCTTCAGCAAGTTCCATTATCCGTAAGTTATTGCCATAATTGCGCTCAGACTCAATTTTTCCCTTAACAAATTTTGGACCAGGTATACGGTACAGCGGCACTACTGCTAGATAAAATATTTTGTTGTAAACAATATTCGGGGCTTTTTGACAACATTGAATTTCCATTAACAAAAACTTCCGGCACAGCTATTTAGACTTTCCGAAATACGTATGTATAGTATCGAAGCTAATCTCTTTGTGAAAAATTACTTCCCACGCGCCAATAAGGAATGCATTTATGTATTGAATTTTTTTCAACTTAGCTAATTATAATTAATGAATCGAAAATGTTATCGACAATTGTTATCGAAAAGCCACCAATCTGTTTACAAACAAAATATTTCACCTAGGCATTAGGCCAGTGTAAATTAAATCCGACTAAATGTGAAAGGATGTTTCCACCGTATCTGGGCGTGGAAATAAACCTGGCCTTGCTATAGACTTAGGTTTTTTGTTATTGAATTTATTCATCAGTTATTTATTTCCATCGTACACAAACAAAATCAGACTAATTAAAATTGTTAAATATATCCTGTGGCAATGAATAAATTTTTTGTTAGGCAGGTATTATCCCACACCTACGTGGACAGTCCGTAAACTGGATAGTATCGACTAAAACGGTTTTAGACTAAGCCATACTAGAAAAAAACGATTCAATAGACACACAACTATATTGTTACACAGGATTAAATAGCGTCGTCTCATGGAATTCCACTTTGTTTCACATGTAACCATGAAATTGCGATGTCTAATTAGTAATTGCGAAACAGTGTTGAACTTTCTGTGGCGATGATTGAATGTGACAGCTGATTAACACCTGATAAAAAAGAAATATCTTTAAAGTCAATAGTCGATTTTTCTGAGATGTATGACCTTATCGGGACCATTCCTGTTTATTTCTGCTTTTAATTTCCACTTTTCGATGCCACGGAGTATGGAATTAATGCGATTATCAAACGTCGTGAAACAGTAAAAATATATTTTCGGAAAACTTACACGCGTGAAGCTCTCGTGTGTTTTGCAACATAGACACGGCCAATCAAAATTTCCACGGAGTAACGCACGCGTGATTTGGCGAGTTTTACCGTGTTCCACCACACGTTAATTTTCCGTGATACGCCTGAATCCGTGTAATAATTAAAAATTTGATGTGTGGGATTATTGGAGTTTTTAATTTGTATTTTAGAAACGATTGCTGTCGAAAAATTATTGTGATTCTACTTTCGCCCACTATTCGCGACAGAAACTTCACCTTTGTGAATAATCGGCCGAAAGGTTTAGCTCTACTTTCGCTACCTAAAGAACCGATTCGGTGGAGGATCTATCGCCCATCATTGATAAAAACACACTTAACTTTCTCATTATAACGATCCCAGTAACTCTCGTGTATTGTTGAGATGATTTTCCGCCCAAAATTATTAGCCAAAAAATCGTGCATCAGATTGCAAGGGGCTTCTTATTCTCCAGCTAATTCGAGCACTTTTTTCCCAGTGGGGGCAAGAGAATTTATTAAATGCAGAGAGGTTTAACATAGCAAATCGCAATTTTGCTTTAACTGACATCTTCTGTTTATCTCTTCTGTTTATAAGCTCGGGGTCGCAGTTGGACGTGCAAAATGTCATGTGGATCCTTACCATTATATTTGTGTTTCCTCAGTTGAAAGAAATATATTTGACTTGTAGTTAGCCTGATGAATTTATAACTGATGTATTATATTTCTAGTATTTGTTAGACTTGTCCGAAAGAAGTATCCACTGGACTTACCCAAAATCCAATTTTGTCCTTATCATAAAATATTATTTCAAATGAAGAGTTTGTTTAAATCTAACATGATTTTCAAATACTTCGTTGTCATGTTGACGGCATAAATAACGTAACCTAGCATCGCTATCAAAATCTACTTGTTCTCTGTCAATTTGCTATTATCGAACTGCACCTCACAATACATTAGAATTTAACAGAGGACTCTTGAGCCATCATAACAGTTATCAATAGCCTCTCTCCACACTGTCGGTAGGTTTGTACCTTCTTTTGAAGACATGACATAAATATGAGTAGTGGCTATTGTTACCATGCTTACTTGGTAACAATAAGACAGTTGTAGGCTATTGTTACCAGACTGGGAAAATATCAAATATACACAACCTCAGCGAATTTCTTATTGAGATTGGCTGATTCTTTATGCATATTCATTGGCAGGTACATATCCAAATAAACCATCTAACCGTGAAATCCACTATTTTTTTGGTCGAAATTTCGTTTTAAAAAAATATAATTTTCTTAATTAATCCTCCTCCGAAACAAATCGGAGTTCGTTTGATGTGAAATGAGGAAGGACACCCACTGAGAAAAAACAAGCTCAATTCTCTCCTTTGCTTAGCACTGATATCTTGTAGGAAGTATGCGAAAATATTTTTATGTTGGCTACATGAGATATTAGTTAATAAATAGATATAATCATATTTTTTTAAAAAGATAAAAATAAAAAAAAAGATGATGAGATTCCACCAAAATTGTGAATTTCACGTAGATAGCTAGTTGGATATGTGCTGCAATTAAAAATTATGCATGTAGAATCAGCAACTCAAAAAAGAATTTTCGTTGTGTTAGTGTATGCTTTGATATTTTCTCAGTGGTAACAAATAGCCTGCGGCTGCTTAATTGTTACCAGATGCGTGGTAACAATAGCCACAGACCCATAAATCATAGGCCAAATATTATAGCAAATTATAGCAAAAATTTATAGCCAATTATAGCATAATTATAGCAAGTATTTGATGAGGAAAGGATGCGAGGATTTTATTGTGGCGAACATGATTGTCCAATTAATAAGTTTAATCGTGTAAACAGTTATGAATTCGGTTTGATTTCATAATTTAGTGACACTGTCTGCCCAAACTTTGGGCATGAGAGTATGTTTGTAACTTTTAGTCGAACCAAATGGAACCTAATTTGATAAGGAAGTGGTTATTACCAAGACAATGGCCCGTATGCAATAAAAAAGTAACTAGTTAGAAGTAAAGACTTCCATTTCACCCAAGTTTGTACTAGCAAGTATATACTCTCGATTGCATTTTTCTTATGCATTAAGAAGTAACTTCCAAGGTCCCGTACTTCCATAGTGAAGATTACTCCGTAAGTATAAACTAGACAAATTCGTAGTGCAAATAAAAAGAATTTTTGCTAGAAGTTACGTTCTCAAGATGAAAGTATGGTACTAGATCAGAAACGAGTATTTACTACCTCATTTTCCTAGTAAGCCCAAATAGCAACCTAGCCAAGACGAGAATTGCACACCATTGGCTAATTGTGATCATTTTAAATGAAAGGAAATGCAACCTAAATTTGATTCTGTTCATTTGAAAACTCACATTAAGTGATAATACTAATCGTGAAAAGCGGTTATGGATCTCGTGTACTATATACATTCGTCGCCAAATTAGAAGAGAACGAATATTTTCGTTGATAGACTGAAGTCCTTTGGAATATTACACTGACTGTGAATTGCAGAAATTTATTTCGTTTTAAATCGAACCAATATCCTTTTAATAAACGTCGTGTTTCTGAAAGACAAAAATGAGGAATAGCAACTGGACGAAATTATTCGGGGTCTATCATGTTTTACATCAGGTGTGTATTGCTCTTTCCGTTTTTTTCTGCGAGCTGGTTCAATGCACCTAAAGTTTGGGAGCAATGGATACATGTCCCGAACAATGTACAGTAAGTCGTGTATTATGGAAGATCACTCGTGCAATTATCAGCTAGTTTATCCGGATACTTTTGGTCACCCGGGAAACTGTGAGCAAAACAAAGTTAGATTTTTTGAAAAGTTTGGAATACCTAATACATTTGGTGTCATCGATTGTACTCATATTAGGATACAACGGGCCCCAAGATTACTATCATCCTGAAGAATATCTGAACAGAAAGAATTTGGCTATTCTATAAACGTACAATCAGTCTGTGATATAGTGATTGTATTTTTACGGATATCGTTGTTGCGTGGCCTGGAAGTGTCCATGACAGCAGGATTTTTAAGAACTCCACTTTGTACGACAATACTGATCACTGGTGAAACCCAAAGGCACTCCTACTTGGTGACAGTGGTTATGCTCTTTCTCCATTTCTTTTAACCCCATTCTCAAACAACCTCAAACATCAGGAGAGGAAGCATTTTAACAAGGTCCACAAGAAAGCGCGTTGTACAATAGAACGTGCATTTGGCCAAATTAAAGCGAAGATTCCATTGCATGGGAAGCATCTTGCGATGCAAGACAGATCGTTGTGACATCGGTCATCACTGCTTGTTTTATACTGCACAATCTTGCAAAACGTTTTCATGAAATTGATCTGGACGACTCAGAAGAACTTCATTTAGAGGAAGAGGATGCCGAGTCTGACGAAAATCTATCGACAAGTAATGATGCCCATATTCGTCGCTTGGGAGAAGCTAAACGCCGTGAGATAATGGAGTTTCTGTTGCTGTGAATATAATCATGTTATATATGTAAGAACTAAGAAATTTGTCGTCGTTATGTACGCTTCCTTGTTTAAATTACAGTTATTTTTTTAACATAAAGTACCGGTACCTTGTTGTTTCTTGAACTATATTTTTAAGACAAAGATCATGTGATAGAAGAAATGAACCAATAATTAACTCTAGACTTATTATCTTAATTTAACATAGTTTGAGTATTCGTCAAAGACTACAGAAAAAAATAAAATAACGATAAAATTGATATTCCATCTATTTATTCGTACTGATCGATATTAGATAACCCCGAGCATAAAATCAGCTAACTAAAAAGACTACCGAATGAAAACAATGACCTTTATAAAATATCAATAATATTGTTACGGTACAGAAAACAGTTACTCATACATTCACGAGTCAAAAAGGAGTGTTTTCGTCGTAAATATCTCGCAGATAAGAATATTCTTGTGATACAATAGTTTGCGTTGATGCGTCCACCTTTCCTTTCACTTGACTTCGAAGCAGTTCTATCTTCAGTCGAAGTTTCTCCCCGCTGAAGAATCAGTACCTCGCGAACGATGTAGATCGTCGATAGGTTACGACGGCACTTTCTCTTTGTAACCTTTGCTCGATATCCTCTTCCCCTCGATTTTCAATGTCTGGAAAGTGGAGATAGGTTGATAAATATAATGAACGGAGCCTTTTTATACATGTAATTATATAGTGTATATCATCAGTATATGTATATATTCCTATATGATTTATTCTTTAATTACTAAAACAAACTTTAGTATTTGTTTTGATCCACAAAATTGTACATGTATAGGCTACATGCATTTATTTCGTTGGTTCCCATTATCATCCACATATTGTAATAGAGTACAAAGTTGGATGCATTTTCCGGCTTTTTATCAGTCATTATGTTGAAAATGTAAAATCTAAAACTGCAGTTGTTTTCCGCTTACAACAAGGCTTCAGATAATCTTTTCAATTTCAAACATGATCCATTGTTGTAGAAGTTATCAATGAAATTCAGTTTCTACATCATATTACTGAGTCGTTTTGAGCTATATAGCGTGATTGCAATAGTAAAAGTTGCAATTAGGCCTACTCGTACATAGATGTTTGGCCAAGTCGGTCAGATATTCCTGCTTTTAAAACAGCTAGCAGTTTTCAGTAAGCTTATTTGAAAAATTTTCTTAAAGACGGAGATTCTAGTTGGTTAGACATCTCAAATAATTTCTATCCATAGAAATTATTATTGCAAAGATAACGGTGTGCAAACCGAATAATTTGCCATTGGGGATAAATCAGATAAGATAATTTTCCGCCGGACCCGCTGAAAATCCGCGCCAGGTATGTGGGTACTATGGATGTACTGTACCCAAACTTTAATGTAAATACATGTAGGCCCTAAGTATAAATCCGGATTATATATAATGAGTTAAAAGAAGGATAAAATAACTTACTTTTTAGAGACTGCTCATCATCTGGTGGAAGCTCTAAGTTCTCCAGATCCACTTCCGTTCTCCATAGCTCCGACAACCTTGGTGAATTTTTCAGGGATTTTGCTCGGACCTAGAATTCTCCACACCAATCTATCGTTCTACACTCAACTCTTTCGATGGGCCCCCTCCAGTCTTCTTGACATCCTTTAACTTCTCCTTCAAGCGTTGCTGGACATTGTTCCACTTTTTTTGTAATTGCTCCAATTGGCAAGCGAACTTTCCCGTTCTTACACCACCAATTCCTGCTGCAACCAAACTCCAAGCTTCCGCTCTATTGTTACGGCATTCTTCGTGTTGATCTTTAGAATTAATCACATACTTCTTCATCTCTAATATCTCCAAAAAAGTTGTTTCAGTTGAAGTATCCATTCTGTTCGGTTGTTGTTGTCTTGTGATTGCTGAGTAAATGCTGTGATCGTGAGGCAGGCGTGTTCTATAGTAATGTATCGATAAAAGTGCACCGATTACCAGCGTTGCCAAGTATTTCCGCAAGGTTAATCATGTGACGACCATAGATATCTCACTGCGACACTTTTATACAAGAAGTTCCTACTAGCAAGTGCCTACTTTGTGAAGTTACTTTTTATGCATACATATTGGAAGTAGATACTAGACAGAGTATATACTTGCAAGTAAGAACTAGGAAGTATTTACTTTCAAAAGTTACTTTTTATGCATACGGGCCAATGTCTTTTCAATAAACCCCCAACTTGCTATTACCAAGACATCGTCGTCAATATACCTCCAATTTGCTATTACCAAGACATGATTCATAAAACGCAACATATGGAATTTTTTGCTATAAAAAGCATAACTGAAATTATTCAAATACAATGAGTGGTTTAATCCATAGTTGTTATCCCTGATATTTCTTTCAATCCTTAATAATACCATAGAATAAAGTAGGGACCTATGACTTTTCAGAATTTTTAGAATTTTTTTAAAATGTCTATATTGTAGTTTAAAAGTTTTTGTGACAGTTCTACACATATAATACAAATTTTCATTTAGCATATAAAAAGTATAAGAATCTAATTAAGATAAATATTTAAATAAATTCTGTTGCACTGTTTGTAGAAACAATTCATGTTTTGTGCCTTATTAATCATATCTTGGTAATAGCAAGTTGGAGGGTTTTTGAGGGTTTATTATTGACAAAATAATGTCTTGGTAATGGCAAGTGGGGGGTTTATTGTTTTTCTTGGTAATAGCCACTTCCATTTGATAAACTTACATATTTTTGAGCTCAACAGATTTTCCTTCTTTTAAGACTGAACAGTATTAAACTTCTTTTAAGACTGAACAGGTTCAGTATTATCCGAAATTAGGTTAAAGAATATCGAGATATTTTATGTCAGTGCATTAACGAAACTTTTACGAAATAAGAAGTAATAATCAAGACATATAAATCTATGATGATATTTTGCGTAAGTTAACGTGAATTTTGGTAAAATTTAAAGCATATATTCCGTTACCAATAATAACCAATATTTACTTTCTTTAATGCTGTGTTATTTGAAATTTTTTGAAGGAAACGTACTTCGGGTGCACCCATAAATGTAATTCAAAATGAATTTAGGCTAAACTGTGTTTGCTTTTTCATTTACCAATATTTACCAAAACACTACGTAAAGGTAGCGTAATCTTGCCACACGGGCTATAATGCCAATCGAGTATGCGAAATATATATCAGTGAAGCATACAAATGAAATGCAGCAAGAATATTTGAAAAAAATGTTGGCCTGTCAAAATCTTGCGGTTGGATTACTCCATTCGTAGTTATAAGGTCTAATTAATATAGCTTCTTTCTAGGTTCATTGAGGCGTAGTTTATGACGTGGCGAAACATGCTCAACAGGGCATCGAATACTATGTGACAGCATAAACTCGCGCCAGGTGATAACCATTTTGCGTTTATAGGAGAAGATATTCACTACGAAAAGAGCATGGTTAGATAATTCGAATGTGGATTTTTGTTTTTTGTGCTTGTGCCATATCATATTGCTCATTTAGTTATTAATGATTTTGCAAATTCTAAAGCGGATTCCTCACCCTCAGACGCTCCCCCCGAAGGTCGAAGTCGGAGTGAGTCATTTTCACATCATCGATTTAAATAATGTCCACGGGCCACTTTCGATACGAGAAGCGGTGGCGGGCCACGCGTTGCCCACCCACTGGGCTACATCATAAGACTCATTAGCATTACTCAACAATTCTCTAATTACTTTCGATTCCCTTTCATGAAAATCTTGTCACTTTCTTTAGAAGGGTGTGATTTATTTGCATTATCCTCCCATTAGAAAGAAAGGAAATACTATTTCTTGAGGACAAATGGTTGCATAGGCCTGTAGCAACATAGTCTTCTTGTATTAATTCTAATTCTGCATGTAGATTACAAAGCTTCAGGAAGTTGTATTTATGGCACGAAGTTATTTTCGATTATTTAATACTACTTGTATTTGCTATAAGTAGACTGTTGTTAGAATTTAGCTTTGTATCGTATTTTCTATCAATAGAAAACAAAATTTGCTTTCTCAGTTGACTCGGCGTTTTAATTCCGTGTAATTCCGTTTAATTAGACAACGAAGGGGAATCAGAGCTATTGCTCAGACTGATTGTAAATGCGTTGACCACAAAGAGTTTACGAACAATTATTATGAGCATGTGTTTACAGGAGATCTGAAATTTATTGGTAATGAAGGCATCAGAAATTTGCTAAGTCTGTGTGCCAACCATCACCTACCTAAGCCTTTAACAAGGAAATATTGAAAACAATTACTTTCGCGTTAGAGAAGCACATCAGCAAGGCAAGTAAAGTTCACAAAATTGACGCTAGTGAATTTCAAGATTGGCGCAGTAGAATTATTACATTGGCCAGGGTTCGCCTGTATAATAATACTGAATATTGTATTCACAAGAACAGTGAAAATGCAAGAAAGGACGAAAATTATTATGTTACTTTTCAAAGAATTACATGAAATATGTCCACCGTCATTTCATCATTGTTCCGGTAGATAAAGCTATTAGCAATTAGGCTACGTGCTCATCTGCAAAAAAGTTCTACGTTGAAATTTTACTGAAAGAGGTTGGTTTATCCGGCAATAAATATGCAGGCTATAGTACGTGTATTTGGCAAGAACGCATTTTAAGGCAGCGCTTGAGTTTGTAGACATCGAAGTGTACGTCACTTTTTGCCGGCCACGTGTTTCGGCAGGCTAAAGAAATACCTATGGGAGGGAATTGCATCCCTCTTTTAGTCGACCTTCTCCTTTCGCATTGCGAATACATGACAAACTTGGTTAAAGACAAGAAAACAGGACTTCCTCGTTTATTATCCAATACTTCACGGTACATAAATGATATTTGCATTATTAACTACACGAGCTTTGATTCGAGAATTCCATTGGTTTATCCTGATAATCTAGAAACTAGTCGCAGTGGTCATGACTATAACCCACTGATTCGAATCCTACTTGTCTGGCAAGAATCCTGTGTTTCCTACCATAACCTGTGAAAACCGCCATTTCCTGGTAATTTCCTGGCAGGTTTCGTAGGAACTGTAATAGTTCCTCTATTCTTAATAGGATCTTAATAGGAAACACGAGAGAAATGTACTTGACCAGACCTGTCAGGATCCTATTAGGAAACACCAGAGAAATATGCTTGACAAGACCTGTTAGGATCTTAATACGAAACAAAGTATTAGGCAGTATTAGGAATGATTGAGATTAAACATTCAGATTACCACCAAAATTGAATCAATCTTTTAACTAAGATATCAGAATGATATGAAGTTTTTTCAAGTTTTGTTCACATTTTGAACACTTTAATTCAAGTTAAAAGCACCTGTCAATCAGCAACTTCAAGTGTAATTTACACGGTGTAATGTGTCTAACCTTATCTGCCATTGTATTAGAACATTCGAGTCAGGTCTTAAAAGAAAGGAAATCTGATGAGCTCCAAGAATATGTGAACTCTTTGATCAAATTTGGTCCCATCAGTTATTACAAACTTTAGAGTATATGACCCACTCCCATACTTTGTACTGAGATGCAATCGAGACTTCAGAAAAAGGTGCATCATGACACACACACACACAACGGCACGTGCGCACTGCTTACTGTCTCTTTCTTCCCGGTCGGTCTATCGCGACAGCTACTATTGAGGTTGTGTGTGTGTGCGCTCTGTCAATCGAAAAAAATTATACGACCAATGCGCTGTGATCTGTCCAGCATTCATTGTTTTTGTGAACTTCGAAGACGGTGAGTAAGTGTGGTGAAAAGTGTGAATGTAGAATGAATTGTGTCATGATTGCTTTTATGGGACAAAAGTGTTCCTGTTGTCCTTATAATTTTCAATGTAATTCCTTAGCCCGGTAATTGAGGGTAGGAACCTAACTTCTCTACATCTCCCTAGGAGTAGCTGGCATGCTTTTATACTAAGTTTTACCTAAGTTTAATTAATAGTACTAATTGACGTACGTAGGCTAAAACTTACATAACGTTTAACTTTCTTCGTAACAACATAAATGATTGGGTTTGCCGGAGGCTCCTGCACAAATTTTCGAACGTACGTAGAGTTAAACTTACATAACGTTTTAACTTCTTCGTACAACATAAATGATTGGGTTTGCCGGAGGCTCTGCACAAATTTTCGAACGTACGTAGGCTTAAACTTACATAACGTTTAACTTCTTCGTACAACATAAATGATTGGGTTTGCCGGAGGCTCCGCCCAAATTTTCGAAAACCAAAACTGAATTTTGGTTGAGGTGGGCCTGAGACACTGCTCAATTTTTCAATTTCAGCTGATGTAGACTAGTCGGACCAAAAATGGTTTTTTTTAGGTAGGCCGCAGGCTCTGCTCAATTTTTCGATTTCAGCTGTAGACTAGACGGATCAAAAATGTTTTTTTAGGTAGGCCGCAGGCTCTGCTCAATTTTTCGATTTCAGCTGTAGACTAGTCGGACCAAAAATGATTTTTGTTTGAGGTAGGCCGCAGGCTCTGCTCAATTTTTCGATTTCAGCTGATGTAGACTAGAGACGGACCAAAAATGATTTTTAAAACTGAATTTTGGTTGAACGTAGGCCGGAGGCTCTGTCCAAATTTTTTCGATTTTAACTGATGTAGACTAGTCGGACCAAAACTGATTTTAAAAACAGAATTTTTGTTTAGGTGGCGGGAGGCTCTGCCCAAAATTTCGATTTTAACTGATGTAGACTAGTCGGACCAAAACTGATTTTTAAAACTGAATGTTGGTA
Source organism: Prostheceraeus crozeri (assembly GCA_907163375.1). Classification (NCBI taxonomy): domain Eukaryota; kingdom Metazoa; phylum Platyhelminthes; order Polycladida; family Euryleptidae; genus Prostheceraeus; species Prostheceraeus crozeri. The sequence goes on along the minus strand of CAJQUW010002387.1, from coordinate 3,007 downwards.
GAATTTTCGATTTCCTGAAGCGTGGTCAGGTTAATTGATACAGGCCCAAAAAGATAATTGAGAGCTAACCTGTCTGAATGTAGGCCTATATATAGCTTTTATACATGCTCTTATAAGACTTTTATGAGAAAAAATGACACAAATGTTAACACAAATGCCTTGGATAAACTTACATTGACTCGACACAAAATGATGTAGGCCTAAATGCATGCTTTCACTAGGGCCTATATATTTTCCAACCAACCTGGTCATGTTGCTTTGCATTTCAAATTTTCGACATACTCATTCATGATGTACACTTTGGGACGGTGGTCGCGTCTTAGTTTATACGTGTAGAGGTTCATTTCCATTTCATTATTTCAAGTCGTGGCCGAGTACAGCCGGACGGAGTCCGACTTGATGAAGTTTTTGTGGATAAATCTTTAGAATAGCGTTCACTTTTTAATAACATGGATCGGCATACTGGTAACGCTTTCGTAGGAACCAATTGAGGCCCATCCATTACAGGTTGACCTTTATTAGGCCTACCAAATAATTTCCAACTGTTTCAGAACTTTACAGGTATGTATTTTCATTAAGCAGATACATTGCATGACTCGCGTCTTCGAAAATTGAGTTTTTATGCGAGTTGGTACCAGGCCTTGCCTATAGGCTGATAACCAGGCTGGGACCAGGGTTTAATATTTTTGTAACTCAGTTTAAACCGATTATATTTTTAACCGGTTAAAAGAGGATTCCCGGTATTTATTTAGTTGTCAAGGTTTATCGAAAACTACGAACCGTGTTTTATCTATAACCGCAATCGCTTGCGTGCTAGTTTTGGTTTCTACTAGTACATTCAGTGCTAACTATTCAATGGTCCACTTGATTATTACATCTCCAAATTGACGAATGTTATTTTATTAGAAGCCGATTTTGTAAGTAACACCTACAAATATTTTCTTTGCCAACTCAATTCAAATTGAGCTAGTTTTCATTGGCATTTGAATCAATGCACTGTATGTTGTTATTTGCTACATTCACCACTTTTTAGGTAAAAACTACAAATGATTGGTGTAAGACTTTCCGCAGTTATATAGGCCTATGTCACTCAATGCATTGGCTCACTATAGGAATAAAATTTTGATTATAAATATTATACATTTTGTATACATATAGGTATGTTCTATGATATTCAGTAATCAATTCCAACTAACGGTCATCGTAAATATGCCCTTTGTGTGCTTATTTTGACAGCTTTTGTCAGTGGAATCAGGTCGACCCTTACCAGATGAGCGGAGGGAATCAGTCGCGATTCTACAGAAGATTCAAGCTTGTCAAGTCGAGATGATGAAAGAAAAATGATGCTGCCCATTTAAAAAAAGACATATATTCTGTCAACAAGGAAGTCAAAAAGGTAGGGTCTACATTTTTACTCCAAAAGTGGATATTTTGAAATGTGTTTCCCTTTTCTAGATTCGACGACTAATTGAGGCACCGCAATCTGGTGATCTAACAAAGGTGGAGCCAATTGTAAGTGTTGAGATTTAGAAAAAGACTGAGTGATGTCCATATAGAATTCTCCCAGAGTACTGCCTATTTAAAACTGTGTGTATTTCAATCGCTTGAAATTTATTTTAAATGGTAATCACTACCATGCCTATACGATTCCGCGAATAAAAATTCGACCTTCCGGATCTACGATTTTACGATCGCGGTCAGCTATTTCTTACTGTATGTCCGCGATCGGGTAGTTATAAGTCTATCTGGTGCTTTATTCAATTGTAACGTATCATAATGTTTAATGCTCACTCATTGTTTTACAATTGTTATTAGCTGAAGGGGCATGCATTGGATAGCCTTTCAGATAGCGTCATATGGCCTAGGTCCATGTGTGCCTTTTTCAACGTGCGTACAAAAACCTGCACATATGTAGATCATGATATTGATTCAACTGCATGCACAACACACTTCGTGATAACTTGAGAAGGCGTCTTCAACATTTTTTGTGAAATGAGAGAAGTCCTTGATACAGATCTTCAACATGTTTAGCGACGAATATCAAGAAGCTCTGTGCGAGAATAAGTCAACCAAATTGAGAAAGTTTAAGAATCCCAGTAGAATTAAGGTTTTTCTACCAACGAGCAGACCTAATTTCAGTACCGGGTACCATTGTTTTGCTATAATTTACAATGATTATAAGACAACTATGAGGTACCGACGATTACGGAGAAAAATTAAATAAGCGTTTTTGAACTTAAAAAATATGTGAACTATAAATCATCTTCAAAATTTCGGACATTTTCAATCAAAATCACGGAAACATCAACTTAACTTCCGCGATACCCAGCTCTGCTAATTGATATTTTTCTTCACAGATGTACAAAAACCAGAATTTGGCGATGGCGACCGGAAAGCGGCCCAGCTTATTTGTCATTAACGTTGCCCAAATGGTCCTGGAAAGAACCAAATAATGAATTTCAGAATTTCACCACAAAAAAAGTTGGTCGGCCACCACTGCCGCCCGAATATCAAGAACAAAAGGAAATTATTAAAAGTAAGTTTATCGATGGCTGTTTATACTTCAATACAATTTTTTGTACTAAAAACAGAATAATGCTTTATTGAGTTATATCAGGCATAATAAGCAACAGTAGCACTAAATTAAGACACAAGAAAATTAGTCGCAAATAGTTGCGATAAGTTCTGGGTGTTAAAAGCATGAAGCATAGTAAAAGTCACTCAGTTCCTGTGGAATCACAAGATTCTGCTGTTAGGAAGCGAATAATGTTACAGATAGGATGCACAAACATATTTAGGGCATGTGGAAAGTGGTACATAGAAATGGACGAACATAATCATGAGTCACATATCAACAATTTTTAAGTAATAGAGCATATCAATGTACATGAAGATATCATTTGATAAAAAATTGTAAGGCGAGAGATTTAATGAAGGTTTTATTATCTTTCGCCTGTTGTCTCTGGAAAACACCGCGGAAATGAAAATAATGTCACAGTCGATGTCA
>CAJQUW010002386.1:0-137063 GCA_907163375.1 Prostheceraeus crozeri | reverse complement strand
TTAATACTTTAAAGTAGCTTGACGAAAAAGTACAATTTTCTTCACCGAAGAGATACACACCTCTGTGTATTTCTGTCTCTATATTGGTAAGATTGCTGATTATTGACAAAATGAAGCGCATAAATTTTATTCATAATCTCCACTATAAGTTGTGACAAAACTGCAGAGACTGAGATACACAGAAGTATGCTTTTCTTGGTGAAGAAGCTTTTACGTCACTACTCCCCATACTTGGGGCTAGGACGGTGCTGACATGGTCAGACTTATGGAGCGTTGTAGTGCTTTTAGTCCTGATGCTCATCCTGCCGACTTCCCAATGACACCTTAGGGGCTCGACCTCTGGACCAAACGATCGCTAGGCCAAGCACTTAACCACTGTGCCACGGAGACCACTGAGACTGAGGACAATTATTTTCCCCTTTGAAACAGTGGCAATTAGTCTGTCAATTAGTCATTATGGGCTACAAATAGCCTCTGATGTCATCATGTGACTTGAAGTTGATTCTAAAATGCCAATTTTGGTTGTAAAACGACATTTTGTAATATGAATTTATGTCCTATGTCAAGTAGCTACCACATTACTAATTTACGACGAAACAAGGCCTTTTAGAGCATTACCTTTTACATGCAAAACATTACCATCAGATTAGGGACTTGTGAAGCTTCGAGATTAGATTCGAGAAAATTCGAATGGGTTCGATTGGGCAAGTCAAAGGATGCTCCAATTTTTCTATAACTGATAATCTCTATGCTAGACACGACTGGACAGTGACGTTGTAATAACTGAAAGCTAGCTCAAGCTATTAGTACAATGATTGCATGATGTCTTAAATTATTTCTATCTTTCACTTGTTCATGCACATAGTAATTGCATGACTTTGAGTCAAAAACGCAGAAGTTTACATATTCTACTCTGCTATATGTGCTGGAGAGATTTTGGCAAGAATTAATTAGATATGAATCACAGACTTGTACTCTCCTTGATAAGAATCGTATTTGCGGACAGCGATAGCATCAGAAGCTATAGGCATTATTCAGGATTTTATTCAGCGAGTTCCCAAGTTGCGAACAATTCGCTCTTTCAAATAACAATTTTGGTGAGCATAGAGCAAGGGTATAGAATATGTCATCTTACTTTTAGAAGCTTCTTCTTCTCTGGGGAGAGTCCTCCGAGACCCTTTCTCTTCCCTTGGACCTTCTTCTTGGAGGCTTTACTTGCTTCTTCTTGCTCCTTCATCTTTTTTTCCTGGTGGATGAAACGAAAGCATCGTTTTTGTATTGATAATTGATGTGATCTGACATGAATATTTCGCAGAGCGTAGTAATTCTGTGTGGAACGTTGTGAAAAAGCCTCAGCCTGTGTGCCTCAGCTCAATATCAATAATCCAAAAGAAAGAGAATGCCAAGTAAGCTAATATCACTTTTATAACGAAGAAATTCCAATTAATTTGTTATAAAACTAATGTAAGCTAACTTAGCATTCACCTACTTTTGAGTTATGTATACAAACAATTAAAGAATTGATTAAAAATTGGGTAAAAAATTATTTAGCAACTGAACCGAACAGGAATACAACTTGTCTACATCCTTGTATAAAATATTTGCCAGATGAGCTGATAACAGGACTATTTCCCTCAATTTGAACAAAAGCGAGCATTGCCAAAAATAGTCATTGGTTCACAATGAAATTTTATCGTCTCCTGTCACACAAAACCCCACTTACTTTTCTTTACCTGTTCAAGGAAGCATATCTCTTTACTGCATCTCAAGCTAACACTACGCTTCCTAGAACTGTAGATCTTAAATACATGAACTCCTTTCCCTCTAACTTTTTATCGTGATGGATTCCTCCTTTTACCTATCTGAGAGGTGTTGACCATTACTGGATTGCACAAAAAATTTAGATCTTCCAGCTTAATATCATCAGGAAATGATTTATTAGGGTAAGTTCAATGTTTCGTTGTTCTTCGACATGACACAAGGACGACTTCTACCGCCATGGGGTGCAACATAAATGTAAAATAAAGGGCAAGAATTGTGCGTTATTTAACTGTTGTACCCTATGTTTGCAACAAAAAGAGGGAGGCGGAGGACTTATTACTCATATCTTTTGCAACTGTATATATAATAGAATGTTCTCATTCTAGTACCCTTACGAATGGCTGAATGCAGATTAGAGGTCTAAAGTCGACGGAAATTTGTCCTCAATACGACAGGAGTTTTTCAGCCTTAACAAGAAAACGACTACACTGCCTTAACATGACACGACACGAACACGAAGTCCAAACCGCCTGCGACTAGCACGAAATTTATCTTGCGAGTAATTCATCAAAATATGTTTTTTAATGTAAAACAATAGTTCACTTGAGGGGACTATACTAACTTAAAGGAATTACAAAGTACCTTGAATTAGATCAAAAGTTAAGTGATTACTTTCAAATGGCTGTATACCAGTGGCCGATCTAAAAGTAATAAGATGCCGCTTTAGAAGTTATGCTGAACTCAGAGTACACCGCTCATTGTTTATGACAAACCCCGCTGTTGAAAATACGCGTCACTTGTAGCGGAAATGGCTAGGTTAGTGATATGGCGTGGACGAAGCGTGCACTGCTATGTTCAAATTAGGGAAGTGGGTAGCGCGCTCGGTCCAACTACGGACTGAGGGTCCGCACAGAAGACGTTTTGACATCAGATAATCGTCCAGCATTTCGACGAAATTCTTAATAGAAACAGACGCAGTGAAGAATAAGGGCATATCAAAGTCGTTGAAGTCACTCAAACCCACAACGGACACATATAGTGAGCATGTTAAATAGAAGTGAGGACTTTATTTTGAACATAGCACAGCACTGTTCCTGTTAATAAAAGAACTTCTATAGATAACACTGGTGAGCAATTCTTAGCAAGGAAAGTTGTTGAGCTTGATAAAAGCTATTGCTCAATAAGCAGCAGGTCTATGGTCATAGTTAATAACTAAAAGTTCATTCGCAAACCTTCGATAATATAGTTTGAGGAGAATATGTGATTGTGCAGCGGTAGCGTTGATCTTGGAAGCCCTACTATATAGCCGCAGAAATTGATACCATAAAAATCCTACTTTTCCCTTTGTTTAAGTTAGTAGGACTGGTATGGACAACTGCTTGTCGATGGTATTTCAACTGCCCGATCAGGAACCGATCTATGTCAATGTTGACAGAATTAAAACATTGAAACGTGGCAATGGTTGCAAATTCTTGCCGTATGTCGATGTTTTGTTAATTTATCGATAAGATTTCATATTTAAAGAAAAAATGAAAATAACCAATCATCTTTGCCATTGTCGGTTGCTATCGCTTGGATGCAGTTGTCATGACAACGGATGCCTACGTCGTAGTATTGTTTCAATGTGCATGTCCGCTCTAGTTCTTTTGTTGAAGTGTCGGATTTCTTGGTTATTTTATTTTGTATTCCTATTGCCGTCATATTGGTAAAATTCAAGAAATAACTATGGATTGTGAAACACTTAGCAGTTTTCCTACATTTTCTTTGGCAGAAAAGAAACTATTTATCAGAATCGCATGAAATTTGAAACATGATTGAGTTCAGAACATCAACTTCGATATTAAAGTTTAAGTGAGTCACATGATTCAGTATTTGATGTTTGAGTCTCTACAAAATGAGCAAAATCGCCAAAATTAAGTCAAAACATGAAATTTGCTCATTTTGTAGAGGCTCTCAGACATCAAATACTGAATCATGTGATTCACTTCAACTTTTATATTGAATTTGATGCTCTGAACTCAGTCATGTTTCAAATTTCATGCGATTCTGATAAATAGTTTCTTTTCTGCCAAAGAAAATGTAGGAAAATTGCCAAGTGTTTCACAATCCAAAGATATTTCTTGAATTTTACTATTAGATTCCAATGGGAATCCTTTAAACCTACCTATAACCGAAAGCGACTGAGTGTGACACTTAAGAACTTGATTTTTGTATTCAGTGTTTCAAGATCTACAAATCCTTTGTGCCTTTGATCTACAAATCTATTAAGCCCTTTGTGCGCGAATTTAGGAAGAAAGCGCCCGTCCTATTGGAGTTTTCCCTAGTCTTCCTCTCCAGATTATTAAATGAGTAGCCGGAGGATTTTTTCTTCGAGTATGCCAACTTGCAAAATTGAACTGATCATTACTTTTTTCGAATAATTATGCGTGCTTATTTAGTAATCAGGGATAATTACTGCGACGCTTTATAGCAGCTAAATACAATAAATATCAGCTATAGGTTTAAATAGCAGCCTGCTATTGAACTGAAAAGTCAAAAAATCTTAACAGAATGAGCTCGAAAGAAATGATGCCAAACCTTAGAAACTGATCAGTGTGATTTCACGGAACCAATGACTATAAAATCGCGTCTGTTGATTAGAGTTTAATATATTCCAGAGTTTCGAAGAACCAGTTCCGAAACGGTACCGGGATCTAACCCTACTCTAGATCCGCTTCGGTTTCACGTTCTTTTCAAAACAATACGTATTTGACATGGCGACTTCGGAGACTTTTTGAGATAATGAAGTGCACTAATAGGTACCGGTTTATGGATTGTTGACATCCTATGACAACGCGAAATCGGTTAAGCAGTAGTCATTAAGAAGACGACTCAGACAGGAGCTACTGACACTTTCTTCCTAAAGTCGTGCACAAAGAGCTTAATAGCATGGGTTTGTAGATCTTGAAACACTGAATACAAAAATCAAGTTCTTGAGTGTCACAGACAGTCATTTTCGGTTATAGGCAAGGTTAAAGGATTTCCATTGGAATCTAATGGTAAAATTCAAGAAATAACTATGGATTGTGAAACACTTGGCAATTTTCCTACATTTTCTTTGGCAGAAAAGAAACTATTTATCAGAATCGCATGAAATTTGAAGCATGATTGAGTTCAGATCACCAACTTCAATATAATAGTTGAAGTGAGTCACATGATTCAGTATTTGATGTTTGAGAGTATCTGATGTTGATGTTCTGAACTCAATCATGTTTCAAATTGCAGAATTAAGGTTGTTTATTTTCCTATGTACAGCAATACCATTGAGGTTGGAGCATTTCATCGTTTTCTATCTTCGCATTCCTAGTGAAAGCCCATGGCACTGTGGTAATTCCTATGGTTCACAATTTGGACTTGGAGATATATCAACTTTGACACTTTTTGAAATCCCTTGCTGTATTGGTTGTGGGGGAAACTATCATAGATTTGAGTGTCTGAATAAACCCTGTGTCATCATTAATTCAAGTTTGCGGAGCCAGGGTAACCAAAGGTCTTCGGTTGAGTAAAAACGTCATCTCATGCGTACTAATAGATTTGAGACTATATACTAATAGATATGAGACTGAGTACTAATAGATTTGAGTCTTTCACAGATTAAAATACTTAGATTTTTAATGTCATTGATTATAGATTCAACAACAATTCATTACCCACCTTGATTGCCAAACGACGGGAGATCATGCTCATAGTTGAGAAAAGTACTTAAAGAAAGAAAAGACTTAACGTTAATAGAACGTTCGACCATAAAACAGAGAAGTTACTTTTTTTAATTTTCCCGACTATCAGCTTAAATTGTCTGGCGCTACGCGATGAAGATTTAGACTGTCATTTGAAAGGATATATACTGTATCTTCATTCCACCAAATAGATCCAATCGCTTTAGTTGATTTTTTCATAATTTGAGATTAGCCGAAAACTGAGATGTTACCATAAAGATATCTCTCCTGTTAAAACGTTATACGCTAACCAATTGGTCAAAATACATTAGGTTAATCAGATTTTACTCTATATAAAGCATATGCTCAAACCCGCATAATGCAATCAATGTAATTGTATAAATGTGTATCAGTTATCGATTCAGAATCGGAACATCGCATTATCGATTTTTATGGCAACATCACGGCTTTCGGCTGCTCTTCAATTATGGAAAGCGGTATGTTCGTTAAAACAAATCCAATTCGATATCAACCTACTAATCAAAATATATTGTTAGCGGACTTGCTCAGCATATGCTGATCATTCATATGAGGCTCATGCCTTATTGAAATCAATGTTTTCGGCTGATAAACCATATTATAGAGTAAGTCACAGTAATCATTTTGCAAATGACGCTTGCGCGATTTTCAGTATTAGCGCAATATAAATATTAAAATCATGCATTATGATTATCGCTGAAACAGTGTGATGCAAAGCGGCGACAGCATATTATATTGAAAAGCTTTTAGAAAGATGTATCAAACGACCAAAAGAAGCATTTGAAGAATGACACATATTCGTAACACATTCCAAGTCCAGCTTTGTTCATTAATATAATTTGATGAAATGCGATAAACCAGTGGAAGTTCAAATTAATTTACAGTCGTTCAATGCCTTCCTGTAAATTTTACTGCCTGAAGCTATGACATAAGTTGTAGCCATCATTATTCATTGAAAGCATGTGATTTGAAATGAACATAAGTGGAAATTATTATTGAGCGTTCGTTTGTGAATCATGCTGGGAATCAGGAGACTATTGATATAACCTCTTAAGTGATAACAGTCTAAAATTGTGGCTTGAATAGGAGAGTTTTTATGAATTTTCTCAAAAATCCCAGCATATTTTGCAAACAATAGCTCAATAAAGTAGCCTACTTCGCTTGACAAGTGCATTATGTAGTACCTATCTAAAGCAAGATGATAAGATTGTTTAAATAGCTTTTGTTTTACTTTATATACAATTTTCTGCTTATTTGTTATGCTGTCATGTAGTATCAGACTTCGTTGTTCCATTATACATGTAAGTTTGATATGACCTAAATCGCTAACTTATAGCGATAGAAGGCAAACTGATAAATTAGAGTACCGAGTACTCTTTCTCAGATCAATTCAAATCCAAATGCTACTTTCTTGTGCTTGAAACATTTTCACTCTATATAAGTGTTGGATGTGGGCATTTCATTTTGCCAACAATACTGTCTTGAATATTACTTTTTTGCGTTCGATGGGAAGGATATGTGTTTTATATAACTATTCCAATATTTTGTTATCTAATATGTTTCGCTACTCCAATACGTATATCTATTTTGAGAGATGTCTTGTCTGTAGCCCGTCACAAACTACAAATATGTAATGACATTACATGAATAAATAGAAAGCAGGAACGATTAATTAGATACAACCACTCGGTATGACCTAGATGTTACATTATCGTTATTAAAGCAACAACAGAAGTGAATTTAAAATGCTAAGACGCTTTCATGCAATCGTGAACAGCATTAAAAACTAAACAGCATTGTTGCATTACATGAACCTTCACTTTCATTTGAAAGTATGCAAAACATCACTTTATCAGATTATATTTTTATTATAAAATTTCACTCTTAACAAAATGAAATAACGCTTGCAATTGAAAGAGAATATCTGACATTCAAAATACTTAAAATAATAAAAAAAAATATAATTGTACTTTAGATCCCACCCAAAAGATGGCTGTTTAAAAGTGATATTGCAATGTAAGTATCGCACAGTAATTCATCATAATGGTCATTAGTTCAAGTCCGTACAGACATCTTTTGCAGCTTAAGATCCAGAATCAATTACTTCGCCAGGATGATGAGGATTTTAAGGTTTATAGGTCCTATCTGAAATAATATCTTAGAGCCATGAAGCCCGCGAAAAATGTGTCTTGGAATGTGACAGTGTATAGTGATGGGAATGGTGATCGATTCGGTGTATTACATAATCAAATAGTCAGGAACGCGTCAGTGAATCCTCATGATACACAAAAATAAATCGCAGTTAGAAATTCGAAAGCTTACAATTCGAATTACAAATTGCCAGTTTAGCCTTAGTATCCTAAATTCCCTCCGCATACACTATTTGTAAAGAATTACAAAAAGAATTTGATCTATATGTAAATGTATATTAATCTGCATTATTGACTCTTCGCTCAATTCTAGAGAGGATCGCTAGATCTTTGCTTTCTAAATTGTTGAAATTCGTCTTCTTGAACAGATTAGAATCTTTCCAAGACTTTCAATGCGTTCAACGCTTCTTTTACAGTAAACAATGGCGATTGACTTCTATACCACACAGTTCGCGATTTCTATCTTCTTTTCATCAGACATAACTACAAGTTGTTCATATTGTGCGCGCTCGGCTGTCGGTGATTTTAGACAGAAATGCGTGTATGCAATATATCCTTAATTTTTTTGTCACTGTCATTGGTATTATTTTCGTTGCAAAATTTTGTGTGACTAAACCAGTGTAATAGATTCTATCAAAAACATCTTTTATGCTTTTCGAAGAAAATTTTGAAATGATTTACGGCGGTAGAAAGGTTGTTTATGGAATCATGGGTTTCACGAATGGTCATGATTTGCGTTGACTATCAACAATAATTTCAAAATTGTTGCTGCAATTCCCATGGAATGGGAGCTTGTTCATTGTTAATAGCATGTGTTCTAAAGGGAAAATTTTTCGAGAGGCACTTTATAGTGAATGCAGGTGAAAATCTGATAAACAGGAATGATGGCAACATTTTCACATTATGTAGCAATTTTCCATATATAGTTAATTTCCTACTACCTACATGCGCTTATGATTTAATTTTAGCTTTATCAGTTTTAAGAGCATATATTAGCATATAGATTGGATTCTATTACCTTAGTTGAGTAATTACTTACTGGAGAAAAATCTGTCTTACTGGAGCACGATGTCAGTGCTAAGTTGCATATGATAATACCTTTATGTGAGCGAAACGTCGCAATAACTATAAGCAACATAACAAAGTATAATGTTAATATCAAATGTTTCTAATCGACTGTATAAAAATGTAGAAGAAAATTATGAATAACAAAATACTGAAAAGGCATCCGCTTACACTGTAAACTGAGAATAGAGAAAAATAACAGTCAAAATTGTATTTTTAGGATATTTCCTGTTTTTTACGATGTCAATATCAAAATCCGAAAATTGATCGACATATTCATTGTAGTCATTAAAAGACGTCGCTCAGCAGAAATGTATCTGATTCTGTTATCATTTTCACTGTTATTTAACGCTGTGCAGTTTACAGTGTGTAAATGGTATAAAAGACATCAAATAAGATATCAGAAGCGTTTATATAGCGTGATATGTTTCTGGTTATAGGAAAATAGCACATAACAATTTGCAGATTAGCAGTTGCACATAGAGTTTGAGAATTTGCGATAACGAGCTTTGCAGTAAGCATGCATAGCGTATTTTGTTGCGCAGATATATGAAGGCAAAGCAAAATTGTGGCTATTCATCAATGGACAAACCTCCGCTTTCCTTTGTCGTTCTTGTGCAACCTAAAAAGTACTGCAGGTTAATCAAATAATCAAAAATAAGTTGGAATTTATAGCTACGGAGAAAATTAAGCTAGGACAGTTGTTCTTATGGCAACATGTTTCTCTATCATAAGCATTACCTCTTCTTTCCTCTGTTCTTCTTCTCTTCGTCGGCGCTCTTCTTGTTCCTGTTGTTCCCGCATTTCTTGTTCCTCCTACAATAAAACAACGAATCATGACATCACAATGGTAAGTAGAAAACAGTAGAGAGAAACAGTTGCAAAAGCAAATGATAAATTGAAAGAATAAACCTATTACACACTGGCTACATGTCATCCTTTAAATATACTTTTATCTGGGCATTGTGCACTATTTAGCTGTGGCATTATGTGGAAAATTGAAAGCAACAGTGTATCTCGCAATTATGCTACGAGTATTTTCTTACCTAATAAGAACTATAGAAAGTCTCTTAGAAGCCGGAAGTCTCGATATCTCATTTTAAATCTTGTCAGGGGTATATATGTGTGCAAACCTTGGGCATCTATATATGCTAGCACCTGGCATGTCACTCTGTAATCTTCACACTTACAAGCATGGCGTTTATTTCATGGTATTATCATAATCTTGGCTTATCAAATATCTATCGCCGGATCCCGGCCTACTTATATTACAATATTCCAAATGGTTACGTTACTGACAACATCTCAAACTTATCGTGAATTCTTTTCATCATATTCCAATTGATTACATGTAGCCGAATTACATCAGGAAAATCATTTGGATGACTTAATGCTAATTGACAATGGATTTGTTCTCTCTCGCCATGCGGTATTTACTGGCGCCGTATTAATCCATCTTTGCGAGTGAGATCAGAGGACTTATTAGTTTAATGTGCAAATATTTTGAACCGCGTTACTATTTGACGCACGGATTTCGGCTCATGATCCTGGTCATTTATTTCTCTTTTGGAAATTATTTGGCGCTGAGTGTATTTAATTTAGCGACAATGCTCGAACATCGCGTACCATGTTTTATTTAAACTCCGGATTTGGGCCTACAGCGGACAGCATTTTCTCCCATGGAAACTCAGTCGTCAAAGGAAAATATAATATATAAACTTATCTACCAAGACCAAACGACAACGACCAACAACCGCTCACTATCTTGAACTCCGTCTTACTCGCCTGCTGAACTCCACCAGTGACTTCCTCCGAGGGCATCGCTTCCCTATTCACTTCTTCTGGATAAGTATCACATTCTTTGTATTCAGAAGTACTGATTCATTGTAATCTTATTGTGCTGATTTTTGAAAGTTATATTATACGTTCGACTTGCACCTTTTCCGTTTTTGGTTAACGTTTAATTTGATGGTTTTATTTTTAAGTGGTAGAAATAGTAATAATTTTTGGATACGTCAGGCGAGCTATTGGGGTAATTAATCGTGCGTTAAAGAGAAGATCAATTTGTAAAGATCATTATAATTCTCACAGTTTTAGAGCGGTCACTTCTTTTCAGTGGCTAGTAGAAAAATCGTTTAAGTGTAAACTACACCATTCCATCAACCAAATTATTAACGTTAGATAAAAAGAAGTTTACATTTTTGGCGACCACGCCAGGACTGGCCCATATTTCTGACGGTTTTTACGGACATCTTTAGTTTGTCTTTTCAACTGTGTAGTACCTTGGACGCACGATTATACGCCCCTTTTTATTAGGGAAGGTTATTGCCTCGGAGGATCAATTAGTCACATAGGTTTATGTTTCATCTTGTTGTAACTTGTCCACACTAGGTTGCTAGTTCATTCGTATATCCGTATATTTGTCGGTTACTACGTACTGTGTTGGTTTCTGTTTTGACGGTAATTGTAATTTCAGATTTATTCACTGGTTTTGTTTGCTTCAGTTATTGTCTGATCTCTGCTTACGTTGATATTAGAGGATGGTCTTTGAATTGTCTTATTAAGGGACATCTATTTATTTTATTAGCTATAAACGCTACGTTCGGTATAGGAGAGGACGACGTTAAAACGTCTGATTAAGAGACCTCTACCACACTCGTCATTTTAATTGATTGAGGACACCGGTGGAAGGACGCAATTTATCGGTACCGGTAGATGAATTGTTGTTTAAGAGACCTTCCGGGAAAATCCAGCGCTGGTCGGATTTCAGGAATTGCCTTAGTCTCACTATTGTTCAATCCTGGCGGCGTAGGAGGTGACTAGAATTCACCGATTAAGAGTCCTACGACAGTAGAGTATCTTTCATACCTGTGGTTAGCTTCTTGTGAATCGGATTTTCAGTAACTCTTGTGTTCGTCAGAAACTCAATTTCTTAACGTGGTTTACCGTTTTGTTAGACATTGCTAGTTTAACTACGTGAATTGCTATCTATATCTTGATATAAGTTGTTGTATTTTAGTAGCAACGTGGACCTGACAATTTAACGATTTCTATAGTATAATTCTTTCATTTGTGACGACAACAGAAACTAGCAAACTAGCGAAAAGGTGTAATACGAACGTTTAATTACATTGTGACTGTGTCAACTAGTCTGTCAATAAATAATTTTACTCGAACTTTTTGAGTCATTTCCAACTTCGCGTGGAAATTATTAATTTTCTGTAAATACACTAACACGGAAGACCCGTGTTGTCTTCACTACGTTTGGTGGAGATATAAGGACTTCTTCAAGTAATATCATATACCATTCCTTAATCGTGTCTATACTCATTCCTATCTATATTATCTATAACTAGAACGAGAACGTTGTTCATAATTTCCATTCTTAATATACCTCACATCAACGAGGGCTAGGGTTGATTTCGGTGCCTATTTTGCATATTTCATTTTTGTTTCATACATTCTATTGATTTGAGTATATCTTCTCTATCGTATATTGAATTCTCTTGATCTTTTTTTCTTCTCTGTGCGACTTGCTGCTTGCGAGTGCTTGTTCGAAAATATATTGTGAGTCTTGTTGTGAGTTGTTTTGCTGCCTCTTCTTTCGTAATTAACTTTGCATATATGTTCGTACGTTTTGTGCATGTGTATTTTGTTTCTCTTTTAGCCGGTAAGTATTGACTCCATAAGTTTTAAGTCCCTCGAATACCAGCGTGTAGGCTAAGATTAAGGGAATATTTCCTCTCTTTGCCTAAAGAGTCATTTAGTCTCAATACTGTAGGCCTGTAAGTAGTCCTAAATAAACAGTGAAAATCAGTATCATTAGTATTAAGTCTTAGTCTGTCAGTTTTAAAACGAGCGTCAAACGCTTTTTTTCTATAAACATTAGCATCTCCGCAGCTTAGTTACATAGGCCTACCTCTTCAGATTTATATCTAAGTTGATCAAAATTTCTTCAGTCCGATTTCTCCCGAAGCATCTGTAATTCAAGTACATAACCGCGTGACAATCCTTTCTACCATTATAAATTCATATCACAATCCCTATGAGCAAACGGCAAAGAGCCGATAAAGCCGTTGCGGCGTCGCGTACGGTGGATACCCCAGTTCCTATGGTTATCGATGATGCTGATGATGTTTTCAAGACGTCGGGGCCTCTGCTTCGACCGCGAGCAGGAGCGCCTAAACCTTTGACCGACGTCGGTGCGCCAAAATGTCTTCCGCCTAACGCAAACACTGCCTTATCTATTCCTGTCTTCACAGGCGAGAGCGAAGATTCCGAAATGTCGTTTACTGAATTTATTGAACATTTTGATTTAATAGGCCGGGCTCTCGGCTGGACAGAATTACAGAAGGCTCACTTATTACCCACGTATTTTCGCTCATACGCCTTGGAAACTTATCGAAAAGTTCCACCTTCAGCACAAAGAAACTATGCAATGTTAGTGAAAACAATGAAAGATTTACTTAAGCCACCTGAAGCCGAACGATTCGCATCGGCCGAATTACATAATCGAAAGCAGCGAAAAGGAGAATCAGTCGCTTCCTTTGCCACGGAAATTCAACGACTTGTCCGTAAAGCATATCCTCAAGCTGATGCGAATACGAGACAAACGTTAGCGCGAGAGGCTTTTGTGTTCGGCCTTGCACCTTCTCTGCGAAAGTACACATTACAAAAGGACCCCGCGACCTTGGAAGAAGCTATAACCGTCACTCGAAAATTGCAAGCCCAGGAGAATCTCTTTGGCGATTCGGAGGAGTCAAAGACCATCACCGCAGTTCAAGATGTACAAGATCGCATGGATTCTTTAGTGACGGCTATCAACTCTCTGAATACCTTCCCGAAAGCTACGTATCCAACCGCCCCGCCTCCAGGTGCCTGGGCCGCTTCTCCTGAGCAAAAACATACTACAGATAATCGAGCTATTTGTTATTTATGTGGCCGACCCGGTCATATCCGTCGACAATGCAGGACTCAAGTAACATTTGCCGATGAATATCGTCGTGCGCCACCCCCGCAAGCTCGTGGCTTTCGCGCTAAATATCGTGGACATAGCCCGTACTACGGTTATCATCAACGCTCTTCGACTCCTTTCTCATACGGCTCTCCCAGGAATTTGGTTCCAGGTTCCTACAATAGACTATCGTCGGCAACGCCATGCTTGTAAGTGTGAAGATTACAACTCATTATAAAATGATGTCTCTGATATGCTACAGTTGCCCAACTCTTTCGGTAGCAAATTATCACATTAAATATTGATTCAGTGAAGTTTGATCATCGCATCAACTAACAAGATGATTTCCAGATGTTATGCTGTTTGCTACCTCAGTAGCTTGAAACTTCAATAATGCAACACTTGAAAATGTGTGGTTATGTAGAATCTGTTGAGCCTAGTGAACGCCAACACACCGTTTGAGTTCATTTGGAGAGCAAGTATAAACATGGATAATGTTTGAATGAGGTTTAATTGGGAAACCAAGTAGAACATGGGAATTACTTTTACTCATTCTATTAATTTCATCCTCTTCTTCGACTAAGAGGAGCCCAACAATAATAAAGCGAGTAAAAATAGTTATACCATCTTCTTCTTTCTATACTTGTTTTACCAATTAAAACTCACGAGAAAAGTGACTAAGGAAGGCCTATTCAATTCATGCTTAAACATTTTGCCTAGGCAAAGGATGAACGTCCGAAACGTCGGCAATGCATTGAATATCTCGAAAAAAGTGATCTCATTATTTTTCTTAAAATTGAAAAAATGAAGCAACATCTAGCCAGACAAAATATGATAAATATGCACACTTCTGCTGTAGTAGTTTCTTCACAGAAGTCTAAAAAATATTTAGATATTCTCTATGCTTATAGTTTTGCATTAATACCTATTTTTCATTCTTCATGAGCCACAAAAATACAAAAATACGAGAAAAAATTAAATTGAGAGCTTACTTCCATTTTCTTCTGTCTTTCTATTTCACGAGCTCTCTCTTCTTCTTCCTGAAAAACATCACATCAATGAAATATTACTTAAACGCCGACTTCTCTTAAATCTAAATGCAATTTTTGAGAGCTAAAAGGGTCATTGATACTATTACAGTTGATTTTTAGCTTAAATATGTTTATAAATAATCGAGAGCGAAAATACAAGTACTGTGAACTTTTATCTATGTTGAACCACGTCTTAGGTTCTTTGGTATATGAGCAGGTATACTTACAGCATACACAATAAAGATGTGTGCTACATTAATACATTCTATGATACAATGACCAATAACAAGCACATGACATTGCTCAGGCGAAGGAACTTTTCTGTGTATTCTCATGAGGGTTCTGGATGTGAGAACAATCATGCAAATTCAAATTCATATCATTTCGGGAACTGCAAGCTTTCGTTCGGTCATTCCTCGTTTTGCGTCTATTCTCTTCTGTCTTAAGGCTGGACGAAGTTGTCAACTTCATCAGTATCACATAACTTATAGTGTGTGTTAGTAATTTAGATGCAGATAAATCGCTATCTACAGACTTCTACAAATATATAAATGCTTCAAATCGTGCTGTCACAGCTCAAGTTCACAAATTTGTCCAAAGGCATATTGCACAGGTGTAAGCTAATAATTCAGAAATGTCTCTGCAATCAATAAGAAACAGACACACGAGTAAAAAAACAGAAGTGAATCTCGACAAGTTGTCAAAAGCTGCATTTCAGGTAGCTCGATACCTTCCATAAACGTATCCATACGAGGGCCGCATTCACGCGGCGAAGTGATCCAAGCTTCCTGACATTTTGTTATAGTGTATTTTGTATTTTCAAAACTAAGCCCCAAAACCTCTAGATTTGGTCGATTGGAAGAGTAATATTATTATCTATTTTGAAAGGTACTTTTTACAACTTTTTGTATTGAAGCTTTCGATGTAATTCAGTGCAGTTCAGCTTTCGAGTTCACTATTCCAGAAATATGATTTCATAGATCAAACGATGAAACTTAATCAAACCTTTGCTGGAGCAATGTGATACCTTTAATCCGGATGCCCTTTCAGCAGACTTCCAATGACAATTTTGTACCTTTTGACTTCAAGTTCAAGCCACCGAGATGACAAATACTTAACTACTTGCCACAGAGACCACAAAAAAATCGCTTGGAAATTTACTCGCTTGGAAATACTTACTAAATATTGAAGATGTGAACATTATGTATGTGGACATTCGTACTATACTGCTGATTTTCATGCTATCGTCTATTTTTCCAATCTGGCTTGCATATTTATTATCTTTTCTACATTATTTAGTTCTATCATACTATTTACATTCCCTCTACAGTAGTTACTGTTTATATGTTCATTATTTATAGTTTCATTGTTTTCCATATTTGTTACCTCGTGATGTTATGCATGAAATGTTTTCATTTTATGTTTATTAGGAATTATGAAAGCTGCACTTCTACCTACAATACAGATCCATAGTTCATGTGACAAGTTGTCTCTTTAGCTCCGTGGTAATATCACTACATGAAGACGAACAATTTTTTCCTTTCATAATCCCACAAAAACTTTGAATATCACTAAGTCGCTCTTCTTTAAAATCTCCTTTCAAAATATCGAGGTCATATTTTAATAAGTCCGTGTCATAGAGTAAGTATATAAGGTAGAGTCGCAACTCAGCATTTGATCCCCAATGTGTATACACTTTCGAATTTACTAAATGAACTCGAGGCGAAGACAATTGGGTATTGTTACCAAATGTGAGATATGCAAATCTTTGCAGTTTTGTAGAAATTGCCATGGAATCGACTGAACATGATAATAATGTAGAAGGAATGATAGTATTTTGCTGAACTGCCGTGTCATGACAGCCTTGGAGAGGTAATGTTTGTTAAATTAGCAATTCGATAGGCTGCTATTATACTTTCATGCTCAACCTCATTTTCTTAAGCGTGATCATATCACAAGCAACGTCTGCCACTGGTAGAGCAAAATAACGTAATCAAAGACAATGATTTCAATTAACTTTAAAGGAAGTAAATGGGTCCACATCACAATTCAGATTCCAGAAATGAAGCATGAATTTAATGAATCATAATATTTACGCCGCTGAAAATTGTAATGATCTTGGTATTGATTCTGGATTTAGGCAAAACGAGCGTCTTTACAGCTCCATTTATTCCACTCGATCAACTCAACTACAAATCATGTTATGGATATCAATTCAAATCATAGAACATAGTATTGAGATCTAATGTTCATGAATAATCTAATGATCCAATGATATGAAATAAATAGATATCTAAACATGTCACAAAAATTGAATTAAAAGCTTGAAATTTTAATCAAGAAAGCACAATAAGATCTCGACTTTTTCATAAAGACTTCCATTATAATGCAGTTCATGAAATTTTCTTGATAAGTCCGCTTAGTGAAGATGCTTATTAGGAAATATTCACTCCTTTTGATATCCAACATGTTTCATATTACTTGCAAAGTGGCTTCATGTCGGTGCTATATAAATTTGCAAAATCGTAGCTTTCTATAAACTGCTCAAATAATTTTTTGGAGCGCACGAACGTAATCTCCGCAAAAAACTGAATCTTTTGATATAAAAATTTTCACTGCATACAGATACTTTCTTAAGTCGACACTCGACTTACTATGTACTTACTCTATGGTCCGTGCACTTTCAAATGAGATCTTGAAATTTCACTTTTAATGGTGAAATAATACAAGAAATAATATATGTATGTAAGAATATTATTTCATAGATGTATCGGTGCGTTTACTAATAAAAGTAAAATTTAAATTTATAGAATTTTGCAATAAAGTTGCATTATGTTTGTTTGCTTTATATTCCATGCACGAATTAACGTTATCAAAATCTGTTTTTAGTATCTTCGGATCATTTTGCTTCATTGTAATCCGACCAAAAAAACTTCCAAATATCGACCGTTGAAGGCGCTGGACGCCGAGGGCCTGTCTTACCAACGTTGTAACTTTTATCCTATGATATTGGCCTGTAAATTGAAAAGGAGAGTCTTTATTATTTTCTTTCTCGCTTTCTTAAAATTCTCAAAAATAACATTCGGCATTTTCAAAGTTTGAAAATTTTTTTTTTGCACAGACATCAATTTTTTGACGTACATCTATATATTATGCACATTGGTTTTTTCGTGTACTGTTCATTAAGAAGCTGAGCGAATTAGAACTGAAGGAATGTGCCACCATTGGAAAGCTATGTAACACAAAAGCTGTAAACGCATTTGCCTGTAATTCTGAATTAATATTCCAGGAATTATGAAGGGAGCTGTGCAAGGACGTATGGATAACGTCAACAAAGCCGCTATATACTACTAGCAGAAAGGGAACCAGACCCGGTCCGAAACGCCGATTTTCAAGATAATTTTCCTTGACATTCTCTTAAACTGCACATTTTTTATCCATCGTTGATGCAAGAATAACACACATGCATAATCTTCTCCCTAAGAATCACTCTATCTAAGAATATATTCTATTTTTCTATTGACTTCAAGAACAGCACATCCTATGCAGAACAATTCATGAAAAACGATTTCTGCGAGATGCAAAATAATAGTCACAATTTCTTATTGGCGGGATGAGTTATTGCCAACATGGAAATTTCATTTATCAGTTAGCGTCATACTTCCGCTCTGGAAAGCAAGCATTTTGCTTGCATATTTCGAATTCAAAATAATTGTGAATATGAAGCACATACATTTACGAAATTAATTAAACACCTTTCATCATTTACATGTATTTGCTGGCTATTACACGAGCTCATGAATACTCGTGCCTTAATTTCGACCGGGATAACATCTTTAAAGAGTCATAGAATATGATAACTTATTACTGAAACATAATTTGCAACTATATTCAAATGGTTATTGACTTTAAATAAGAAGGGGCACGGGCAGGACCGAAGTATGTAAACCGGGCCCGGTTTCCATTGTTATGGCAAGCTTCAAAATCCATGCCCAATTGTGAGAGATCCTCCGATGAATATATCCATACATACATGTTTACTCGTAATTCAATAAATAAATAAATATATATATATTGCAACTTCAAATTATAATTTCAATGTTGCACAGATTGACTAGTGCATATAACAGTGTTCCGCAAACTCGTTTTTTCCGGTCGCATGCGGCCGGCTGAAGCATGATGTGTGGCCGGTTGACCCGATGCAAAAAATTGGGTTTTGCGGCCTGAAGGGGGTCTGATTTACGAGTTCTTATTGGTTTCATTTCAATCAATCAAAATTCAACTATCCAAGCAAAATCGTCAACGGTTGCACTTGTAAAATATTCAGCGAATTGCACACTGACACTTTGAAGACTAGTTATGTGCGCACGCTATCTTCAACAACGCCATCCCCCTACAAAATACAAAGGTGATTGGCGGTGGCCGATGTGGGTACGAATTGTTAGGGCAGCGTACGTCCCGTAGTCTGACTATCTTGTCTGCAGTTTTTTCGATTCGATGCTTGACTAATCTACGATTCAAAACTCGAACCTAATTTCAATAAACTTTGTTCTGAAATTCAGGACATTGATATTCTTTCTTTCTGTGATCAACTATAATATGATCGTTCAATCATTGATTGTTTTCTATCTAATATATACTTCAATCTAATAAAATATTTTTGTCTGATTAAAATCTAATAAATAATAAAATCTATAGTTCGGAGATCCAATGATTAAATGGTGCAAACAAAATAGGAGTTTTGATACTGCTATGTGTGTATAGAGGATGATAATTCTAAAATGCGGCCGGAAAGAAAAATATTTGCTTGAATTTGACCGGAAAGGGTTCAAAGCTTGCGGAACCCTGGCATTTAACTAATTTCCAAATGATCGGACACAGTTCATTTTGTTAAAAATTCATTATCTTCTAATTTGTTAGAGAGAAGTCAGTTTCTGAAATTACTCTTACGTTCGATTTTATTAGACCACCATGAAGCAAGCTGGCTACATTTTACAGCAAATCGTCCACCTTCGCAAAAGTGATTATATTACTTTCCTAACCTCACTCTATCTTCATGACTTCATGTATAGATACAATTATAACCAGAATACCATGCAGCAACGGCTTAACATTTGTAAAAAAACCTATTTATCAATCCACATCGTTGATGTTCCAAACTCGCAGTAGACGGATACACTTGATCAAATATATGCCTTATTCATGTTTAAACGATTCTACACGGCATGAAATAAATAATCTTTAAACAGATATACATGACAATGAAACACGAGAGAAATCTCATTGGAAAAAAATAAATGCATTTCCCCTATTTTGCTGAAAAAAGAACATCCAGTACATATAAAATATGAAATAACGTTGTTTGGCGAGTGAAATAATTTTCGTTCAATCAAAAAGACTTTTTTAATCTAATGGTTGAAGTGCAAGATGTTAGGTTTAAAGAATTCAATTAAAAACAGACAAAAGTAGCTTATTTTGCCATGAAGCTGGTGCAATTGTCACAATTGTTACAGCTTGTTAACTTGAGTTTAATGCACATATTAACAATGAAAAATCACAATATTTTACTGCATGTATCCATAAACCCTATTATCAATAGTCAATTATCACAAATATAAATTTGTCTAATTTTCAAGTCTATCTAATGTGACAATATCAATCCAATTACAAAAAAGATTTTTCTTCCGAACCATGTCAGATGACTGGAATGATGAGATCAGAGACATGCTATTTATTCTATAATTTTGTATTATGACCAAAATCAAAAAAGGGAAGTCTATGAGAAACATGCAACTTATATTAGTCTGTAATGCTGCATCAAGCGCATAATGATTAAGTAAAATGATCCCCTTACCTTCCGTTGGCGCTCCTCTTCCTCCTGCTGTCTTTGTTTTTCTTCTTCTTCTTTACGCTGTGACTGAAAAATAACATTCAGATATTGACACGACTTTTTTTACTTCTTAAGATTACAATTCGTAAATGAAATATGGATTTATAGAAATGTAACTCATTAATCATGGTTAATTATTATAAGTTCCCCTTGTCCACCGTCACGTCCTTAATAGCAATTGTTGAAAAGTTGAAGATTTTATACGGACATACGAAAATGACACCCGGCATTCGATACTGCATTTGAATTGACTGAGACCTGCGTAATGGATTTGACATACAAATTAAGTTCCTTTCATATTAAATAATCCGTGCAAGATATCATAAACGGTGACAATATTAAGTGCGGATTGACATTGAATTATGATTGAAAGCATTATCACACTGTCTTATTATTCAGCGTAGCTATCACCAACTAAGACTTAAAACTATCGTGAGATAATAGCACCTCCTAGCTAATAATATTGTTTACATTCTCAAGAATCTGTATGCAATATGTAAATTTTCTAAATAAATATATTGGATATTTGCATTAATGATGACTTTATTGCACAAAATTTCGCCTACACAGGTAGGCAAGGGATAAAACTATTAAAAAAGATAAACATAAAAAAGATAAACATCTTAGCTGACAACACTGCTCCAACTACCCATTACGTGCACAGCACGTCATCGCTGTATTAGGCTCCCATTGTTCACTCAGCATCAGGGGAATTGCAGTTATGAGCGAGTGACGTATAGGTAGTTTGAGCAATGTAGCAGATCTGGCTTCGGGGCTCAAGAGGTTAAGTAAGACAGAATATGAATGTCTTCGTGATTAAAGTTCGTGTATGAAGTCGAGAAAACACAGTCAAATAAAGTATGCATGTTTTAATATTAAATATCTTCAAACGATGAACTCAAATTTGCAAACACGAATTTTGCATTTAATTTGCTTTTGAACTGTTATATTTATTCATAACATTTAAAGGAAAACAAAATTGTTATACCGATCAGAAAGACATTAACCAATGTATGGTGTTACTAGCGTGTGTGAAGTTGGCAGAAACCCCCAATGGAACCATTATTCATTACAGCGAGTTGTTATTCGAAACAACATCCACTTCATCAATTTCAGGCTCCTGATCACGAATCTCGGCTCAGATTCCACAAATTTGCTGTCGTGCTTGAGGAATTCGAGTTTACAGATAAAAGTGGTTCCGTTGTGAAGGTAGCGGAACCAACTTTTTAGTTTCGCTGATAGGCGCAGTAAGTCAGTTTCATTTTGTCACTACGTGATCCAGTTTATTGCGCTGACCACAAATTTTATGCTTCATTTTTCCGTAATATCGCAACATATTCCTGTTCGTGTGAGAAGTTTGTAGAACTACCCAACGGAACCATTTTTCATTACAGCATGATTGTATTCTAAACAACTTTTATCAATTTCAGCCTTTTGATCATGAGTCAGGGCTAAGATTCCATAAATTCGCAGTCGTTTTGAGAAAAATAAGTTTAAAGATAAAAAATGTTCCGCTAACTTCACACACGTGTGTTACCAGCATTAACAACTACATGAGAACATATTCATCCTCCAAAATGTGTCGCAACTAAATTGTCTTTTGCATTCGTTCAAATCAAAAAGATTGTTATTTCATTGCAGGATAATATTGATTCAACATACTCACATCAGCGTCTTGTGACTCTCGTCGCACGCTAGAGCGTCGTGGGGCTTCCTCCTCGGCTCTGAAATAAAAAGGAATTGCTTTGTATTTTGTTTTGTGAAAAATTAAGAAACGAATCAAAATCAAGAATTCATCGATGGTACATCTCTAAAATGTAAATTAATAAATCTTGTTAATAATGAAACCCATTAGGCAAGCGTCTCATTTCCATGTGGTTGATTTGCTTCGTTTATCTCACAGTTCATCTGGGATGCGTAGCATAGCTGAAAACGGGTCACCATCAGTAAACCGTGACCCGCATTCCTAGATGCTGAAATGATATTTAATTCAATCATAGTAGTGTATGCTTAACAGCTCATGATCATCCTAGCTTACATGTAAGTTTATATAAAGAATAAATAAACGGTGAAATAAACTCTGAAATAAATACCATTGCTCATGACAACATTTAGATCGTGCATCTGATCTAAATTATCTCAGGAACAGAAAAATCATACGTTTGCAGCATGAGTTTTTCAAACCTATTTATGTCATGTTATGCACTATGAAAAAACAGAAGATAAAATCAATTAGCTCCCGTCCTACTAGGGGGCGCGCTTTTCGCCCCACTGGCGAATTTTTTGAATATCTCTTAAAACAAGCAAGCAATGACCACCAGAATTCTTATAACTTACTTTCTACGTATTATGCAACTTTTGTCTGAAGGACAATAAATTTGCCAGAATACTTTTGGCGTGAAATTGATCTTAAAACTTGAATGTTAGGAATATTTTGGCATATTTCTGTACATCCACCTCTAATGTATACACGTATTGCGGCATCAATTCGTGATGAAATAAGTTGAGATTGCATAAAAGTATTCTTCCTATCAATAAGAAGATATTCACAAATGCAAAATTGTTGAATTTGAAATTATCTGCTTATTATGTATGCATGCTTGAAATTTGAAATTCAAATTTCAAATGTGATCTATTTGTTGTTTTGTACTTTTTAGTTCAGCATCTAATGTACATTGAAGATTTTTCAATAGATGAAATATGGGAAAACAATTACTCACTTCTGTATGAGACAACTAAGCGTATTTCAGAAAATGAATTTTAGTGCTATTTGAGTTGAACTAAAAATTAGAATTATTTGACCTTTGACCCCATCTAATGACAATGATGTAATTTCGTAACGATTGAAGATCATAATTTTATTAACCACCTTGACCAGATCTTTCGATTAGTGTGTGGTTTACTAGCTTTTATTGTCACTTTCCATTTCAAATAGTGATCTAATGGAAATGTGTTAAAAATGGCGTTTTTTTACCTTTAACCTTCACCTTAGCCCAAGGATGACCTTAAAATATAAAAATGCTGTTTTTCTGAATCCACTTTCAATGGACATTCGATTGATGTTTGGTTTGGCAAAATTGTATAATAGTTTGGGAGATCAGCATGGGAGCAAAATTCGCCCCCATCACAGTAGGGCGATGGTGAATACATGTGGAATGTAGTACATGCATATGACATTTGGAGCTAAAACAAGTTTTCAAATCATCATGCAATTGTCTGAAAGCGCTCACAACTTTGGTATGGCAGTCGAAAAAAATCGATTTTCTGGAAAATCCAAGGGCGACGGAGATCGCTTCCAGAGTCATAGGGGCTCTGGTTTAATGATGTCATAGATGCATTAAATGTAGAATGTATTTCGGATGCAGAGCTACAACCTTGTAAAGTACGCACGGAGCGTGCCACAGCACTTAGAACAGGAAATTCCAGTTTCTTCTTGTACTAACATTGAAGAACATTCAATTGATCAGTAGTAAAAACCCGAAATTAAAATTGGAAGAATCATTGAAAAACGGGTCAGCACGGGGCTACCCGAGCCAAAAACAGTGACCCGGCGACCGTTGATCCGCGGACCCGTCTTCAGCACTGATACAGAGTGTGTAGTAACATTGCAGAGTGCAAATATTTGAAAACCTTTGGTTTGAAACGGCCAATGTTTCCCGGACGGAGAAATGTCACTTTATCATAAGGTCGGTACTCCGATAAAGAAGTACAGAGGTTCATGCCAATTCGTATTGTCAATCGGGTGATGCAAAAACAATGCAGACTTATCCATTGGAAAGATGCTGAAAATTGCCTTACATAGTCCAACCCACGTGTGCTCTTGTTCCCACATATAGTGGGAGAAAACTTTACATTCAAATAAAAGAAAGGATCAAGCTCCCTATAATGGCGCCGCCCTCAACCTCGTATGACATAGAACGCCGAATATCTTCGACATAAATTGTTTGAAAACATTTCTTCGGCTAAATAGGCATTAAGTCATAAGTTGATGTCTCTTTCAATTCAAACCTTGTGTGCACTTATGAGTTCACTACCACTATCACATACAAAACTTGCTTTAAATAAGTGGTGTTGGGCAAGCATTTCTTAACTAATCGAAGTTTGAAAACCATATTATGTTGATTCCACAGCATGTGCCGCATTTTTTCTGTATTTCTGTGTTTGTCGATGTTGACTTATTATTGAATATTTGCTGATAGTTGTCAAATATTTTTTCCATAATTAGTTGGCATGAGTCTGCATGTTTTGTGTAATATGATATACTCATTGTGTTCTACTGTCTGTACTGCTCAGAGCATGTACAATCAGGCATTGATCCGAATACTTGTCGCAAAATTTCTACTGACTCATAATGCGTCATAAAACATGTTTCAGTCTGCCATACAGTAGTATGTTGTCAAACAATGTTTTCATCATGGCAAACCTAAAGTGACTTTATTCATAATGTATTTTCCTTTCCCTAAGCAGTTTGAGTGCATTATTTGCAGCACTATCATATGGTTTTTTTATAATTAAATTTTTTACAAAAAGTTGATTTCATGAAAATTAACTCAGTACTGAAAAAGATAACGAACATCGAAATCAAAAGAGCCTCTACTATTCTCGAAATGCAACGAACGAAATGCATATCTGTAAGCCTAACATTCGCATTTTATAAAAGCTCCAGATTCACATTTTTTTGAATGTACATGTCTCACGGAATGAAGAAATTCTTTTTAACTGCTGATAATTCTAATCGCCAGCTGATTTATAAATTGGAAAACGGTGAAAGTTGAAATGATCAAATATTTTCAGGTATTTCAAGCATGATTCGATTATGATAACTATTATCAACGCAATCATGCTCAGAAATGTTCCTAAACGAACAAAATATGGATAATACTTTTGGGTTCACACTTCAGGTAGGGTTAGTGTCTATGTACCAGTCCCCGTCGTTACTATTCACAATACACATTATCTTCACAAACCATATCGAAAATTATTGCATGTCAAAACAATGTTTGACACCAGTGCAAGTATTTTCCAAAGTGGTCACCGGAATTTCTCATCGAAGGTGATTTCAACATTTCTATTATTGAAAATAAACAAAGAGATTTGTTGGTAAATATTGCATGAAAACTGACAAGTCACACTTTGCCACACATGAGCGAGCGTATTGTACCGAGTGGAGATAGATAGGAAAGGAGGGAGCAAACAATTGCTATTTTTTAAAACTTGCAAAACGTTCTGAAAGTTGTTCAAAGACTGCTCCATGATTGTGCGGAAATTAAGAGGTCTAAAAGCACAATATAAAATTATGAGACATGCTAATATTGTTAGTGGACATAGCTAACCTGAGCGTCAATATAACCTACTTCCAAGTGAATTTTGATGTCCAAAAGGACGTGTATTCTGCATTACATTGTTCAAATACACATTTTTAAAGATAGCAACCAATTACCAGTTCTCTAAGAGGGAAATATCAGCAACACAACATCTTTCTTCTTATTTCAATCGGATAAGATTGATTGACAGTTCTATCAATTGAGTATCAGTATTTTCGCACACCCAGTGGTCATGCCATGTGTCTTGTCTTATATAATATGCAGTGAATGAAATCATTACCAGCTGTTATCTTGAACAAGACAGCTGTAGAAATGCATCGCCACAGACTATTGATAACACCGTTGGTAAACACTTTTTGGAATCCGTTAGATATATACAGTTGATGTATTAACTCGTGCAAGTGATATCTAAATTGATAGCACATGCTTGATATCCCATTAATGTGACTAACTCGCGTAAATGGCAAAAGCGTGGAATGAACGCATTGACTAACCCCTGACATTCAAAGGCAGACAGTTTTGGGAACGAGACTTTGATCTAATGTTTTGATACTGTAAATTCCATTCGAATGATCGGAAGATGGTAGTAGTAACATGTTAAGTGCTATCACTTATATAATCAACAACATAATTTATTAAATCGAACTGTGGTGAGTCATTTATTCAAATTAATATAAAATTTAAAGTGCAGTGACAGGAGGTAGGTCTATTTTTTTATACATCTGATCAATGTTCAGGGCCTATATTGGAATTTTAAGAATACGTCATACATCTTCGGTGAGGGAGATTCGGATATTATGAGCAGTCAGACAAAATGGGCACTTTAAGCCTGATCCTAATTATCAGCGTTCGACTGCTATCTGTGACAGATTACACTTGTCGTCGTGTACTCGATGCTCATTGACTTGGACGGAGTGCTGTAGAGAATTCACTTAAGCACCATCCATCTTTTCAATAAATCACTAGCTGCACGCTGTTTGGATCAGAAGAGGAAATTACCTGCTTGAAACATACAGCAAATTTAAATGCCACGAAAATTTCATAGGAATGATGTGTGGTCCATCTAATGCTTTCTCTAGATTTAACAATACAGATTAGTTATTCAAGCTCGAACGTTCGCATAACTATTTATCGGTGCGATAAAGTTGCTTCAGAAGTCAAAATATTTTATTGCCGACTTGTGGCAGAATGTAATTTGCAAAGCTTGTTGTATATGCCGCATGAATATCTTTATAAGTAACCTGACTTTGATTATCGCGTGGAATGAAAGGCACTAGACAATCTGTCCTCTACGGACAAGCAGTTCTTTATTGGGAAAATTTGAATGGGATCTTAAACTGTTTACTTGGATGTGATGGCATTTCGAGTGCCAGCTACGTTAGTTGAGATTACACAAATACTTCAGTACGTGAGGCGTCTACTTGTGCAGTCTACAAAGCAAAAGTATCAGATATATGTGCATCAGACACATACATGCATGTTATTTCATGCACATTCATGCTATAGAAATATGCAGGCCTACTGTCGGCGATCACATTTATTCAGCGAAGCAAAATCCATTATCAAATTAAATCGCGAGAGACATAGAACCGTAGTACTCGAATCTCTGTGAAATAGACAGTTCAAGTTGTTTGTCAGCCATCCAGTGCATAAAAGGCCATTCTCTTTGCTTCTACACTATTGAAAAATATATCTATCAGCAATTATCCCTCAATCCTGAGCCATACTCACACTCTCTCCCTCCGTGCAGCACGACGGGCCTCTCTCTCACGTCTTCTCTCATCCAAGTCAGACATCAGCAAAAACTAGGCCTGAAATAGCGGAAAACAGCATTTTTTAACTAGCTATTCTACCCGACTAATTATTTCGATGTATTGTCTAGTCGACAGTTCAGAACTAGCTCTGTTGAATTCATATTTATCAACAGATGCTTGAATTTCGTCAATTTTCTAGTTTCTTTCTACGATTTTTCACTGTACAATAGTTTAAAAGCGACAAGCTCCAATTCATTCAGAGAATTGATGAACTAAGTCGGGGCCTTGTAGACAGGCAGATTTATAGTTTGACATTCTATCCCTTTGATGACGCCTTCAGGTTATCGAATGTTTAAAGTGGCAATATGAAGAACCTAAGACAGAAAGTAATGCGGTATTTTCTAGATATTTTTGACTTATCCTTGAGAATCTCAAGTTTGATTAAAATCCCATAAACTTAACCAGTCGCCATGAAATTTTCGCATGAGTATTTCATAGATAATATAAAGTGCAAGTGAGTGCCCTATGTACTGATATGCATGATCAATTGACTATGTTCAACTCATTCATTATTGACTCATTCACTTCAACACATTCATGTCACATCTTGCGATATTTGAAATCACCGCACAATTTCCTGGAGAACAGGTAAAACATTGATTATATTTCACGTGATAATGACTTCACGATTCCGAGTGATTCGTGAGTTACCGCTTGAGAGAATAATCTGAGTATCGAAGTAAGCTCCTGATCAGCAGACATCGCTAATATTGTGCTTCTAATTATTTCTGTATTGTCAAGTGTTTATGCGACTCGCATGCATAAAACATCAAACTATATTCCCTAGAATAAGTCCTAGAATGAAGATAACAAACCACAAGCACAGACTAATAAATTAACAAAGGATATTACAATAAAAGAAAATTTTCTCAATTCAATTTCTCTGAAATCATAAGTCATTCTTTAATAAGTCTACAGGTTGTTATTGTCTGGATATGTGTGTTGTTGCAAACCTAAGAGCAATGGCCATTTAGGTGAAGTAGCTCTATGGCAATATAATATTCAGCTTCATTGTAATATTTGTTTTTGCCTGAAGACCACTTAAAGGCAACACTTTCCGCTACATCTGAAATTATAATTAGGGACCTTCCTTCAACACTGGCTACAGAGCTCATGTGTTGATATTGATGAAATCATACTTATAATAACTACACTTTCAAGGTATCTGAAGCGAAATACATCTCCAGACAATTGCGGTCTCTAAGGCGGGAGGCACAAACGATAAGCCACAAGCTGAATTCATCAGCCATAAGCCGTCATCCGGTTGAGAATCCTGAGGCGATTATTTTCAATAAAAGCGATGTTGTGATATAACGCGTCATTCTTTGCGATGATGCTTGCGAAAATTAGAAAGATATCATGTATTTTTTCTTCTGCCTGTTTGTATGATCTGTCATGAGAAAAAATGTTTTTAAAGTGACTTATGGCTTGTGAAGGATCGTGACGCGACTTGCGAACGATGGCCTATGGCTTATTCTGTGTGTCTCCGGACTAAATGAGTAATTTTTCGAGGGTAACTCATTATTTGTAGTGCGATAGAGCTGATGCTCTACGTTGTGAGATCATTAGCAAATTTCATGTTCCATCTCTTTGACTTTGTACAGTCATTCTTGTACAGACTTTTTCACCGCACTTCTAAGAAAAGAAACTCCAACTTCAGAAGTTTTGTGTCGACTGGTTGATATAAAATGATGGTAGACCGAATCAAATCTTAATGGAAATCCTGTAAGTGCATCATTCAGCAGGGAACAACCATTGAGTGCTCTACATGCTATCAACGAATCCTTGAAGCGTACGTACGTGAGAGTCTGAGTGCATAACTGGCTGAAATTAAATTTCATAATTCCACGTAGTACTCAAAATTCATCAAAAATAGAATGTAAAATGATGCGACTGCATCAGCAAATCCGTAAATAATCAATCATTGACTTCTAATTACATATTTACTCATCATTGTCCATGATCAAGCATGTTTCATTGAACTACACTATCATAATCCGAAAAAAATGGGCAAAGATCTGTTGACGGACCCAAAACATTTTCATAGAAAATTTATTTAAGAAAACGGCCAAGTTGTTCTTCTTACGAATACAGAAGTGTAGATTCAAATTGTCTCCAATCAACTAGACAGAAAATGAATAAAATTGAAATCTATGTTGCCAAAATTAGAGAAGTTCATGGTCTTGTTTCCACCAAATTGCCATTGAAATTAAGATTCAATGGAATTGTTTTGTGATTAAATAAGGACAAGAGTGTTGGCAGAAGTCATGCAAAAGGATGATGTTCAACTTTTGGAAGCGTGAAAAATCGTCAAAGTCTACTGTAAAAAGTAATTCTCGTCTTGATGCCTGACTAATATATTTTCGAATTGCAATTGTTCCAATGATATAAAAAGTTTTCAAACGGGAGATCTTCTCAGTTTGACACTGACTTCAAATAATCTTGATGCATATTTTGCTTTATAGTATCTAAATGCATTATTCTATGCTCAAATTGCAAAACGGTCGCCGAAAATAACAAATCGAAGGATCTAGTTGATAACTGCTCTCTAAATGGCTAATATTGCCATAACATAGGCTGCACACGTACCTTTTCCGGAGATCTTGTGACCAATTTATTTGATAACTTTTCAATAATTTCAGGCGTTTGATCTTTCACTGATTGGCTGAAAAACTGGTTCAAGCACAACTACGTATTTCCTAAACGTAGAAAATTGAGCAATTAGGTCAATGGTGAACAGAATTCATTTCCTGAACGATGTGCGAACAAATGGAATGTACGTAAATCTGCCAAAATATCTTCTTCAGCTACTGCTGCTGTGTATGTTTATGCTTTGGTTAACTGCAAATATTTATGCTTGATAAACAAATCGAATCGGTTTATTGGTATTCAAATACACATAACCGTGCTGTTTCTTTTTCTGAAAAAGTCTACTCCTAAACTTTAACCAATTAACGTTATAAGCGTTATCAAAGTTGAAGCATAGTCAATGTTACATTTACAACGTTAATATGTCATAAATGCAGACGATACCAGCAAGATGAAAATTAATTGATTGGTAGCATGGATATTTCCAAATTGGAAATCAAATATGCAGTATGCAAGTAAGCTTTGCAAGAAGGAAGTTATGACTTGTTGACCCTCTGACATGGAGTCCTTTACGCTCCTTGCACTCTTTACATTCCTACATAGAAACAACTTTACTTCTAGATTTTTCACTAAAATACTTATCTTTTTTGGTTGATTTTAGAATCTTATATATTTGTACATTCGACGCAAACTCTATTAGTCACAAATAGACACTGAAGCAAGAAAAATTCTATTTCTAAAATCGTTGAATTGCTTAAAATCATAGGGTAAGTCATTTGCATGAGTTCCTGATCTTTTTAAAAATGTTCCTACAGCTGGAAAATTCCTGGAAATCGAATTCCTAAATAGGCTTACTTTCAAACTGTCAGAGGCTATTGAATTTCCAACTAAAATTTTAACAGGAGAATAGGTTTTAAATGCTGCTGAGAATGCTTCTATTTTCAATTTCATTTTGAGGCTTTCCAGGGGAGGGTTTAGCCTATCAGCAACATTTTGAGACCATTATGCATGAGGACCATTTTGACGTTACACCACATGTACGCACAGCATGTTAATGGCGTGCGTATGATTAATATTGTAAGTTATCAGTACACCTGCATGTATGTACGCCTACTTTTAGAAATAAAGCAAGTAGCCTTCATTTCATGCTCTTGAAAAATTGAACATGAGTGAGCAATATAGTTTTGCATTCATTGAATGAGCACTTCATTATAATTGACTGAATACCAAACCAAATGCATTGGATGCCAAAGACCATAGTAATAACTATTCATTCCACTCTTTGTCTCAAATCCCAGTTAATTTTTTTCATTCTGCTTATTTAAATATAATGTAGTCACCGTTGCATTAACTAAAAGGTCAGGCCTCACACAGAAAAATATGTTAAGTTTTAGGTTTCTTAAGTTTGGTTGGAAAATTTAGGTTTTTAGGTTGTATCAAATTTGGTGTAAATTGCACAAATGATGTTTCCTCATAATCGTTCACAATCACAAACAAGATTGGTACACTGACAATATAATGCACCAATAGTAATGATAAAAGACTACACAGCTGCGGCTGTCAAATACTGTCGGTCTTGGCTGTGGCTACTACGAAAAGGTCCTATCCGGCTCATGGCATTTTTTTGAATGTGATGGATTTTTGCTGTTTCTTCTGCGCATGCGGTATTTATTGAGACTGAAATGTATTATTGGATCTAATTGACAAACTGCACGTCTTATTCTAGTTTTTCGAATACATGCAGTGTGCATTTCTTTGCAAGTGATAACTCTTTTTGTAGCGAATCACACTCAGTCTGTACTGACACTAGAAGGTGATACTAATTTCAAATTCAAATATCTCTTGATGGGTAGATTTATGTAGGCTAACCGGCATTTTGCAGGACAATTAGTTTTCTAGATTGCATTTTTGTCCAAATTAAATAACTTTTATGTCATGCAAGGTTTAGTAAATTATACCAAAAAAGCGGACTGATGCATTTTCTTGTCACGGCATAGGATAAAATGCTATCTTTAATTTAAAGCAGAAATTACAGAATAGTATACCTCTGATGAAATAGTTTGGCGTCTTAACATGACAACTTTTATCAAGTCGTTATTAATGATTTTGTGCTTCATGACCTCCAACCGTGACGGAAACGGAACCTGAGCTTCATGACGGCATTTAGTCAACATACAACATTATCTCAAGTAATGTAGCGTGCTCTTGACCCTAAAGAAAGAAAAGCGGAAGATGATTACATGAAGTATCCTGATTTATAGGTAATAGGCTGCCTTCTAATAGGTACACATTCGACATTCAAAAAAATAGATAAGTCAAGGTAAATATTCAGATTTACATTCCATTACATCGCATTTCATACACTAGAAATGATCCGCCATTTATAGAAAACGTACATATATGATAGAAATTTATATCTATGAAGATAGAACCAACTGCTAAATATAGCAAATTAGAAAAAAATTCTTGAAAGATGAATTGGCTATTTGTCAGTGATGTTTAGCAAGAATGCAGTTAAACTTTTCGATGAAATATAGACACAGAATATGAGCGATTGTTTTTGGTTATAATAACCTAATTATATCGTCGACATTAGTGTGACCATGAGCAAGGAAGATAATATGCGCTAAGTAACTAAGTATGGAATTTCAAGGCATCAATTATCTGCAAAAGCAGTTGAAAAAGTGCAAAAGTCTTTATGATATATCATAATCCGAAAGCACAATCCGATTTTTCTTTGTCTCTGTCAATTAAAAATAACCGAAGCGTACTTCATTATAGTGTGAATGAATAAGCCTTGCTGCAGAATAGGAAGACGTTAACTTTCAGAATCAATGATTAGTCACCAGCTTTTAGGTAGCATGAAACAACTCATGTGCTTGAAATGTTTTTCAAGAACCAAATTAACATTTATACAAATGCATTAATGTTGAATTGCTATGCCAACAATTGTTTCAGATATGCAAAAAATATAGAAAATAGAAATACAAAAAATCTGAATAGCTATTTTGCTTTGCAGACAAAACAAAATTAAACTTGTAAAAAGACAAATAAGCATGGATGCAATATACTCAGGAATGTAAACATCAAAATATTTTTCAAATACTTCATAATTTAGCAACTACTCTGAAAGTTTCAGCAATGCGAAACCGCTTCTTCTTCATATTTTCAATGTTCTAGAGGAAATGCGACGACAAACTTCAATGTTATGAAACTCCATTTATCTCAGACGATTTTTAAGAGCAGCATTTCTTCTATCCTTCATTTCAAAACAGCACGTAGCTATTTTACTCTAAGAACAACTCTCAACAGAAAAACCGCAGCATTATGCGTGCTGGGATACCTAAAACGTTTCATTCAGTATACAACAATGTATTATACAGGGTATGTAATACAATATAATTCAATGTACAACAACATCGATTTGTAAATATTGTTATTAATGACATTGATGACACCTTGACATATGCTATTAAAATATATATGTTATTGAAATATGCTGATGATGTAAAACTGTACTCCGAAATCAAGCGCACTGATCCCCTGAAAGCCAAAGAACTTTTGCAAGCTGACCTCAACGCTGTAACCACCCGGTCGAAGAAATGGCAGCTATGGCTCAATCCCCAAAAGTGCTCCATTCTACACTTTGGATTTCGCAATCCTGCCTCGGACTACCGTCTGGATGGAAGTTTCCTGAATAATTCCAAGTGTGTCAAAGACCTTGGAGTTCTGATTTCAAAAGACCTAAAATTCTCTCGGCACATTCTGACCTGTGTTCAGAAAGCGAATCGCATTGTATCTGCCATCCTCAGGACATTCGTCTCTCGAGACGCCGATCTGCTTATTCGTCTCTTCAAGACACTGGTCCGCCCTCACCTCGAATATGCCATCCCAGTCTGGAATCCTTCCCTGAATAAAGACATTCTGGCTATTGAACGTGTACAACGTCGATTCACCAAAAGCATCCGTGGTCTATCCTCGTTGCCCTACGAAGAAAGACTGAGAGCTCTGAAACTCCCAACACTACAATGTCGTCGTCGGATTATGGACCTTACAACCGTGTTCAAAATATGTAAACACCTTACTCCAAGTGATCCCAATTCCTTCTTCACCTTTAGTGTTTCCCGAACCCGTGGACATAACTACAAAATTTTCCGCCACCCAACAAATCTGAATTGTCGCCTATCCTCCTTTTCCCACCGCATTATAGATGACTGGAACCGCCTCCCCGACGATATTGTGAACAGTGAAACAGTTTAAACGGAAGCTTTTTATGTTTTATTGTAACTTCTAATTGTTCCCTCCTGAATGTATTTCCTGTGTTGCCTTGGTGCTCCTTGCACTTATTGGTGTACTAAATAAATAAATAAATATCAACATACCGGTAGATTTATTTTATTAACTCGTTTTTTTAACTTATGTCAGCCCAAAACAAATGTGTCATAAGTAAACAATACCAATGACCAATATAGAGATCACATAAGCCTCCATGAGATCAAAATTTCTTGTCCAGAAATTATAGCACAGAAGAGTTGTCCAACAGCCAACGTTTGATATCGTGATATTCTGTCTATACATACATTTGTCCTCTTCGTCTAGTTTTATGTAACCTGAAGGTGGAGGTAGGATATAGCAATGACAAGGAATATTTGTCAATATAATATAGAAATAATGAAAAATTGTAATTGCATAATTAATTATCAAATTAGTATAAATGTCTATCATTCATTCAAGGTATTATTAGTTTTAGTTTAAAATGTGCCTTGATTGTCTGAATTCATGCTTAGTGGAAAAATCAAGTGTTTGATGCAAGCATGCCGGCACGGGGTGGGCAGGGTGGGCAAAGCCCATGCTGCCCTTTTCACAGGGTGGGCAGGGTGGGCAATGCTGCCTTTTTACAGGAGGGGCAAATTGCCTTTTCACGGGATGGGCAAATTTGTTTAATTACCTATATTACGCTCGTATATTGCCCTTTTTTCAAGTACGCTGTAAGTGACTTCAATTAGGATGTTTCCTTTAGACAGGATGGACAAGTTAATATGTGTCGCCTTTTGGTTGACAGAGTGGGCAAGTTGATCAACATGATTGCCGTTTTGTAGGGTGAGCAAATTGATCTATTTTGCCCTTTTACATGGTCGGCATAAGTTATTAATGTACATATGTTGCCTTTTTTACGAGTACAAGGTGGGCACGTGTTTCTATGTTGCCTTTTTGCGCGGCGGCTAAGTTATTCTATTGTGACTTGCATTTTGGCAGGTGCAATTTGCCATTGTGCAATTTGTAGAGGATGGGCAAATAGAAACAATGCTGACTTTTCACAAGGCGTGGGCAAGTCTGCGGTCACATTTACAAAATAGGTAATGTCATACAGTTGGGAGACGCGCGAAAAGTCGAAAGGAATAGTGAATCAATTGAGGGACACCTTTTTGATCGCTAGCATTAAGTGCTCATACGACGTGATCTGTATAATGGAGAATATTTCCAGGACTACTCAAAGATCTGATGTTAGTGCTCAAGAAGCGAATTTCGTCATCAATCTTGCGAAGCAATGATTCAAAGAAATGTGCTCCAATGACGAAGCTAGTAAGATATGGAGTCATGCAGAAAAGCTACAAGCAGAATTAGGGGACGAAATGACAGATAGCATCATGGAGAGAAAGGAAAGGAGAAAAAGAAAACTGCCAGAAATATTGTCCGAAATGACAGACCTGCCTGATATTGATACACCGGATACAACGTTCCAATCTTTTTCCCAGAAATATTTTGATTTGATCAATTTGATTGACGGAGCAATGCAGAGAAGATTCTCCCAAAATGATTTGAAAATATTAGAAGATATTGAAATAGCCCTGATAGACTCTGTAAATGGCAAACTCGAGAAGGAATCATTTGACAAAATATTTCCAATTGTGTCCAGAGTAATGAAGCTTCAACAATCTCGCAAAGCAGAATCTGAAGAAGAACTAAAGGGTTTGCCAGTCCTCCTCAAAATGAGAAATGAACAGATCAAACCAAGAATAAAGACGGTTACAAAGATATCAACAATTTGTGATATATTTAACGCAATGCCAATGACGAAAAAAAGCTTGCTTGTTTTTCTTGTTTATATCATTAGAGTTATCACAGAGGTTTATATTATATTGTTTGATATTTTGTACATAAATAGATCATAATGATTTGATCAAATATTTTATTTTTGAATATTTTCCGTATCAAAGCTGGATACCGGTGTCGTGAATAATAATAACCTTACAGTTAAGTACACATTAAGAATATCAAGTTTAAGTCACTGTATGTAAAAGTGTATATAGAACCTACAATATATGATTCGATTTCGGTTATATCACATTGTCATATTTTTAAACCTCATATTTTCACACGTTATTTCATCGGAATAGAACCTACTTATAATATCGTTAAATCATGGCATTATGTTTATGCATTTGTTAAAAGAAACCTCTATATAAGATCATTTGAACTCCGTATTCATTTAAGCAGAAGAAAAGGAATTCAAAAATCACATATAAAGTCAAAATTTTCAAATAAAAGTTCCCATACTTGAGATACAAATAAAGGTGCCGATACCGATGCGAACATGCAATACTATGGACTACTAATTGTTATTGCAAAGCGATGATTATCATGCTCCGATGTAATGAAATCAAGCTCGATCTACAACGTTCTACACCACGCCTAGTATGGAAATCCGCGCGATTCGCGCGGCAGGGAAACTAGTAAGTGCTTCCTGGTCTATGGTTATATAATTTAAATAAATAAAGGCGTATAAAATAGTCCAATTTCTTGTATATAGGTGTGCATATGCAAAATGCCTTTTTTTATCCTTGCCCATGCTGCCCCTTTTACGTGCCGGCATGCTTGGTTTGATGGTCTTTTTTACATTAAGAAACGAAAAATTAATTGCAGCTATAATCCATAGACATTCTTGAGTCAATTTGTAACTGATCTTTTTTTATTAATGCGGTAGTCAATTCACTTGAGAATGGCTATGGACAAGAGCTAAAAGTAATTGTACGCATCTAATTTACAAAAATACCACCAAAGAGCATACAAACTAGCCTATAATTAATCTATTATCCATTCACTTCAAGAAAATGCTGCTTAAGGAAACTTATGAAATTTCGTAGCATATTTCTATACCCGAAGGGGATATTTTTAAATCTGAATTCGGGCCAGGCCGGGTCCGGTGCACAACTTTGATACCGACACGATACAGGACAAAGTTTTCTTCATGCATACCATTCAGAGGAGACAGAGATAACCCAAAAGTGACCATTTCACTGTTATCCTGATAATATGCTTGCAAGATAGTCTTAAGCTCCTGCGCGATAAATTTGACATGTCCTCAGACCCACCTGATATTCCGCACTTATTGCCTTTTTTTGTATGTATTTC
Organism: Prostheceraeus crozeri; assembly: GCA_907163375.1. NCBI lineage: Eukaryota > Metazoa > Platyhelminthes > Polycladida > Euryleptidae > Prostheceraeus > Prostheceraeus crozeri. The sequence goes on along the minus strand of CAJQUW010002386.1, from coordinate 99,338 downwards.
AAAACATGACATTTTGCCTTGTCATAATTTCAGTTCAGTGAGGTTTAATCGCAATGAATGTCGTCTCGACAGTCTCCGGGAGAGATAAGAAGAGCGATGACATCAAATAACACAACAATCGATGGTGTCACAAACGGATTACAACACTAAGTTCTATTCTCGTCGATTTCTTCACTCACCTCGAATGCGCGGCAGGAAAAGAAAATGTGTCCTACGTCGATGACACACGAAATCGGGTGGTAACAGTCAAAACGTTCGTCCAGCCCAGGAATATGTATGTACGATGCAGGCGACATAGCTGGGAGGTATCTCAGATCGATTTTTCGCCAATTCGGATCATCCCAATGACACTCGCTCTTCCAACAGGACACGCCGCCTTCCGTGGCAATCTGTGCTTTCTCGCATTCGCACACATGGTCGCCTGAAACACGCGCCGCACGTACGACCTGGCTGGGTACCGTCACATCAGGTAATGCAGGTCTATGGAATGTCGGAAGGTGATGGCGCCGTTGAAATCGACATGGAAGCGGCAGCTGCGAGTTTTCAAGACGAACTCACGACATTCAAAATTTATATAAAACTGTGCTTGTGCTTCGTCTCGTTAACAAGTTTCGTGCTTTTTTAACGGCCTCGAATATGTCTCGGCAGGAAGAATAACAAACGGATGGGTAGGTGGATATGTACAGATCTGTGCGGTGAAATAGGGAGATCAGATCGTGACGAATTTATCTTTCAGAACTATTTGCGGAGCGAAGTGCTGTCAGGTCGGAGTTAGGGAGATGTAAACAGTAGGTTTTCTGATGGCGAAGAATAGTTCCATGTTTGGTTAACGAGTTAATAAATATTTTCGGAAATATCTTAGCCAATCTTTCTTTGAACATATAATGAATATCTCTGTCAATACTCCTGATATGAGCTTTATGTTTTAAGCGATACCAAAATTAAATTATTGAAACTGAAAGACAAAACACTGGTAATCAGCAGTCCATAACACCCGCGGTGCCCAATCTGAAATCGACCAGAATTCAAAGGAGAACAAGACGGTTTCGGATTATCATTTTCAGTTGGGTTTTCATTTATAAATTATTATGCATTAATGTATTGCTATAACAATTCAATATTTAACCGAACAAATTTGTAGCATATTCACATTGACGTAAAAAGCATCGACAGTAATTTTCTCTGAATTCAGCTTACACATGTGTATTATCAATAACTTCTCCTCTTCGTACATGCGCATTTAGTATATAGTCAATGGCTATCATCTTAAGTTGGCATAATTCATCTCGGTCTATAACGCAGTATTATTCATGGCGAAAATCTTTTGATATAACTCGCATCCATAGTCGAAAACGTTGAAAACGTGGACTTATTTATGGCCATTTAAATTTAAGGACTTTACATGTAGGCCTACAGCCCTCGCAGCGAGAATCTACTAAGATGTATGACGGTAATGATGAAAAAGTGCGAAAAACGTGTAATGTTGAACACGAAGGATTGTCTTATTGTAGCAGTCATCTTTAGTTTTTTAGACGATAATATGAGTACCATGTTAATTTGCAGCCAGCTAGGAGGCCTATAAATCACATAAAATCTCCCACTGAACAGACATTTTGCGTCCCAAGAAAGTGACTTCGGGATTCATGTGAGAACTGAGTGAACCCAGGAACATTTTAAAATAATCAGGGTAGTGACGTAAACCAACTGACAAACAGTTCAATTGTGTTACTGTTGGACACATTGATCAAAGTTATTCAACTGAATTCTACCAACTGACACATTGAATTCTCGAATGGTTTTCCTGATGAACAAGTATTTGCTACTGACACAATGGACGATTTTATTAAAAGTATGCTACATTTATTACAAAGTTACATCTTCTTTATTGTTGATAGATTCATGGATGATCCTTTGGGTAATATGGACAAATAATTCAAAGTTACTGATTTTGTTACAACTTGGAATGAGACAAATTTTGTTTTAAAACCGACCGACGCAAAATTTTCAAAAATCTCAAAAATAATACACAAGAAGCTTGAATAATAACGCTATAATAATAATGATATAATATAATAATAGCATTATATTAGCAACATATACAATAATTAATGTCATAATATTATTAATACAGGGCCTAAGTACGATAATGATAGTAAATGATAATGATATAGTGCTAGTATATCGCATAACAATATTCCCAAGTTTATTTATGATTGCCATTTTTCGCATATCTAAAGGAGAAAAAATTTTGTTAAGAATTTCACCTTTCTTGGTTTTGCAGCATTATCAGTTTAAAGAAAGGATCGATCAACAAAGATTCAAAAAACGAAAATTAATGTAACTTTCTCAGACAAATTACGTTATGCGGATATTTCCCTCTCTCCAAACTTTCTTGAAGCCTTATGTTGCAAGCAAGATCACATGCAGAAGTCAAGGATCATCAATTGAATGCACTCACACATTCAACACGTGTCAAGAGAGACATCGATTCATGTAGCACAATCAAATCGATATTGAAATGCAACAATTGAATGGGAAAGTAGTCGCGAAATAAAACAAGTTGATAAAAGCAGAATGAAAGCAAATCTAATGTAGAGATTCATATAAATCAATAGAGAATGTGCAAAACCTTAAATCAAAAAATCATTTATTGAAACTTTGGATTTTCTGTGTACTTGAGGAGGAGGAGGAGATAAAACTCTCTGATATCCTGATTGCAATTTTTTCATTTTCAATAAGTGATTTTGGATTCAAGGTTTTGGTACATTCTTTATATTCATTTTATTACCACTCTTCTTAATTATCTTTAATACCTTTTTCGTACCGGTACCGGGTACGAATAATAGATTCATGCATGACAGCTATGACTGAAAATAGTAAGAGAAGTTGTATTAAGAGCATCTCTTGCCTTTAGGTAAAACTTACTGAAGTCCTGACAGTGAACTAACTACTTGATTGTTTATTGTACTTTCATTTTGTTTTAACTTTAGTGTCCAACATCATTCATCGCATCGCATTGTATTTTGCGTCGAATAAATGGCCTCAATGCTTCGTGACATCAACGTGGAGGTAGGACGTTCTGAGACCTATATACAAATATTGTGGACGTGTATTTTATACACTTTTCTTCACACTTTTTTCTTTTGATATTCACTAAAAGTGACGTTCAAAAGTGTTTTCTACTAGTGCTGTCATCCAAAACTACATTTAGAGCATTTTATCTGCTATAAGTAGTCTTTCGCAGGTTTAATTATCATTACGCGACTATTAAGAAATTATTAGATTGAAATAATGAAAGTAGATTTAATATTTAAGAGCATGTGTGCCACTATAATTTGATGTGGACCATAGTTTAGTGTATTTCAAGGTCTACAAAAATAACAATATATTTTAATGCAGATAATGACGATGACGAAAATATCAGAAATTGAAAATATTTCTATATGCGAGTAGAATGGAATAAATAGACAGCCACATTTTTCATACCGCTATGCCATCATTCTCTGAAACAATAGAACAACCTAGATCTATCGTCCATTACTACTGTGAATCCAACAAAGAACGTTGAAACTCAAAGCATCAGCCTCACAGTTCATGACTATAACATAAATTATTCAAAATTTCATCAAATTGTACTAAATGAAAGTACAGATCACAAGTCCTGACGTTCGTGTGGATATTTCTCTTGGCATCTGTCGATGTGCTTTTTTTGTTCATTATGTTGAAATATTTCAATTTGATCTTCTATTCCAAGACCGCTGGTAAAAAATATCTTCAAATGGATACAAATGTCTGTCGTTCGACGCAGCATAACAAAGTGTTCGTTGTGTGTTGGCAAAATCGCTGCCTTTTTGGCGAGTAGTCCCAGATAACCATCTTCCATTTTAATTATGTGCACGTTAGGCATTGCTTCTACCAAAGCTTTCACAACATCTCTAGATAACAGGAATATTGGACTTCGTATCATATCTGGAAATACGTCTTTGTTGTAAGCATAATATGGAACATATAATGGATCGTGATGCCTGCGAATGGGTTTATCGCCGTGTATGATATGCCCCATGTACGTGTTAGTCTTCAATTCTTGAAATTTGTTAGCAAGCCAATGAGAAAATGCAGGCATATTCACAAAAACATCATCATTGACTTTTAATAGAAAATTAGCGGTGCAGACTGTTCCATGAGCAGATTCTGTAGCGTGTTCCACGAACCACTGCAAACCAGATCTTAACTTTCGACTATGCTGACCGTCATAGTCATTAACTTGCAACAGTAATAAATCACCTTGCTCAGCTACTTCGTTTAGAAGTCTGAACTGATGATTGCCGATACCACCAACAATGAAAAGAACTCTATACAAATGCGGACGTGATTTCAGGTAACGAGTATGACTGTTCGTACTTCGGCCCCATGTCATTCGAATCATTCTTCGTAGTTGAAAGTTCCTTGCTTTAGAATGCACAAGAATAACAAAATTTTCTTTTGGACAATTTCTGTGTATTCCTTTCGGATCAGGTTTATGACTGTCATCTATAGACCTAGGACGATGTAGGATGTCTACTGGAGCGGCCACCTCTCTTGCAACTGCTTCATCTTCTTCTTTTGATAATTTGTGAACCTTTTGAATATCAGGAACATTTTCCTTGATGTCATCATACTCACTTTTATCATGCTCGCTCAATTTGGAGGATTTTGCATTTTTGTCTGTTTCAGTAATTTCCTGTTTAATTACTTCTTTCGATTTGCTCTTCTCATCACTATTTTCACGATCTCTTTCACTTTTATGATCCAATGTTTCATGATTCTCTTCGTGCCTTGGGAGCTTGCTGTGAATTTCCTCGTGTTCAGGGGCACTTCTCCATCGAACTCCAGTAATTATCAAATATATAATAAAAAGTATTACTGGAACGATGAAATATCGGAATCCATTCGTCAGTTGATTCCTTTGACATTTTCTGTAGAATGATGACTTAGTCATATCGCAAAGTTGACTCAATAATTTGTGTAGAGGCTATTATGCTAAGAAATACTAATAGTCACATTACGGCAACACATGGTGCTTGCGAACTCAGTTTAGTTCCAATGAATTTCATTTGGAATCAAATCGTCACGCATGCGACTGCTTGCAGCAAAAAAAGTATGTAATCAACCAATCGAGTAACATGTTGTCGATTACAATACGTTTTAGCGTTTCATTACAACTTGAGTTTCGAAACTGCTCGCTGAAATAAACAGATTGCTACATGAAAATAAGTTGAAATTATTATATTGTTGCGATATAATATATGTGGCGATATAGACGAATTATGAAAATTTAAGAAAAATACAACATATACTAGAAGCTCTCTAATTAAGCTTCGATGCTGCATGGTTGTCCTCTTCACTATTTTGACATTGAATCTGACAAAATTTATATTCCACACATCTAGATTTTTGATGTGCAGAAAACTGGCAATGACATCTATGTAGTCAATTGTGTCAACGGAAATATGGAAATAAAATATATTTGCGGCACTGTGTAATGCTTGCATTATTACATTACAGGTATCATACCCATAATATAGCAGTTCAAATAAAAATGCTCTAATGAATTGTTTTGCTCTTTTGCAAATCAAGGAGCAGCTGCATGTAGGCTGAAGGAGAAATGGCATATAAAAGCTCCTGCTTCCAGTGCATTCACAACTTACATGTAGGCTCACAATTATAAGATGTCTGCCAACAGGATGTGATTCTTCATAGTTTCAAACAGCAAAAAAGCAGGTCTCTCCTTCAAACTTTTATTTTGGCCACAAGTAAAAGCAGATGGGTAAAAATATCTGCAACCCCCTGTGTTTGGGTTGTATATATTTTTGCCAATCTGCTTTTACTTGTGGCCAAAATAAAACTTTGAAGGAAAGACCTGTTTTTTTGCTGTTTGCAACTATGAAGGTTCACAATTTACGATTTTGTGCAGTCTTCTTGTATCCAATATTATCAAACAATTGAAGAAAAATTGCAGTTGCCCCAGATACTATTCACTATAAGGTTCTACGTAGAGCCGTACATACATTTTTAAATTGGGATGGTCGCGATTTTACTAAATTGTTAATGCCACATGCTTGCGGAAAATTGGTCAGATGAATGCTTTTTTGGCATCATTAGTAAATCTTCATCTAAATATCTAGTAAACACGTAGCTCCCGTCAGGGTCAAGTCAACTTCACATCAAATTTGTCTGCATTTAAGGAAGGTTTTACAAGCAGTTTTTTGACACATTGATCTTCTGAAAATACTCAATGTGATGTAATCAATACGTGGCCTAAGTTAATCAACTAAAATTTGGGACATTGTCATTGGGAGAATGTTATGAGTATCTGAAGGAATTTTCATAAAATATTTCTAGCAATTCAGATCAAGATGAATCATATAAGTTTTCATCATAGCCTAAGTACATTTGAAAAAAGAGTAGAATTAAAATCACTTATTCAAATTTAACACTATAAAATGATGCATAAATAATACAGTTATTGAATGACAAGTAAAACTAAGCAAAGGAAGACAAGCTACTGAAATGATGTTGGAGAAGAATCGAAATGGTAGGCCTACTGGTTTAATCATGGAAAGGTTCCATCGAAATGTTTCTTTCGAAGTAACTAAAGAATGAATAACTCTCTTGAAATATGACATCAATAGCTAAATATAAAAGGAAAAAATATGTGAAATATGCAAAAGCAAATCGATAAAATTAAAAAAAATTACATTTGCATAGACATTTTAAGATTTCTTTATAATCTTTGGAGTTTTTGTTAGTCCTCAACAGCGTGGTCAATGAAGAAGGTGCGAGCTCGTCTCCACCGCGGACTTCGGTTCGATTTCTGGGTCGGGCGAGTGCGGTAAGGAATCAAGCATGTTGGTGTCATTTATTGACTAATCGTTGTCATTCTCTTTAAATACTCAACGGGCAAACTGATTCGAGTTGTAGTGTAGCCCTCAACCGGTTGAGCCTACTGTATCCGACTAAACTCTACCAATTGAAAGCACGCTCGTTTACATTTTTAATTTTCAGTGATTCCTGTTTAAACCATTAGCTCTACATTTCGCGTGTAATATTTGTGACGTATGTTAGATTGTCAATGTATGATTTTCGCTCAGACTTACTTTTAATTGAAAATGTTGGATCCTATACGATCCTACTCGTACTAACCAAGAGGGGATCAGCTTCTCCAGTTGCCAACAATCCCAAAAAAGGCCTTCTCTCCGTCTTGATTACCGCTTTCCATTTTACATTAGACCGCAATTTACGAAAACTTTGAGAGACACATTAATTACTCATCACGTACAGTGTAGTATTCGCATACATCATATCGTAACTAATTACCATGCACAGGGAACGTAAAGTTAATATGAAATACCAACATTCTAAAACACTTCAATCAAAAAGCGCAAGGACCCAGGTGTGAGTGATATTTCTTCTTTATTTCAAGACGGTTACAAAAAGTTGTCGAACGTTTTCGGCAGGCGTCCACCAGCCATGATCACGACAAATTGACAAAGACAAATTTAGATCGTGAAGATTCGAACGGTGTGAATAATATTTCCATTTGACGAATTTCTCACAGAGAAAAATAGAGTCAAATATGAGTTAAATATGCTGTTTGTAATCTGACCGTTGACGTTCGTTTGTTAGCCGATGCGAGATGCATTGTGCGTCCTCTGTCAATTACATAAGCAAGAGAGAGGCGATGTCAATCTTTAACGCTTGCTGCCAGTAAGTAAGTAAATAATCGTTTGTTGACATATGAATTGAAAATCATTCATGCAGCTCAGTTTACATCAATTACACAAAGAAGAAAATAAGAAATGTGTGTAACAAGTATAACATGCATATAAGTGAAATAGAAAAGTTATTCACATAAAGACACATATATGGGATGAAAGATGATAAACGTCGTGAAGCTCTATATGCAGGAAGAATGATGCGATTTGATCGCGGGCTCAACTCAGGCAATAGTTCACATATACAGGGTGGGGCGCATTGAATGTCTGCTCTAACAGTTTTACTGAGCGCTTTTTTACATGCGCCTGTCATGCAGTTTCAAGGCAGTTGTTAAAACACACTTGTCCACAAATAATTCTGTGAGCTCGTCCTTGCTGTCTTTCAATTTTCTCAGAAACGCCATGAGGCATGCCAACAAATAATTGGACGCAATATTCTAATACATGTAATGATCTTAATGGTCCCTTGCACACATCAAAAACATCACTTTTTGTTACAGTTATTTTCAAAATTCGCAAACAATGCAGCCTTTGTGAAAAACCCCTCTATACATCAAAATGACGATGCCATGTTAAGTCAAATCTTGTTACTTGCAACTCCTTTAATACCAAGGATATCGGCAGGAACACATACATTTAATTTCTTAATCACGGAACACTTAGTTTTGAGCGAGTTGAGTGTGAGATGCATATTATTTGCCCATTTCTGAAAATTCAAATGTTCGTCTTGAATGTGATCATTGCTTTGGTCGGAAAAAAAATTGGTGTACATATGGTTATGTCGTCAATATATTTAACCAGCACAGAATGAGTATAAAGTTCTGTCAAGTTCCCTGTTGACGCATTGAAGAGCAGAGGTCCCCAAACTGACCCTTGTGGAACGTCTGATATTACTTCCAAGGGACGATGGATAACCGAATTGATTCGCACACACTGTTCGCTTTAGAAGGGACGATTCAGCCAACTTGCAGAAAGAATTCGGAAATTTACATTCAATCAACCTCTTGATAATGACTCCATGATCAAGTTTGTCAAACGCCCTACTCATGTCATATGCAATGATTTTCACTCCAGCCACGTTGCTCATATCCAATAGTTTTGTGACACAGTCGTGGATGGCAACTGAAGCTGTGGTCACAGAAGCACCGCGCATTCCTCCGTGTTGAGCAGAGCCTGTAGAGCTATGAAATATTTTCATCAAGTAACTAGCAACAAGTCTTTCGAGCACTTTACTTAAGGAAGTAAAGATATTGGTCGTAGGTCATCTTCAAATCCATGAGCATAGGAGTGATCCAGGGTTTTTCGTTGCCACTAAAAAGCACATAACGTTTAGGAATACATTCATCCATGCACAAAATTAGTATGTCATGAAAAATACAGCACTTTTCATCAATAGTGTAAGTCACATTATACAGGTCATACCAATTGATAGAGGACAAAGTGCTCAAGAAAAAATCAATATATGAACGGCGTAAGTCATAAACAATTCTTATGTCATGAAAAGAAGCTGTGACATTATGATCCGAGACAGGACCTTCAATACATAAGATAGTATTGTGGTCTGACGACACAATAGGAGGGCCGACAGTACACATACACTTGTAAATGCAAGAAATCTCATCACTGACAAAAACATTATCCAAGACATTCAATCCCCTAGTGGGATCTTCAACAGGTTGTTGCAGGTTAAGATTACTATGTAAGATATTTGTCCTTATCTGATTAAAGTCAATATATGAGATGTCTCCTAATGCCTCTATTCATGAATCCATCAACAGACAGACTACAGTGAGAAAAGTTCAATTTCTGTGGCTTCGACAATCAGTTTAGCAGGTGGTTGATACAGACAAACAAGCACCAACTGAAATAGCGGCAAAAATGGCCACAATGATTCAAAAAAAATTGTGGGTGGTTGTTGACGAGCAAACGCTGTATTGCAACATCATTTTAACGTAGATACAAACTCCCCCGCCAAAGCGGCCTTCCCTATCAGATCGATAAATTGTATGGACTTGAAAGGACAATCGGGGATTGACTCAATTAACCAGGTTTCTGTCAGGCAAATGATGGAAGGGTTCCAGCTAGATGCACAGACAGAAAGTTCATCCATCCTATTGAAAATGGAGCGAATATTAGCTACAAGAAAAGAGGGAAAACAGTTTATTTTAGCAGTTAATCCTGGTAAACTCTCAGAAAATCTGGCACGGAGTTCCGAGGTATCACTTTGTTCCGATAAATCACCACAACCTCACCGTTTTTTACGTCTTTCACGACGTTCAGTCAACAGTGCCCTTCGGTTCGCCTGTTGTAGAGGTGTTAGGTCTGGATGGATGTACACATGCTTCCAGTTATTTCGATTTCGCAGGGAGGAGGAGTTCCTCAATATAAGAGTTCTTTGATCTTTGCACCTGAGTTTCAAAAACAACGGACGAGGTCGCATGCTTGGTTTACCGAGGCGATGACTACCCATTATTTCAATCAGTCATCTGAAGTTCACCAATCATCTCACCGATTTTGTCACGGTCATATTTATTTCGTTCACCTAAATTCCAGCCTGGTTTTTTCACCAATTCCGCATATCACAAGTTATTATCTCTTCGTGTTCAATGACTACCACGAGATTAATTATGCAGGAGACGGCTGTTAAACATTAGTTTTTTTATTTACGTCCGATATTTTTTTCTACTTGTAACGTCCATTTCGTCAAAAAAGACGAAACCTTTGAAAACTTGCTGAAAATAATTTTAAAAGTTGATTAACTTATAAAAAGTTATAAAATTATAAAAATTTGATTATATTATTTAAAGTTCTGTCTATTTCCATTTGATTCTTGATAACTTGAGTCCATGCCGAATACTTTTGTGTGTTGATAATTGCATTAATTATGCCAAGCAAAGAATATGGTTTGACAGTGAAGTAGGCTTTGCAATTATACAATGGTATGCATAATGATATTATAAAGGGCATCACAAAATTTGCATTTAATGCAATGTAGTATTCACTGTTTTGCATGCAAGTCAGCCATTCAATGTGCGGGAAAATAAAGGAATATTAGTCCCTGGCATTCACATAATCATCGCATTATTCAATTTTTTTTAAAGTATTGTTTTATAAAAAAATGTAGCTATAAAACTGTAGGCCTACCAGTTTTTCCTATGCTGGTTTGCTTCGAGCAATGTAAATCTGTGCAAATCTGGAAGCGGTTATAGTTATAAAACCTTCGTTTCATGAAAATATTGAATGCTTTCAGTTAGTGCATGATTGACACCGTAATGTCATTACGAGGCATGAATTCAATGCAGTTGAATAACCTCCTCAACTTCATTTGAGCAATGATTTCTGATTGAGATTACTGAACAAAGCCTGAGTTCTGTAGAGCTCTTACTCTTGCACATCATAATTGAACACTAGCTTTTACGTGGAACGCCTTGGTGGCAAGTCAGTTCGTGGATTGCTTGAATTCTTCATTAGCTGATTTATCAAGCTCAATATAATATTTAATTTTTTCGCAGATCTCACCAAGCTGATGCTTGTGTGAACTAGATCCACGAATTCAAAAGAGCAATATCCAACAAATTATTCCACACTGACATCGGCCATTATCTAGACGCGCAACTTGTAGTACAGAGCCATCATCAGTAAAAATCAGCTGCATCTACACCCACTTTGTAGTGATCATGAAATATTGGAAAAGACATATTCTTTTCACTTTCATCGCATAAAGGATTGACGTGAAGGGCCGGTAACATGAAGTCACTTTTCTTCTTGTTTATTTCAGTGTCATATCTTCGACGTTCATATAATAAAGCACGTGCAAAGCACCAGTTGAATAGTTCAGATGCGAAAGCGATCACTTTACTTTTTCAAGCCATTTGCATATTTCGTCAAATTTGACGAAATGTACGTTTCTGGCAAGCTGTTTTTAAAACAAGCTGAAAGGACTACAGTGCAACATAGCATAATCTTTAAAAGGATTAGAATGATGATAAAAGCATGACGAACGAAATCATACCACCTTCAGTACCTGTTATCGCATCAACAATATTTATAGCAGAAATAATTATCAAAGTTGTCAAAAATGTCAAAGTTATCAAAAGTCGTCAAATATAAAGTCGTCAAAAATGATGAAAATTCTAGTGTTAAATATAGGAAATCGATTTCGCACTTGAAGAATTGTTTTTGATACTTTTGAAATTATTTTTCGGTGACCAAAAATTCGCAATATGCGAGATGTCTGGCCATTCTGACGTTTTCATTTAAAATCTTAGTATAAAGAAGTATTTGTGTCTTAACAAACATTACAGGCACAACACACGTCAGCTAGTTGCTGCTCCATAGAGAAAACAGTTACCGGTAGTTGCCAAATTCAGTTAATCCTCCAAATCTTATTACTATCGCTGCCAAGAAAATTGGATTGAAAATATTTTGTATTCTGAGTCGAATGGAATGCATATCCATGATAACAAATTTATAAATATGAAGATTTGTCATGCAACATCCAATAGAATTGTTTCAAGATTAATATTAAAGAAGAATTCCATCGTCTCCGGCCTCTACCGTTCCTGGTGACATTCTTGCATGACGAAATTGCATTTATCGACAGACAAATATCATAGACGTGGTTGAAAGTTAATTAAACGATTATTAGATTACTATGAAATTTGGGATGCATGAAATGTATTTCCTATTGATAAGCAATTTTCGTTTGATTCGGCTGATGATCTTCAAATGAGAAGACACATTTCTAAGCCTGCGGATTTGCCATGTTAATTCTTAAGATTTATCACAACATAATCCAGGAGTAGACTAATATTTATAATAAAGTGAAAAATTTTCCAATCACGTCTCATACTAAAAACAATTCATCAGGTATTTTATAAATTAACTCCGCGACCATACAACTACAAATTAAAATAACTTGTTTCTAATAAAAAGCGTGTTACACTTGTGGTTCTTCTAATGCAAAATTTTATCCAATTAGCCTACTTGCGACATGCAGCATCATTGACGCAACATACAATCATGCTCTATATAATGAACATTTTAAGTCACATGTAGGCCTAAGTTGCTTTGAACATTTTAAATTTACACATTAAAAAATAATGATGCCAAGAAGAGGATGTTCTTTGCAGCGAACATCGGGTCTAATTGGGTTAAGAACTCCCGCAAAATACCAGTAGATTCATGGAGAATGTTTATCATGAAGCCTAAGTATAGGAAATCGTCTATGAAGTAGAATTTTTTATAAGTTTCAAAATAGTCATGCACCTATATAGGTCTCCCCTGTCCGCTGCATGACACACACGACTAACATTCCAATGAACGCAGCTGCGGAGTTCATCACTGATGCAAGGTCTCTGTAGTACAAAGCCTACATTAGGAGCGTACGCTATCTCTTTAACCACCAAAGTATCTCGATAAAATTGAAATGAAAGCTAAATAACAGGAGGGTTTTCACATATAAAACCTATGCTTCTGTTAAAATTTGAGTCGGAAAATCGATTGTGTCTTACAGCTTGAAAGTAGGCGTATTTAGGAAGCAATGGATTTCCGACTAAAATTTGAACAGAAACATAGGTTGTAGATGTCGCTAAGAACGTTCCTGTTATTTGGATTTCATTTCTAGGCTCTCTTGGGACAGACAGCTTATATTCGTTCAAGGTGGACATTGTATATCTTTATTCTTATTATCGGACAGTACCACCCAAGAAATTGAAAACCACAATTTTCGCGAGGCACCTTTCGTCTGATCAATCAGACATCTTCAGGCGTAAGATGGTGTAAACTTTACGCTTGATTATGTCTGATTGATCAGACGAAAGGTGCCTCGCGAAAATTGTGGTTCTCAATTTCTTGGGTGGTACTGTCCGAAAATAAGAATAAAAATAGCTTATATAAACTGAGGTTGACTAGGAACCACTTCCCGTATATCATTAATAAATAAGTCGCACTCATAACTGAATATCATAAATGATCACAAACTGTGGCGTGACTTCTGTTATTAATTGCGCCTTAGAACTGTGACGTTAAGTAATCATGCCATGAAATTAAGAAAAAAAACATAAATCGGTTGTTAAAATGTATTTTACTTGGTAAGATACAAAGATAGCAATTTAGTATCTATATCAAGTAGTTCGTGAATGCTATTATGTGTCATCAAATACGAGAGTGCATCAGGTCAGAGAGATCGACAACAGGCCATAGTTAGATGACAAAGGCAGCGGTAATATCAAGCTATATCCAAAACTCGTCAGGTCATTATCCCTCTTTCATCAGCCTTGGCGCAATCAACTTGTTTTGGGCATAAGAGATTATCGAGAAAATTATTTATTATCTATCACAAGAAAAGCCTAGGGAAGTGATTGAAACTAGTTACATTTCTAAGCGGAACAGAATATCAAAGTTTTATTCCGTATATATTTCAGGAAACGCCAAAATTTCAGTCACAGGAATATCAGTCTTGAAGATGTCAAATCTATTGATATGTATCATCAAATGGGAATTTCAAACTGAACAAAACATAAAAACTTTGCACATGCTTTGGACGTTATCTAACAATTTGCAGTGCGAGAGTATGTATCGCAAGATACGACACGATGGTGAGACATTATTATTGGCAGAACACATTCTTTAGTTAAGAGTCCAACGATAACTGCAATTCACAATATGAAGGAATCCCGGACAAGTTATTCACTTTAGTTGGCGATTGATTATGCTGTCTACATGATTCAGAAATAAAAATCATTGTATTCAGGAAATTATCATAAATATATAAATAGTTAGAAAACACAATTGCAACAGAAAAATGCGTCATGGTATCTTCTTCAGAAAAGGTGGGCTTCAAGAAAGAGTGGTGACCTAAAAGTTACAAAATGTTGCAGTGTCTGGTGTTGTATTGCTCCATCGCTTTTACAATCGTATCTACTTGAGCCATCGCACCTTTACCCACATCTCCACACATCAGTTCCTTTTCAATCGGTTCGATATTGACATATCCAAAACTCTGCAGTTTACTTAACTGTTCATTAGTAATTGGATGATTCCACATGTCTGTATTCATAGCAGGTGCAAACAAAAAAGGTTTCCTCCTTACTTGCCACGCTCTTGCTGTACAAGTTAACAAATTGTCGGCTAGACCGTTGGCAAGTTTCCCCATTGTGTTTGCATCTAAAGGCGCGATTATCATCATTGTAGCCCAATTGTGAAGATCAATATGAAGGACAGGATCACCGCGATTTTTCCACAACAGCCATTCGTCAGCATCTGTAAAGATCATTGCATTTTCCACTACATCTGGAGAGAAGAAATGCAGCGATCGTTCAGTTGGAACAATCGCCACGGAGATTCCACGCTTAATCAGCTCTCGTGCCAATTCTGGTACCTTCAAAGATGCAACACTACCACTGCAACCAAGGATGACGCGATGACGAGGGGCGTTTAGTTCCGTCTCCCGTTTAAGCCTTGTGATAGCTGACGATTCCTATAAATACAACAGTTCGGTAAATGATAAATCTCAGTAAGCTTCACAATATAATAAGTGACGACAAGATTGATCCTTTGTCAACATACTTTGTATAATGTCTACTTCTAATGTCTACATACTTTACATATGTCGATACTTGAAATAACCAGACGCTGAACGCGCCCTCCTGCCAATCCTTAAGAATGCGAGCCGGCTCGTGAAAGCAGGTGGATGTGAGGATGCACATTGTAAATACTTTTATCAATGAATTTTGCAAGTTAAAAAATCAGCAAATCTTTTACTGAGGAGACGAGACAATATACCTCCAAAATGAAATGCGCATCTTCCCTTAAATTTTTCTTATAAAAGTGACAACCTCGTTAAACCACGAGCAGTTTTGATATTCAAGAGTGAAAAAAAGCACTGAAGCATCATATAAATAATCTCAACTACTGTATTCAAGACATTACTAAGCAATAAAATGCCGAGGAAATACCACTCGATGGGAAATGCTGTTTACGAAATCAACAGTGTACATGTAGAAACTATTATGATAAAACAGAAACAACATAGGCTTAATCATACTACAGAGTATAGCGGTGCTAACTAAAACTTTCTAATGAAAATCAATGTCATGAAAGTTTGTGCGATTCTAACCGCCTACGAATTCCAGGGACATTTTCTATTGTTCAATTTTTCTTTGTTTCAGATTACAATGGAACTTAAATCTAGATGTAACAATAGCTCAATAAAAACGCAAGTGCTGACTTATCATAAAGAATGTACAAGTCTACACACAAAGGATGTCTGCATTAATAAAAAAATGCTTTCGGCAAGCAATTTAAAAGCGCCTTTTTGAAAAAAGGGTTTCTACTAAAAAAGAGGACGACAAAAAAGGACGAGTTTAGAAAAAATATTTGGTTGTTTTTAGCGTCATCCAATAGCAATTTCACAGATCATGAAATCCCAAAAATTAATTTACACAGAGAAATATTTTTACAAATCTGCTTCCTTCTCAACGGTAGGGTATATGTGGTGATCCATTTTCAGTCTATTTTACAGAAAACTATGGAGATGCAATTTCTCATGAAATTGAAGCAAAAGGCAGTGATGCATTTCGATTTGGCAACAGTTTCAAACTTATAATTGATGCCAAGTCCATCACCGATTATTAATTTGGGATCACACACATTTGCTTCAGTTGTTAGCAAAATCATATGCTAAAGATGACGATATCAATTGACGCTTTCTATGTTTTATAAGGAATAGCGTTGTATAACAATGAATAAGGAATGGCGAAGGGTTAGTCAGGAAAAATCGATGATATGAGTAACACAGCGAGTCATCATTACAAATATGCCGGCATCAAATCAAATATAAACTGTAAAACTATTTCAGTTGGAAAATGTGATCGATTAATGAAAGCCTCCGAGTTTGCACGTTACCGAATCTGCCCTATTTAAATCTATTCAAGGTATTCTCAGAATACAGGCGAGCGGTCGCAACGTAAGAGGCTTTGTAAATATTTTTTGTTCATCAACAAATTGTCTTTTATTTCAAAAAATTAAAAGGAGTATGAGTGAGCATCACAAATTTTCTAAAACTCGAGCACATACCGATTAGAAAATTTGGCCTGTTGCTTGAGGAGAGTTGGCACTTCAACACTGAGTGGGAATTTTGAACATTATTTTCCAACCTCACCGAAAGTAACGTTGCTTTCAGCAGATTTGTTGTACAAGTCTATCATCACTTGTATCAGTTCACCTAATTAGAAGCGATTCAAAACATAGGTAAGTGCGGACAAATGTCTGCAATATCCAAAATTCAAAAATTCGATTGAAATATGCGAATGCTTAAAGAAACATCACGGTATGCATTTATCCGAGCTTCACTGATTAAAGGGTAAATTGTATGAATAATTAAGCGACAATAAAGCAATTTTCCGAAATTTCAGTAATGCTTCCGAATTCGTCTGTTTGAAAGGAGATCGCTTGTCTCGTTTGAGATGTAACGGGAGTTTTGGAAGGTTTACAAATTACACACTTCAACAAAGGAATAGAACAGTATTATTGGATTAGTTTACCTTTTATCAAGCACTTCTAAATTCAAGAGTTCAGGGTGAGATGTCGACAGGTTCAGACAGGGACAAGTCTGTCATACTGCCCAGAATCCAGATAGATCCCAAAAAGCGGAGAGATTCCCATAAAATATGAATGGGAAAGAAAACGTCGATCTTTTTTTATGATCAATCGCAGCTAGTCTGTCACTCAGACCAGAATCCAGATGAAATAGATTCCCAAAAATAGGAGCGGAAAAAGATGGCATCAAGCACTCAATCGAGTCATATTCTCCAAGTCTATGAACGGGAAAAAGAAAACTTCGTGCATTTAATTGAGATAGAATAAATTCTCCAAAAATAAGAGTGGAAAAAAGGGCATGTTGAGTATTAAACAGATGAGACAAGTCTGATCAGAGTCAAGAAATAATAAATAGGAGAAATTCTCAAAAGATACGTGGGTAAAAGAAAATGCTAAAATTCTAGTGCTCTGTTAAAGCAGACTCTCATTCTGTTCACATAGCGTGAACTGAAGAAATTCATGCCCAGAAAGTAGAAGAGGGGACAACAAGACGCCGATCATCTGCTGATTCATTCAAGTCTCTCACTCTGCCCAGATAGAATAAATTCGTGAAATTTATTCCTCAAAATAACTAAGTTCAGGAAAAAGACAACGCCGTTGTATAACTCGAATATTTGTCCTCAACTCGGCACCAATGAAGTTAGATAAATTTGACAAATTCATAAAAAAAGGAATAATCTCAAAATATGAGGTCTGTATGGTCTTCATGTTCTAATTACCATTCATACATTCTTGTTTGAAGAAAATATCCTTCATGTATAATGTTGCAAAAACATACAGCTATGACATTTTAAAAATGCAGGAATTTTAAGAAATAGCTTCATAAATCAACAAACGGATGTCAAATGTACGGCTATGGGATGCATTCGCTAAGAAAGCCGTCAGCCAACCTGAAGTCGTACATCAAAGTGAAAAAAAGGAAAATTTTGTCCATTAATTATGCTTGTTGCGGTGCACCGTTTCCTTCCATGCTGCTTGGATTTCTAGTCAACGAACAAAATGCAATTATGAATGGAAACATATTTTAAATGGTAATGGGTTACAAGGAGTTTATGAGTGAAAAATAGTTGGTTGGTTGATGTGTATATATCAAAGCAAACAATGAAAGTGAAATAGAACATTCGAATATTATTGATGATGAGTCGGAAATAATTCAGAATGTTCTCGCTTGGTGTAGAAAATCCAAACACATCCAGGATGCGTTTCTGTAATATAATGTTAACAAAATCTGGTTTCACTGTCTTTTTGCAGCCCTTGCAGCGAGAAAAATATGAAAAAGCATGATGACGAAATATGAGCCAAAACTCAAGGTTTATCTGTTTTTAACGGTGATCTTTAGTTTTTTAGGCGACAGCATGCATACTGTGCTGTGAGACAGCGCATTTTGTCCAAACTCCCGGAAGAAATATTTGGTCTTGAATATTTTGCACAAGACGAAAAAATATTCGTTAAAAAACTTAACGAGCATTCGGTGCTCTGTGCCTACTGAGGTCGATAGTGACGTACTGCTAATACGCAAGTGCGTTACTTTCAACCTCAGAAGGTGCAGTACACCAAAGCCCCCTCGTGCTTTTTAATGAATAATTTTTCACTTTTCGTGAAGACTAAAGCTTTTTCTCTCGGGAGTTTTGACAATATGAGCCGTGCAACAGTTAAGTGTGGATTATCCCGTTGTCTAGCCAATTGTACGTCAATACGTATTATGTCATACAGGCAACTAGGAGGCCGAGAAATCCCTTAATTCAACAGACGTTTCTGAGTCCTAAGGTGTCGTCGAATGTTCGAGATTCAATTCGATTCGCGACTCAGCTGTTGATTCGAGATTCGATTTGAAGTAGTTATTCAGTTCGAGAAAAATTCTTAGCTGTCCGCTGAAAGTTAATGGAATTGTTTTATTTTGATTTATAGCCTCTACTTGTTCGACACGACTTAAACGTGAAGTTCTAATAAGCTTTGGATTTTGGATTCTCACAGACAGCTGCTAAAGAAGAGTTAGTCGAATCAGCTACACGCTTTACGGCACGTGCTACATGTTGTTCAGATAACTTGTGGTTACAAGCTCGGGTTCCTGAAAAATCTTAACTCAAGTAGTGATCATGAACCCGAGTTTCTGTGATTTCCTACTTCCAGGCCCTGTGCTAGTCCAAGCTTATACTAAAATTTGTCTATATTATAATGCTCATTGTCCTCTGTGATCCTTTATGCTTGTACAAGTATGTGTGACTCTGAACGCTCAGTGCCTAATGTGCTTCCGAATCCGAGTATAAGCAAGGTTCAACTCAATTATTTGAGTGACAGATTTGGAGGTCGACAAGGTTTAGTCTACTATACAGGTCATTTCATAAGTGCATTTCAAATAAAAACATTAAAACTCATACATGTGAATCGATTCAAACAAAAAATCTTAAAATATACAATGTTAGATGACACAAACAAGAATTGTTCACTCTCTCCTCTTAGCAGAGCAATTATGCAGTTGTCACCAATTGTCAGTTCACTATTTAGTGGGTCCTCCATGAGCACGGAAAACTTCTTCAGTATGATTGGGCATCGAATCAACAAAAGCACGGATATAGTCAACAGAGATATTACTACAGATCGTGTCGATCCTTTGCCAAAGGAGATCCTCCTGATTTTGAATATTTCCTGGAATCGGATTGTTAGATAAGTGGACTCCAACGAATGACCGTACATTTTCGATCACATTAAGATCGTGTGAAATTGGTGGCCACTCAAAAGTTGTAACGGATGCGTCTTCCAAGAAAACCATCACACGACGACTCCGGTGAGCGGGCGCATTGTCTTGGGCAAGATAGTATTGTCCATTCAGTTGACCAGATTCGTAGCTGTTGAAGCAAGGTTTCAGCTGAAGGTTGGCTCACCATTCAGAGCCTTATAAACGAGCACAGGAGTCAGACTCCGTCTCCACTGATTGAGCCCCAATAACAAGAGTACCAATAGTCGTACTCTTTGTCTTTGCGCTGCCTGGGATGTTGCGACGTCGATGATACGTTCTCCTTTTCTTAACCGAACGAATTGACGACCAACCGTGCAATTCGCAAAAGAAGAAGTCTCATCGACAAAATTGAACTTGCGCCAGTCTTCAATCGACCAGTTAAGATGTTCCCGTGCCCATTCAAGCTTCCGCTCTTTGTGTCAAAACCGGCTATTTCTTACCAGCCTCCTTGAGGCGGCGATGGACAGTTACACTTGAAATATTCATGCTGGTTATTAGTCACAGCTGCTTGGTCGATGACAGACGATTGGACAAAGCCTTGCGCACAAGATGACGATCCTGTTGACGTGTCGTCTTCCTGGTCTTCCGATGCGCTCCAAATCGTGGACTTCTCCAGTCAATTGAAATTTCTTAATGATATCATGAATGGTCCCTCGACGAATCTTCATTTTCTTGCTGATTTGCAAGACCGCATTGTTGTTTTTCATGCAATAACAATCTCGCACTGAGTGCGGTCACTCAAACGTCAGGGCATCGTTTCGACTGAAAATTAGCATTCAATATCATTAACTGTGTGAGACACGTGACGATGATGTGATTGGCTGACGGACAACGTAGCCATAGTAACGCTTAAACTTTCCCACGGATAGTACGTCGTCAATACATATATACAATCCGGAGTGGAGCCGGAGGGAATTAAAGCTACAAAAAGTCTGAAAGTCATCATCCTCAAATGTGTACGGTTACTTTTAAAAAGACCTGTATATTGTTGAGAATTCAATCTGAATAAATTATTTAAGGATTGCAATACCGGGCATTGATAACACGGGAAGTTACAAGCACTATTTGAACGATAGTTTGATGACACAACATTGAGAAGACTTGTTTAAAAATTCTATCACTGTCTTCTAAAAATTAAGATGGAAATGATAGAATCCACTGATTTTCGTTGAGACGATACCTTGGTTTGACGTAATTATGTTGAGTTAGGAAGATTTTTTGTTTGATATTCAAAATATAACTCTTTTTTATATACTTTTGCGATATAGTATTTCGATCAGCACCTGCTGATCATCTTCAGGCAAGTGAATTTATTCTGTAGAATTGAAAGTAACTCAAAAATTACAAACAGTAATGTATAGAGGCGACAGATATTACCCGGTTACCTTGTACCAGTAGCTAGAGCAATTTGATATCTTTGATCTGACTGACATAGAACAATCAAAACAAGTAGTACTGGATTACAATTTACCAGTAGTAAAGTGGAATTAATCTAACCTGACTAGAAACATACACAAAGAGAAACTAAAATCAAATGAAAAGGAAATCACTAAACTGCTCAAGTTCACTCCTGTTGTTAATTTCAGGTTTTAATTGTTTGATGTAGCAAGCTTCACGAAGATGTAGATTTGTGTTCTCATTATTGAAAGA
The DNA here is from genome assembly GCA_907163375.1 of Prostheceraeus crozeri. NCBI lineage: Eukaryota > Metazoa > Platyhelminthes > Polycladida > Euryleptidae > Prostheceraeus > Prostheceraeus crozeri. The sequence continues at coordinate 77,597 of CAJQUW010002386.1, read as the reverse complement.
TGTTCGTGTGGCATGAGTTGAGATGCATGATCATGGATGAGTCTTTTTTAGTTATATGTTCCCCAAATCTAACGTGTAGAGTGAGTATCGTGCTTCCTATGTACTTTTTCTGACACTTTTCACATGTTAGTTGGTAAATGGCATTCTTCCTGTAGCAAATAGAATTGTTCCTTATAGGGTAATTTTGCAGTGAGCATGTTGGACTAGTTTGTATTTGTCTTAATTGTAGACGTAATGATTTTGTTTTCCTTACAATTCGAGCATCTATCTTTTCTTTCTTGAATATTGTCATGATTTCTCGATCAATCTTTTCAGAAATGAACGGAAAGCGGAAGAAAAGGACATCTTGATTGTTTTATTTTTTCTGGATTTCTTAAAGCGTTTTGACTTGGTGATGAAATCGTCTGGATATCCGCTTGGTCTTAACGCATAGTCAAATTGCTTTCCATGATATTTAAGAGTTTCGGGTTTGAAGCATCTCTCAAGTATCCGGTCTCTTTCGTTCTGGACGTAACAAAGTTTGTCATGCGGTGGATTGTTCGAGGCAAAATGCACTAAAATGTTCTTTTTCGATTCTTTTCTATAAAAATCGAAGAGTGCTTCGTTATTTGTAGTTATCATGACATTAAAATCAAGGAGGCCGATGAGTTATCTTCTGTTGGGAATTCAATGTCGAAGTGAATATTGTTGTTTTGAGAGTTCAGAATATTTAGTGTTATTGCGTCTTGTCTGTTGTTGACCAGGGCAAAGCAATCGTCGACGTAACATTTGAATAAAGGAACGTTGTTCATTAATGCAAGGATTGCTGTTTCAATTGAATCCATAAAAATTATGGCGACTATACCTGACAGGGAAGAGCCCATGGGTAGTCCTTTGGCAAGCCGATGTATTTGATCGACAAATTTGAAATACGAATTCTCTAGCAAGACATGTAATAATTGTTCAACTTGGTGTAATGATAGATGGGTTCATCGAAGATTGATTACTTTATTGATTACACATGAAATTGCATCACTGATTGGTATGGAGATGCACATAAATGCTACATCATAACTACACGGGTAAAGAACATAATTTGAGTTGACTGAATGTATTTCATTGATTAATTCATAGCTGGATTCCAGGTTGTGCCGTTAAGGTTTTAAGATTGGAGATAGTAGCCTCAATAATAACCAGGACAATTCAGTGGTTGCGCTTTGACAGTTAGGTACGATTGGACGCATTTTCAATTCTGGACCTTGTTTGTGCGTTTTGATTAAATGGTAAAAGATGGAATTTCTGAATTGGTTGCAGTATAACTTCTAGTGATGTAATGAGGGATTTGTTCTCTTTTGCAACTTGTTTCCAGACACCATTGGTGCGTTTTTCTATTGTTTTAGTTCAGATGTGGGAAATTTTCTTATAAGTACTTTCATCAGAGAGATGCTGTATCCCAACTTCTTCGTAGGTTTCATTTTTATGACACAAAATTCTGATCCTTTGTCAGAAGAGAGGAAAATATGAGGCTTGTCCTGAAGTGTTCGTAAAATGTTTCTTTCGACGGTTGTAAGATTCAAGTGACTACGTTAATGAGGGATTCTCTGCACAAAATCCAGTAATTTGTATTAAGTTCTTTTTAGCACTGGTTCAGTATTTTCGTTTTTAGGTGGAATACTTAATGAAGAGAACCATTTTGTAGGATAATGATTGTCACTGTTAAAATTTTCATCATTTCTTGAGTGCTGCTGCCATCGAAATTGATGGGCGAATCTGCTGTAATTCAAATTAAAATCAATTATATTTCGCCTGTCTTATTCCCCAGAAGACGGACGAACGCTCAAAACGTTGGGGTCGTGCATATATCGTTTTTACCAACAAACCTGCTAAAATAAAGGAGTGAATATTCACGCACTGGCTTACGTTTTTCTCAGTACACAATGAAAGGCCTCCTGTTAACAGCAAATCTTCAAAAAGAAAGCTGTCAAAGTAACTTCCTATTTATGAAATTATTCAATAAAAGCTCTACTGTTTTAATAAAATCTTTTTGATCAAAGTAATAACAAACTCTTCTTCCATACACAGCTTTAATGTGGAAATTTGGAAATAAACTCTTGATCACACACGTCATCTCCACGAACGTAGGATGGCACGCAGTCTACTGCATGAGTAAAAAGGTTTCTGAACTTCCAAATAGAGGAACAATAGTAGACATCTTGATATTTATGAGTTACCTCTCCCTCCAGGTTTTCAAATTTGTTCAAAATCTGCAAAAATGAATCAGTCGTCACCAAACTTCAGGTAGACATACTCTAGCAGATTTTCTACCCACATACAAAAGTTTATGCAGATCAGACAAATAGTTTTTGCATCAGAGACGATAACGTGAAGTGAAGTGATGTCAACAATTAGATCTGACTTCGTCTGTTCGACGCATTATTGTTACTCTCTCTCACTCTCTCCCTCTTCGTCTTATCTACTACTATTTGAAAACTTCACACGACCATTTCCTTGCCATGCATTTTTAAGTTACAAATTTTAGCATGAGGGATGTGGCCGCGTCAACATCACTTCACGAGTTGTCGGGAAATTACTTTGCTGACCTCAAGTGCTTTCTGCTCAGACGATGAGGTCAGATGAAGTCAGATCAAGCTGAAGACATCGCTGCACTTCAAGTTATCGCCCCTATATCAAAGAGTACTGCACAAATTTTGGCACGATTTTCACAATTTGTTATGGGGATAGAAAATATCCTCACTTGCGTGTACTTAAAGCTTTGTGACGATTGATTCATTTCTACGGATTCTACACAAATTTGAAAACGTGGGGGATATAACCCATAAGTACTGACACCTTTCCAGTTCACAATTTGGATTCTCCTCTGATGTACGAGTACATGTAAGCGATCGAAGAATCTCAGCTTGGGTTCCGTCAAATTTCGTTATGCTGCCGCTTTCAAGCAGGATCCAGCCATCTCACAGGCATTCAGGAAGGTAAAAGCTAGTTGGGAGATACCGAAATTTTCCTTCACCGCTACCTTTTGAGAGTTGAGGTGGGACATGGCATTGTCGCATGATGTGACTCAGTTTCCATCAACAGCAAGTTGCTAATCAATTATCAATCTCGACTTGTTTATGCTATCCAAAATTGCTGCTACTTTGACCATTAATTTCTTTTACGACTAGACTTAAGTTATTTCATTCAAATAGATATCGCAAAGGTATACTTCATGGGAGTAAAATAAAAAAAAATAAAAAAGAGCTTTAACGTCACTACTTCATGAAGTATACTTCATGGGAGTGGAGTAAGTTATATTAACAGAAGCCTTCAAGAACCATCGAAAAAGACCAAACATTTTCTAGCTACCATAGACAACGGTTGAATTTAAGAAATCTTAAATGCAAACAGGACTTGCCAACAAATGGAAAATGGAAAACAGTCAATGGAGGTATGACCATCAAGAAGTCACTTTGAGAAAACCAGGACGCACCGAACTTGCAAGATACAGGACAGTCTCTTCTCAAGAAGCATCGCTATCGTATCGGCTTGGCAGAGGAGGCAGCTTGCGATGAATGTGTCGAAGAAAGCCTGGAGCACAATCACATCAGGCGCTCAAGATGGGATCTGCAGTGATAGACTAGTTTCCATACTATCCACCTGGACCACACTCAAATTTCCGCCACCCAATCGGAGGTCACTATCGGCAACGGCAATTTGTTTTCACACCAAACGGGCCAAAACAAGATAAAAAACAATGAAATCTTAATGAAAATCTTAAAACAATGAAATCTTGAATGCTTTATCATGTAATTGCAACTGTTGTGAGTTCCTGCGGACTATATGAGACTGTTGTTTTTAATGGGAGAATATAGAGACCGTAAAGCTTTCCAATTTCCTTAAAACTGTACGTGATGAACTGTACAATAATAAATCGATGTCACATCACTATCTTATTCCTTGTCTATGTCTAGCGTCTATGCAATGGCGGGTGGAGGTCTCGGGCATTGTCCACGAAGGATCCATAAAAAGTGGGACATCAAAAAATTGTTTCTCCGGCCTCGTAGAATATGGACGATCCCTTACTGGTAGACTATCTGACACATGAAGACAAATTACAGTTCATTAAGCGATCACGAATCAAAGCATATGGATGTACATGTTAAGAAATTCAACGTATTGAATATTTGTAGCACTTGTATGCTGTAAAATGCAGCAACTTCGTTGGGCTATAATCATTAGCATGACCGAGACAAACAATATACGCAAAGTATGCACCATATTATCAGTCAACCCTCATTTTTTTCGTTTTTCAGCTCTAAACCCTATGGGCCGGTTTCATAAAGAGGTTCTAAACTAGAACGGTTCTAGCGTAAGAACTGGTTCTAATTAGCACCGACGAGAAATTTCAGTTTCATAAACGAGTTCTTTCCCTCATGGTTCCAGTTGGAACTGGTTCCAATTAGAACTAGAGGTAAATCCAAAGTGACGTTGAGGTGATGTCATGACCTACATTTCAGCTTGGTTGCCACGATGTTATTGGCTTGACGTCAAGTTAATGTATTCGATCTGAATCAACGATTGCAGGAAATTCATTTCTCAAGATGTCACAGCGTAAGCGAGCGGAAAACTTTAGCAACGTAGAGAAAGAATGCATATTAGATTTTATGGAGAGGAATTCGATAATTGAAAGTAAGGATACCTCGGTGAAGACGCAGAAGCATAAGGAGAAATTTGAAGAGCTACGAATACTTTTAGATTCTCAATTCGCGACAAAACGGTCAATAGCTCAAATCAAGAACTATTGGAAGAAGATGAAATGTAATGTAAAGAAAGCTGCGACGGAAAAACGTAAAGAAAGTTTTAAAACTGGTGGAGGGAAAAATCCAGCCAAAGAGATTTCCGCAGACGAGGAGAGAGTCATGGCTTTAGTAGCGGCCGACATTGACCCCCTTCCGAACCAGTTCGACGGTGACGCGAAATGTGTCGGTGACATTGGAAATAGCGATTCCGAGGATTCCAATGTTAGTGCAACCCACATTGATACAACCGAAGATTGTGGAACGAGTCAAACCAAGTCAAATAAGAATAAGAAGCGAAAAGTAATCACATCACAGGACTTTTATGAACTCAGCGAGAGAAGACTGAAAATAGAGGAACGGAAAGCAGAAGCACAAGAGAGAATAGCAGCGGCACTGGAAACCTTAACAGCTGAAGAACATGGACGTATGGGATTTCTAGCACAGCTGAACAGTAATTTGTGACCGTCTGATCAACAATGTGAAATAAATGCTTTACATGGAAATTGTTACTTTTTAATGGGAGTCTAAATTCTGAATATTTGTTGATACATGTAGTCTTCGGGAAAATCACAAGAAACAATAACAGTTATTTATTAATTAAAGTATCTTTCGATCAGTTGTCGCCGGAAACGCAAACCTCGCTCATCGTCTATCTGAACATCATTATCTTCGTTATACTCATCGCTAATCTCTCTTTCGAATTCAAATTGCTCATCACCGTTGTTAATGGCCATGTTGTGAATTACTGCAGCCGCAATGATGAGATGAGGAACCTTTGATACGTGAAGTCGAAGGCCATATTTAAGACAAGGGAATCTTCTCTTCCATATCCCAAACGTTCTCTCAATTGTTGAACGTGTTTTCACATGTGCATCGTTGTAACGCGCTTCTGCTCGGTTAACCGGATTTGCAAGAGGAGTTAGAATCGCAGTAGTACACGGATATCCACCATCACCTAGCAAATAACCATCATATACACCACTTTCAAATTGCGCACATACGCGTGATCCATTCCATATCCTCGAATCATGCACAGCTCCTGGCCAACGTGCAACTATGTTGCAAATTTCAAAATTAGCACTGCCGATAACTTGAACATTGATTGAATACCAATGATGTCGATTAATGAACCTACCTCCTTCATGAGGAGCAATGTTAAAGACTAGTCTTATGTGTACACAATCAATTACACCAATTACTCCCGGGAAATTAGCCTTTTCGTAGAAACTAGTCTTCATCTTTCGTATTTCATTAGTAGTACTCGGCATGCGTATATATCGGTTCGATAAACACGCAATCGAGTCAGATACGTGTTTGACAATCCGGCAGACGCTTGCTTTAGAAAGACCATGTAAACCTCCGATGGAAGTGTAAAAATTGCCGGATCGAAGAAATGCGAACACCTGTTCCTCGGGAGTTATTGCGTGGTTCCGACGAGTTTGTCTTTGAAGTTGAGGGCGAATTTCTTCAATAAGGAGATGTGCTGTTGATTTGGATAGTCTATATCTGATGGTAAATTCTGTTTCACCGTAAATATCGAAAGGATTACTTCTATCTCTGAATACCCTCTCACGGCGAAAGCTTCTAATCATTAAAACATACCCAGCCATTACTTTGCTGCGATTGTGCATTCGAGAGAAGTGGCGATTCAATTGAAGTTAGAACCACGTTCTATTAGTTCTAGAATGAGGTTCTAATTTCATTCAATTGGAACCGGTGTTAAGAAAATATTTCTTCATGAAACTGGAATGGTTCTAAAGTTAGAACCAGTTCTTCGTAGAACCGCGTTATGAAACGCGCAACGTTCCAATTTTATGAAGTTTTGACTTTTAACACCGGTTCTAGGCTTATGACGCTTTTATGAAACCGGCCCTATAATTTCAATCTGTTTTGACTATGAATACATTCAAATTGCTTCTTTAACGTCAAAACATTTATTCGTTACTGGAATATGTCTACCTTGTGCGTATTCTGCAATGTATAGCGAAACTGAGTCATATGTCAGTTAGCTCATGACATATTATTAGTCACCCCATGTGGTTTTTGGCCTATTTATACTTTTGATGAGTCCTAGCTTACATTTTTACCGCTCGAAAATAGTCTCTCATGGTCAGAATGAGCTAAAGCAGCTCGAATGATTCTTATCAAGATTGCATTAGTTATTATTTGCGGAGAAATTAGCTGCTGACAAATTTTCAGTCAATTTAGTTTTTAACATGGTTTCAGTCAATTGTGCGATCAGCTGATACACCTGCAGTAATGCTAGGAAATGTCTAATAAACTAAGTCAGATAGTAATTCTACACATTGCAACCCTTCCGAATATCTGATAGAATAATTTCAAGTCAATGGAATCAAGTTAGAACATTTCTTAATTAAGAGAAAGTAGGCCTATTATTGAATCGGAATCACACATTGGTATAACTTAGCAAATGTCGCACTGATGACGTTCCAATATGAGCAAGGAAACAGAGTCCTAGCAGCCCGACATGTTTTGCATGGACAGCAAATTAATCTATCATACATCTCATTGTTAATCACAATGACTGTCATCTGATGAAATCAGCTACCTGATACCAAAACGGCTTAGCAGATCCTAAAAATGTCAATAACCATGTCAATATGATACAATGTCAAGTATTGGTACATTGTCAATAAGCTCAATTACGAGGTGAAATAACAAAAATTCAATTTTATTATAAAAGTGCCTCAATTAAGGCGTTCGCATTGAAATGTCGATTGAGAAAGTTTTCCTCGATATTGCAGTAACGCAAAAAACACGAAAAACAAGAAAACATCAAAATGAGGTGCAGTGCTTTTAAGTTACAAGTATATAAGTATCCTGCAGATTGAGATAAACGAAAGACAGCTTTGATAAGATCGAAAAATGTTATTACGTGCATGTTCGTGCAAATTTCACAACAGTCAAAGCATTTGCCATGTAGGCTATATATTCAGTGAATTACAATGCTTGCCAAGAATGCGACACTTACTCCGATAATCAATACACACCTTGAATACTCTTATCACGCAGAAGACTAAATGATAAGAATATTATTCTCTTGTGCTATTGCAGTAATACTGCAGACTTCATGTATGTACAATGCACATACGTGTATATCACTCATTTCATTCAGACTGAAAAATCGTGGTGCCGATTATTATTGTCGCTTTCTTGGTCAGTACGAGTATCTGTAATTCATTGAATCTGTACTTGTCAAGTTGTTCAGTGGAAGCTTTCTGCTTCCATACTGACAATTTTCGACCTTAACAAGTCTGCTTTTCCCTTTTACCAGAGTTATCAGTAGAGCTGGAACGATTAGCCAACATTCAAAAATGTTGATTATGATTGAGATTATGATTAAAGTGTTCCAAAGTTTGATTATGATTATGATTGATTGAAGTGTTGAAGATTGTGATTATGATTAAGGCGGCTATAGGCTTGATTATGACTGATTGGGGCGTCCAAAATTGCGACTATGATTAATGTGGTCAGACGCTTCATCAGGAACGCTGGATTGGTTGAATATGATGCTCATTACGGTTTTCAGACACTTTGTCGAGTCAATTTTAATTACAGTGCGTTTAAGTAATAATTTGAATCGTGATAAAAATGCCTAATACTGAGCATCTTTTTTTGTTTAAACTCATCTTGTTCAATTAATAAGCTTAATGAATTAGTATTCGATTTTGTTCAGCGACATCATAAAGTACAAATTGACGAAAATCTTGAATCCAGTCGTCAATTGAGTATACTTTGATTATCTAAGGTACACGTAAAGAGGAAACATCGTAGGGAAAATATTCCATGACGAGGCGTGAACGCATGTTCATGACTATGCATCAACAACTAGCACTCTCGACGACATTGTGTACTTTCCGTCTTACGTATATGTAAGTAGGCCTACTATAGTGTAGCTGCCAATCTGCCACTGGCGGCCGAGTTCTGAACTCAACTGATGTTCGGATGACTAAAATTAAATTTCATCAAATTTACTGATTAATCAACGTGATTTTGATTATGATTACTAATTGATTAAATTTTCAAAACCTTGATTATGATTGAGATTAACGATTGAACTAAATTTGAATGACGCAATTATGTGATTAGCCTCAAAAATTTAATTGATTAAGATTTTGATTGATTAAATGATTGATTAGTCCAACTCTAGTTATCAGTAGGATATTCGACGGGTATTGAAGAAAGCGACCATAATGAACATGATTATGGAGGGGAACACTCACATAGACCTCACTTCAACAGAGATGCATCGTCAGTCTAAAACTGCTAGAAACCATCAATATGCACAGCTCATACCTTCCGATATCTGCATGTCTCTCCAATTAATATGCAGTGACATTTTAAGTAAATTCAAGAAATACATTCGCGATAAAAGCAAATTTTCTCGGGATATACATTTGAGTGGTAGGTCGTATGGACTACTGGTAGTTCAAATTTTTAATTCAGGCTCTGATAACAAGATTTGATTTATTTCATTAATTGTGTAGACGTCTGCACCTGATATGACGATTATTCTAGTTTCTGCCGCTCTACACCAAGTGTCACCTAATGGAGACTAGTAAACCAGACACGTTTGCAGCTTCCCGTTCGTTCATTTCTTGATGTCATGCCGATACATGTATTCTATTACCTTCAATCTATCTTTCACGAAAAGTGAATGATTTGTTTCGATAACAATCTCATAAAATACTCGTGATAATTTGCTTGCACTGTCAATTTACTATTAACAGAAGGATGCGCTTCGGAGGAATAAAATCGATAATTGAGATTGAGATGCCTTGCGTTATGGACATTCAGTAAGTTATACCTAGCACATTATAAATGAAAGCAGTAGAATAAGGCCGTCTGTCGTGTAAATAACAAAATGGTGTTTTTATTGATAAATCTGGCCACCACAAAATCCCTTTTATTCCTTCTGCGTCTTTGGCGAATCCTGAAACTTGATCATTTCGCATGAAATTGTCGAAAATTCGTAAAATAGCGGAAAATTACGCTCAATCACATGTGTTTTGAAAATGATTATTAACTTAATGATGTATATTCTTATTTCTCCTTCGAAACGTCACGCATTAAACGAATGTGGTGACAATTTGATATATTTGCCTTTACGGTCTTCTCAGATGACAAAATTATATGCGGATTTGTTCGCTATGTGCATGCAAATTGCATCTCGATTTAGCATTCCTGACCGCCCGTTGTCTTTCTTTTGAAAAGTAGTATATTAATTTTACTGTTGTAATATAAAATCTGTTTAGTCTACTTTGCGCTTTGATCCACATATCTCAATGACATGAAACCGCCGATTCTTCACACAGTTTCATTTTTGATGTTCAGGCTTTTGCCCGTCATGAAAAAATATAAGTGGAAAAGTACCTATTCAAAGTCCCAGCATTTATCAGAAGTAGTGCAATTATCAAAGGTAAGAAACAGATTGGATCCATTTGAAGATGCCGCGGTTGAATGTTATTAACATACAGATATCTACATCAAAGCAAACCATGAGTGGAAAATATAGAATAGATATTTCATATAATTAATGCATTTTCAAAAGAGTTTTATCATAAACTTCAGTGAGATGTCATCTGATAAGGCCTGAAAGACGAATTTATGTAAAATAATTATCACAATGTTTTATTTAATTCTTGAAATTAAAGACATGGAGAGGAATTATGAAATAAATGAAAAATAAACAATTGAAACAAATGTTATCAAGTTCATTCATTACTTCCATCCACTAACTTAGTGAAAATCAGCTCAATTAAAATTCGAAATATTCAATGCTAAGTTCAAGGCTGATCCAAAGGTACATAGTGCTAAATGAAAACAATTTACGTCTCCAAATTCTTTCTTCCATTATATACATCATGGTCTGTGACATGAAAACACAACACTAGCTTATTTCGTATTCTTCAAAAATTTCGTAGCAAAAGAAATCCATAAACTGCACTTTAAACGATCATCACATTGATGGAAATTTACAAATTGTTGAAAACATTTTTCCCTGTGAACTTGACTGAAGCGCACGTTGTATTCTCATACACAGATAAGGTGTTTGCAAGGATCACGGAATAAACTCTGCGTGCCGTTGACTGTTATTTCAAATTTTGCCATTCACTCCCGACATCTGTTAGTCGTTTCGTCGGTATGAATTCCATCACATGAACATTTTCAATTCAAAAACCTGTACAATGATCAAAAGGAGAAATCGTAGATAAAAAACTGACAAATATAAGCATAGCATCGCATATTGCAATAATAAAAATTCAACATGTTTAAAGAAAAATACAATCTAGCAGACATTGGAGTGGTCTAATTGTTCTATTGACTATTTCATCTCAAATATTATAGTAGTAGATTTTTACTCTCAATGAATTCAAAAGTCGTAGGTGTTCATGGCGCTTCAGAATCAATTTATTTCAATTAAATTAGACAGAAGTACGAGTAGACAGAAGAAGTACTCGCATTATCCAAAAATTTGTCTTAACTGTATTAAACCATGGACAGATAGAATCTAGTGATAGTATTCTAGCTGTCCTTGATTAAACAATGTTTTTTAACTTCTTCACTATGTTGGGTTACTGTTTTTTAATTAGCACGATAACGTTTTCTCTCTATGTATTTTCCATAGCTTTCTGTGATCGTGAGTCTCAGTAACAAGTATCATAAGATTGAGGAAGAATACGAAAGAAGTGAATTATCGACGACAGAATGACATCCACATTCCGCATAACGCTTCTGCATGGCTTAAAATGTGGTTCATTATTTATTACAAATTTCTGTAGCAACAAGATTAACAGCATCGTAAATTGCTGTGAACATCGATATTTGTGCTGGAAATTTGAATTTGTCCATAAATGATTCACTTTTGAAATTTACTTTAGCAGAAATAAGATCTATTTTCAATATTCGTAGGAAACCCTTTACTGCAAGAAATATGATATCATGCTACTACATTTCGTCGAATTTTAGTACTATGAGAGCCACAACTGTTCAGACACTTTCTCCGCAAGATTTAGATAAACTTGCGCAAGAATCGAGTTGGGTTTTGTCACCACAATAGGCTGCCCGTCATCACAACCAGAACTGAGTTCCCCAACGAGTGGCACTCTAGCTAAGACAGGAACACCCAATTCTTCACTTGCTCTCTGAACGCCAGCTTCAGACCCAAAAACAGCATCTTCGTGACCACAATGTCCACACACGTGACCAGCCATATTATGCACCAGGCCCAGAACAGGAATGTCCACCTGAAAATTGTTGACAATAAATTTCAGATATATTGAAAATCATTAAATATCAGAAAACACTTTGTTGATAAAACACAATCATTTAAAGCTTTTTTAATCGAAAAACCAAATGGAAGAAGACGATCAAATGCAGATCGAGCTCCAATAATGATGAATTCAGGAAATTATTACATAATTCTATTCAAATCCAAACGGTGAGAAAAAATCAAGCAAATTTTTGATTTTTACCGAAATCATCGCAGAGACAGCAGAAGGTCCTGGCTTATTGACTGCAACTTGGTACATAAACGCTATTGCAGGCAATGAGTAACTTTTAAATGTAAATATGACGAGTTGTAGATCGACATGGTGAACTACAAATATTAAGGTCCCTACATTAACAAGTAATAATATCTCGATATTGCAGCTCTCAAAAGCAAACACAATTTATCATAACTAAATCAAACGGCTTGAATTTACATTTGACTTCTGTTGCAGACAATGATCACGCGACAGATTCTTAGTTCTGGTGTCTTGTGAACTGTATAGCTATATAGCTAGCTTACTGTAAACTGAAGCTACATAAATCCCTTTCTATAACTCATCCGTTGCAGAGCATAATTTATTGTTTGAATTTGAATGTTCTAATTATTTTTCCGAAACTTTGAGCAACTTAAGTTCGAAATTCATTTGCAGCCGTAATCGTTGTGATTTCTCCATCTAGGACTCGTCAGCAGACCCACGACTCAGAAAAGTACCTCAGGTACTTTTGTCTAGGTCAACTCTGGCTACAGGGGAAGATCTGGTGACTCCAGGGAATAGATCTGGTGACCGTGGAACAATTGACAGCTGGCAAAGACCACGCAACGGCACTCCTTCTGGCACCATGTAAGTCCGAGGGGAGCAGGTGCTGTGCCTGGGGTAGCGATCATTTAGTCTGATTACTTGGTGTCAGATTTGGCTCTTGTTATGTTTCTATCCCCTACCAGACAGTGCTCACGACTTGGGAAGGCTACCTTGTAACTGGCAATGTGTCCCTGAGACGCCATAGTCAGCGCTAGTGAGCACGTCAGTGGTCGGGCCGCTGTGTAAATTTATGCACTGCGTGAATTGGCGTAAATAGCGTAAAAAAGAATTTTGTGAAGGATCGGATTTTCTCTCTTATGTCCAGTCGCGCCAGCTGCCACGCAGTGATATCAACTATGTCCGCGTTACATGCTTTAACAGTGACATATAGACTACATTTGATGTACAATGTTTTTTCTTTCTATGATGGTTCTGTGTTGGTTCTTAAAGCGGAAATTCCGCAACTCTTATTAGACGTTGGAGGTTGCTTCCTTCATGTTCATAATAGTGTAGGGAATGCAATGACATGTGTTGATCTGGTCGACTTAGAAGAAATAACTTGTTAGAGAACTTCAGATCTCTTCAAACATTGAGTCTTCCTTTGCTCATGCATACCAAACTTACTATCAAACTAAGCCTTATGGTTGATAAAGATAACAAGAGCGCTCGTCATCGAGAAATTCTATTAAAGAGAGAGATTATATATCCTCATTTTAATTTTACATTTCTTCATTTTATACTGATAATGATTGCTATTGAAGCTATAATCATATATTTATTATAATCTGTCATTTCTTTCTAAAGTATTTATGCCTTAACCAAATGGCAAGACGTCGCAGCAAATATTCGCTGCATTTGATCATATAAAAATGGAATGTTCGCGTACGCGCGAGATTGATGATTGTCTATATCTTAATTGTCAAAAAGTAAAATCATCCATTATACGTATACTTCTCGCGATACAGACTTTTATGCACTAAAGTTTCACTGTACATTTCAGTTTTGATTATATTTGTTCACGTCATACTTTTTAGAAACTTTCATTACCTTCTGTATTCAAGAGGTTCATCTGAAATAGCTCTTAGCATCAGTTAAAATTCCCCTTATTGCTACTACGTAGAATTGTCCAGTTTCAATTTCGACAAGCCACATGAAATAAGGTTAGATACTGTTTCTCAAAAAGATTGTTTCTCGTCCACAAAAATAATTGACTAGATTGACTTGTATCCATATTTGAGGGAAGCCGAAAAACCGTGATGTTCGGTAGAGTTTGTCTATTCATGCAAGGCCTTTCGACCGGCACAGCCAGCCATCGTCAGGCGAATGAGACATTCATGTCACAAATCAGAGCACAAATCACACAGTCAATGAAATGCAGCATAGATATTGGACTAACAATATGAAGTACCGAGTTAAGTACTATTACTGATATGCTAGGAAAGTAATGAGTAAGAAAAGGAAAAAAAAGAAGTTAAGAAAACCACAAATCACTGAGGGTGCATAGTGCGGTTAGATGAGGCAAAAACTTCTTAGACCACCAGGCCTCCTTCACAATCCTCTTTCTCCAGCTCGTGCCTCTGTCAATTATCTTCATGCCACTGAAATTTATTTGGCATGAAGAGTCGACAGCATGCTGGGCAACTTCAGAGCACATGACGTCGACCTTTCGCACTGCTCTCACGTGTTCCTTCCTTCGCTCCTCCAAAGTGCGCCCGGATTCGCCCACATAGCTCCATCCACAATCTCTCGACCCACACGGAAGCTGATAAACGATGCCCAGCTTGGTGGCTGGGGCAGGCCGCTTCCTCACCAAACAGGACTGCAGAGTAGTGACTGGCTTCATGCCAACGCGCACGTCAACTCTCCTCAGCACGCCTCTGATCTTCTCAGACACTCCGGGTATAAAAGGAATGGAGCCAGAAAACGGTTGCTCTTCGGAAGCGGCAGGGGTTTCTTCATTGCTTGCATTCGTAGGGGGCTTCCACCACTTGCAGCACTCCATTTTCGAAAAGCCATTGACTCTCAAGGCATCGAAGACAGCATCTTCCTCTTAAGCGACACTCTCATCGGAACAAATGGCACCGACTCTTCCAGATATACAACGGACGATTCCCCTGAAAACACCGAGGGGATGTGCAGACTCACGCTGTATGTATCGATTGGTGTGAGTTGGCTTCCGATACACACTGAAACCCAGACCTTCTGACCGTCTATGAATGCAGACGTCCAAAAAAGGTAGAATGTCATTCTCTTCCATTTCCATTGTGAAATGAATGTTATCGTTCACATTGTTTAAAAGATCCAAAAGAGCTGATAGGTCGTCCAAGGGGTACTTCCAATGAATCAAAATGTCGTCCACGTAACGGAGCCAAAGAGACGGGAACCAGATTCCAAAGGTCAACGCTCTGTCTCTCGCAAGTCTTTCAAAATTAACCATAAATATATTGGCTGCAATAGGACCCAAACTGCTCCCCATTGCAACGCCATCAGTTTGCAGATACAGACCGTCATAATGGTTGAAATAGCACGATGTCAGCACCAAACGGCAAAGTCTGAGAATCTCAGCAACAGTGAGTTCTGAGTGGCTTTGAACACCATTGTTAGTCAGCAAGACCTCAAAAATGTCCAGAGTTTCGTTCACCGGCACGTTTGTAAAGAGAGACTCCACATCGAAGGACACGTACATACCATCAAGGCGGTCGTATTGCTGCAGCTTTTGAACCAGATGGGTAGAGTTCACCACTTCAGAATCATGGCCCTTCATGAACGGAGCCATAATATTTGCAAGAAATCTTGATATGGGAGCCCATAAACTACCAGCCATACTGACAATAGGACGAAGGGGAACACCTTCCTTGTGCAATTTTGGAAGTCCGTAAATGTGAGGGATTTGAAAGTGCGTTGGGCACAGACGAAGAAGTTCGAATCTGGTCATTCTACCATCAGTCACAGCACCAGAGAGCTCTTTATGAAGAGAGCGTCGAAATCTGCTACTTGGATCAGATTTGCATTTCTCATAAGGTCCGTCGACTATCAAGGAGCGGAGCTTGGCAATATAATGTTCTTCGTCCATTACGACAGATGAGTTGCCTTTGTCTGCTGGCAGTATTACGATATTTTCGTTGCAGCGGAGACGTTCGAGTGCTTCTCGTTCATCCATTGAGATATTTGACCTCGGGATTCGTGCTCTCTTGAGAATGGAAGATACTAGCTTACGAACCAAAACCTTCTCCTCATCAGGTTTACCATAAATAGCCGATTCTACAGAGGCCACCATTTCCGAATGAGGAATAGATCTAGGAGTCAACGCGAAGTTCAGACCTTTACTAAGTAGGCTCATCTCTGCTTCGTCCAACACCACAGAGCTCAAATTACGGACGCAAGAGTCCAATTGAGGAGAAAACGAAGTGGCGTCTAGTCCGCAGTATTCTTAACTCAATACTTCATATTGTTAGTCCAATATCCATGCTGTATTTCATTGACTGTGTGATTTGTACTCTGATTTGTGACATGAATGTCTCATTCGCCTGACGATGGCTGTGCCGATCGAAAGGCCTTGCCTGAATAGACAAACTTTACCGAACATCACGGTTTTTCGGCTTCTCTCAAATATGGATACATTGTTTCTCGTGTAATGTAACGCCTTTTTTACCATTTGTTTATTTTTGTTATTACATGGCTTTGACAGATTTTTTGCCGTGTACAAGTCTGAATAGCGTCAATTTAATCACAGAGTCATTTTTGTGCGTTTTCATGGTATGTTGTTATGACCTTTTACTCCAGATTTTAGAAGAAAGAAGTGTTTACATATTCATTCTAAAGAGCTCTCGTAAGGTCTTATTTTTCAACAACTACACTATATAATATCCCTATGAAAGTTTGTTTTTTCATTCCTTCCTCATGTACTGTTTTACAATAGGCCTACTAAGATATCTTAAAATAATTTACATTTTTTTGAAATAAAATCAAATTACAGTAGGGCCTACTCCTTCATTTTAGATATAGTAACTTTAAGTAGACCTACAATGAATTTTCTTTCAACGTATGTGTATCCAACATTCAAAAACCTTAGATAAACTAGTACATTTTGAATCACGTGAAAATGTTAGTTATGTAGTTTGGTGTGTTACGGGAAATATTGCTGGCTGATCGCGTACAGCTCTTTTGAAAGTGCTACTATTAATCAAATTTTAACCGCGTAAATTAACTACGCAAATTGTACCCTCCTCCGTAAAATTCTTCCTCTGAGCTGGCCCGAACACTGCTGATTATGGTGAGGATTGCAGACAAGGTGGCTTTGTTGGCAGCCAGCATGATGCAGGTGCAAACGAATAGGAGTTAAAGAGTTTCAATGGGACCTTCCCATTAGAGCAGTCATGTCCCTCGACGGCTTACAGAATACAGGGATGAGAGTGGGGCAACGGGGGCCCCAAATAAAAGAAAACAAATAATACATTTGATTAGATAGACATATTGAGGCCCCCGCGGTGTTCCGCGGGAAATTCTCATCCCTGAGAATGTCCCTACATGCCTGGATTCGTTGCAGCATATCAGGACATTCAAGGTAGGTGCAGGGCTATTGATAGTTTAGTGCTTGATGGATTGTGCTAGATTATTGCCCGGAGGTCTCGGAAAGGTTCAAACTAGCTTGTCACATCTGAAATAATGATATTAAGGTGATGGACTGCACAACAGACAGCTCTGTTTTCAAATCCTTGACTTAGCCAAGAGATTCGCCTCGGCAGAGATCAGAAAAATCTATACTTGAACAATTTCAGCATTAAGCCCTCGGTTTCTAGTGAAGGCAGCAACAACTGCGACGTCTACGACTGTCAAGGAATTTGGTACTTCACTTTTTGTCAGTAAACATCTTTCTAATCTATGCCCAGGAGAACTGGTAGTCTGCAATATTTTGATATTACTGTGAATCGGTAGCAAAAGTCTAACTGGAAGTCATGGCCCATGTGTGAAAAAGTTTGCATCTAAGAATACTAATGTGTTTTAAGCGCTCAGCATGATTGTTACCTGGTTGCAAACTCCAGACTATCTTCATGACGAATAGCTTCTTTTGAGCCTTGAACGTTGATCAGAAAATGAACCTCGGAAATTTCATCCTCACCTTCTCAAACATCTTTGCGCCTTTCCTTGCATCCATAATGGCTACATCCTGAGCCGTTGTTACCACCACTGCTCCTGAAACTGGAACACTTTGAGAAACAGACAGCTGAATGTCTCCCGTACCAGGTGGCATATCAAGCACCAAAAGATCCAATGGGCCCCAGGCTACACGGTAGAGGAGTCTCTGAATTGCAGACATGACCATTAGACCACGCCAGACTACAGGCGCATCTGCGTCAGAAAGAAGATTTCCCATTGACATCGTATCAAGTCCGAGGGAAGGGATGGGCTGGATAAGGTCATTTTCAATTTCGGCCAACCTTCCTGTTGTATTCATCATCTTCGGAATCGACGGACCATAGATATCTGCATCGAGCAAACCAATGGATTTGTCTGCAGCGACACGAGATAATGACAGCGCCAAATTCACTGCTGTTGTTGACTTTCCTGCAGGTGAAAAAGGGGAATTAATGGGACTGAATGGTGGAATTTTCATTGATACTTTTCGTTAGCCACTTCTACTAACTGCAAACATACACGTTGAAAAAGTAAAGAATGTAATCAAAATCATGTTTCGAGACGCATTTTCTATCAATAATCGGAACAGATATGAATGCCAATTTCATTTCATGTCAATAATCATCAATAAACTAAGATCACATTCACCGTCATCAACACAACTCCTTACTTAATATGCATGTAGGGGAGACTGGAGTGACATAGCATTCGGGTCTTCTTGAAGAAACCTTCATTACTGTATTTTCAGAATCATCTGTTTATCAGGTAGAAAAATATCGTAATACCAACTCCTGTCATTTATGTCTCATGCAAGGTTGAAAAAATCGCTGAAAAATCTTTTTTTGGAGTTTGGCACGGGATGCTATCGAGGAAGGCAGCACATGCACACGGACGACTTGAAGAACAGCATTCGGTCTTAATCTCTCCAAGAACGAGGACTTGATGTGAGAGGTAACATGACTGCACAAAATAAGTACGAGCGTATCACATGAGACGTCAAAATTCATTCATGGGAGGGTAGGGCGAGTTGCCACATGGTAGAATGGGGAGAGTTAGCATGCCTTTTTAAAAAAGATTTGCGCTAAATACCTAAGAAATTTGATTTGCCTGCTACATGACTTGGAATACTTTCCTGTTATCAGATAAGACATACAGAAATCTTTGGTTATCTTCAATCACGCGGTTAGATATCTATCATTCGCAAAACTGATACATTAGAGAAATGATTTTACATTGTGGCGACGGTGAGGTTACAGCAAGTTCAATTATACTCGCTATTCAAGCTGGCGGTGTGATTTTCAGTTATAGTATCATTAAATGAGCAGTAATAATAGTCGCACATAGAAGCAAATCGACATGTTATCGGCTTACCAACTCCTCCCTTTCCAGAAGCTACTAGTAAGATTTTGTCAACGCCAGGAATTGGCTTCTTCTTTGGCAAACCGCGTGATCGTAGAGCCTGTTGTCGTTCCGATTCACTACTTGTACTGAAACTCAGGCGTCCCATGCGAATCGACTGTCCGACGCGAATTCTTAGTGAGAAAGAATAAAATCGCATTCCTGCAATGTGTTGGGAGTTTGAAGGGATTAGAGGTGGCAGTGAAAACTCAGATCTTCACGATATACCTTAACTCAGTTAACAAGAAATCGGCTTTCTGCATTTTTATCGGATTTAGACTTATTCTCAGGTTCCTCATGGTTGTTGCCATCATCAGTTACGACTGAACTAGATTCTTCCTTCTTAAAACAGGCAAGTCCAATGCTTGAATTTAAGTAATTTTGGTTCAACTAGTTAATACTTGTGATTTTTGTTCACTGCATTTTGTCTGACTTTACTACTAGATATCAATAGTAACCCAAAAGAAAAGTAAGTCTGCAATAAAGTGACCCTTGTAAAAGAAAGACTCAGCATAGTTCAATACATCAGCTTATAAATTTATTAATATACTAGCTTGTTCACAAATAATGCACGGAGGAGTAGGGAGATGCCCATGTCAGATGCATGACATCTATGAAACAAGAACTGCCTGTTCGTGTGAGCGCTTTCAATGACCAAAAAATTTGCATCACTAACATATTTGCAAAACATGCAACATTATTTATAAAAAACATTCACATATGAATGTTTCAATGTTCACACATCTCAGTTCATGGATGACATCAATGATAAGCAGCAGTTGTTTAATAAAAATAATGTTTTGGCAAGCTTTGATGTAGAATCTCTCTTTACCAATATTCCTGTAAAAGAAGTAATAGACATAGCAGCTGACTTAGTATACAATAGCAATATAAATAGACATGTTTATAGTAAAAATGTCTTCAAAAGATTGTGTGAATTTGCCACCTGTGGTAGCTTTATGTACGGTAATGATATGTATGTGCAGGTAGATGGTGTTTTGGCTAATTTATTCATGGCAACTCTAGAACAAACATGGATGAACGAATCCCATTCTCCTTTATACTATTCCCGATACGTAGATGACTGTATATGTGTATTGATTCAATAAATAAAATTAATGAATTTACTAGTTTTTTAAATAAGCAGCACCCTGATCCTGGTTTCGAAGACTCCATATATCGTAAACCTACCTACACGGGACTCCTATTAAACTACAAATCCATCTGTCCTAAACAGTGGAAAGTAGGTCTTATAACAGGTATGTTACATCGAGCTTTTAAAGTATCCAGTTGTTGGAGAGCTTTTCATAATAAAATTAATAAGATCTATTAGATATTTGAAAGTAATGACCATCCAAAATGTATGATAGAACGTATTGTACATTCTTTCCTAAATAAGAAACAAAGCCGAGATTTAAGCATGCAAGTAGACGAAGATAAGAGTAATGATAACGGTAATGACAATGGAATACTCTGCAATGTCATACCGTACATAGGAGTAGTATCCGAAAAATTAAACTGAATTTGGAAAAAATATACAAAAAATATAACGTAGACGCAAAAGTGGCTTTTAGCACAAGCAAAGTAAAATCGTATTTCTCACTTAAAAGCAAGTCAATTCCGTTGATGAAGTCGTGTGTTATTTATGAATTTTTATGCTTGGGCGATCCAAGTAGCCAATACATTGGCAAAACTAAACGCCAACTTCAACAGCGGATTGATGAACATAAAAAGAATCCGACAGCAATTAATGAGCATTTGCGTAACTGTAGTACATGTAACTCAGAAATTGATCAACAATAATGTCTAAGGGTAACACAGATTATGAGATTAGCACTGTTGACTCTCTTAAAATCAAAGATACCCAAAATTTTATCGAAGTCCTGAGTACAACGGTGTTTCCTACTTATTGAAGATATTCAATTAAAGTCCTTTGTTAACTTAATGTTTCACTGGTTTTCACATGAAGTATTGATTGATTTTGCCCGTCTAATGCCAAGTTACCAGAATTGAATTTATCTCATTGCAGCAAACCATCAGTTATAGCGCAAACGCTGTGCAAAGTATCATAAAATCGTGTTACCGTTATAAATACATGTGATCTCGCAGATGTTTCATATTCACTCTATCCTAACATACATTAGACCATGATACCTAGCCATAGAAATAGATTGTTGTTTATCTGAAGTTGACTAGAATGGAAATTGACTCAAGGTCGCGGCACATCCGGGGGAACTAAGTTGGGGCATGAACCACCAATGAAAAGCTTAGAATCGCACATGTGACTGATTCTAACCCAATCATACAGCCGTTGACAAGCGAATCTAAGTGAAAATGCGTGCGATTTTTGTGCCACTATTGTGTATTGCATGAAACTTTACTTCCATTCTAGAGGTTTTATTGTTATCAATTTCTATGTACCTAGCAATCCAACTTCTATGGTCCGTTGGGTTGATCGAACAATATACACGCACGTAGATTAGTCTAAGCGTGATTATGTTGGCCATTGGTCATTGAAGGCGACCGCATAGATGTCATGATGGGATTTCTTATCTCCATGTCTGCTGTCCTTTGGTGTTCCTAAAGGCTGCGCAATTGGTCTTTATCTGTTTGTAGCCTATATAAATTATGTCGATGATTTTGAATATCTAAAGAGAATGACAGCTATTGCGTCAATAGAAGACACCAACACCCTTGATTCCCCGACCGCACAAGCTCGCACTTTCTTCACTAGGCCGCATCGACGATGCAAAAGGAATGCGAGTGATGACAGTAGTCATCTCCATGTGATATCGACAGTTTATTGTCCTATTATCATTAACAGAATGCTACCGGCATCCATTTTGTCCTGGACAGCAATTCCAGCATGTCATTCGACTACGTCATACTGCAGATTGACAGTGCCTAATTCATTGTCACTCATTTTATCAAATAAACATTTCCATGTGTTTACTTAGACAGTTGATCATCAATTTACAAACAAGAAGCAATCATAAGAAACCCATCGTTTGGTAAAAACAGTGCATCTGTTGCATGTTGTAATATTCCTTTGAAACTATCGATTTCAACACATTTTCCATTTTTTACTATAGAAAATGTTTATTCTTAGAAAATATTTGTATGATAAATGATGCTTTTTATTTTCGATAATTTGAAATAGTGTATTTCCCTGAAGCTACATCGCCGAATTTTAGAGCTTCTTTGTATTTGGCAACCATAAAGGCTGATAAGAACGTGTTTAAAATTAAACAATTTTTTAGATACTGAACTAGAACACCACGTATATCCACGTAGTGCAGCGTGCATACGCCTAGTTGCTGAATTGCAATATTTTTTTTGAAAATGTCGTTGGATATTTCGCACATTCATTCATGATTGAAACACTTCGCATTGCAGAGATTCATTACTAGATTGGATATTTGCGTGCCACCCAAGAAAAATAAAAGGAAAATTATAAGAATACATGACACTTAAAGAAAAGCTGCTATTCTTCTTGACTGATTTATTATGGCATTGTTGGAAATACACAGGAAAGGAAAATAATGGATTCTGCAGATCTGCATCTCAGGTGATCTAGCTTTCACTTCAACGGTTATGTCCAGCAATCACTTCAAACTATGAATCAATGGAGGAGTATCGAGGCAATCAGTGTTGCCAACGACTCGATCGTAAAAAAGACGCAGGCCAAGTTTTCACACAGTTTACCGCACCCCACAAATCGCTAGGTAAAATACCACATAGTATTCATTATGAGTATCAAAAAAGTGCAAAATGTTTAATATCTATGCACAAAATCCCATCGCTTATTGAATAAACTGAAATAGAATTTTAGCAAGGAAAATAAAACTAAACTCATCATAATAAATTTTATCTTGAGCGCTTTCGATGACTCTAATCATAAGACACGTCATTTATAAGAGGATTCTAAACAATCTTGCATTGAAAGTTATAAACATTCAAATTACATAGCTATGCACATTTAAAAAATTATGCATCAGTGCATCATACTAAAATCGAGACATTAGACTGTCGGAAATTGACATAGATAAGATGAAAGCAAAAAGGGCTAAGACCATGGCAGGAGCAAGTCACCTACATATTCTTTCATAACACACAGCGAGGGCCTGAACCGCTTCAACAAAATGGCCTCAGTGATCTTAACATTGCTACACATGCAGATAGTCCTTTATATTTATCGCTTTACACACTGTTGTCGCTATCCGTCCAATGCGAACGTGCTTTTATGATTCAAATGAACTCTTGTTAAATCATTGTGAGTCAATTGATAATGGACGTAGGCTACTGACACTTTTGTGGACT
Organism: Prostheceraeus crozeri; assembly: GCA_907163375.1. Classification (NCBI taxonomy): domain Eukaryota; kingdom Metazoa; phylum Platyhelminthes; order Polycladida; family Euryleptidae; genus Prostheceraeus; species Prostheceraeus crozeri. The sequence goes on along the minus strand of CAJQUW010002386.1, from coordinate 53,875 downwards.
TGAAAATAATATCATGCTAAACGATCTTTCGGTACGTGTTCTTTGAGAGTGTATATTAAACTGACGTTTGTTTATAGTCAATTAAGGAAGCTCATTGAGGAAGCTTGAAGTTCGCTTGGCACAATGAATTATTTTCGGGTCCGCCAGTGTTTTACCGCACATATTCGAAGTATTTGCAACATCCGAATCATACCTCTTTTGCTGGCTTTAATAATTTAATTAATCGAATTTTCCGATAATTGATACAAAATCATTCAGATTGAGGTGTAGTAAGGGAAGCACTACCTATTCAGAGATTGCTTAGCTTGATGAAATTAAAGAAATTTCGTAGAACTTTATTGCTGATGTGAAATACCGGGCGATCGAAAAGTTCCGCTATCCGAAATAGCTAGCGATGAAAACTTTTGATCACCAGTAAAGAACTTATTGAAATTTTGAACGGACTACATGTATGTACTGTATACTCTTCAACTGTTCCAAGCGCGCAGTTACCCGATGAAGATAAATCCATCCTTCAGTTTAAAACATAAATACATACAATCAGATTTTCGAAGAGTGAAATTCAACAACTAAATGTTCGAAATGAGACTTTTCTCGATGAGCTTGGCATCACGTCCTTAGACAGTTTCTTTGGAGAAAATCAGAATTGCTTCTACAATGACAAATACTGAGAGTTGTTTGCAACGGTTTCCGACCAGTTTAAAGTATTCAATCTTTGTCAATGCACACAAATATTTAACTAAGCTTTGAGAAGCATATATCAGAAGAGCTTAAGCTATTAACTAGATGTGAATTCAGTGAAAAAGCGTTTACTGTATATATTTTCAATTATCGCTGTAGTGACAAATGAAATACATGCAATCTCGCAGTTTTTCCTTTTCCACCTGCCATTTTTACAACGGAGTTTTCATCTTTTTAAAATATTTCTTCTATTAGTTAATCGTTATTTAGATAACTCGAATTCTGAACATACCAATCTGAACTAGGATGATCGTCTAAACGAGGGATGTGCAGTCTTTTTCTGCACTTAAAATCTACATTTATTTTTCATTGGAATTCTACATGTAAATAAAAATTGAAATTATGCTATAAACTTTTAGTAGTACAATTATCAAAAGATAATATATGCCGGCATGATGACCAATTCTGGCACTGAGGACGAGTATATGAGCATTCTATTCTTCAAAAACGATAACGAGGAAGAATGCAACCAACATTATAAGACCGTTCATGCAACTGATAGAACTTCGGCATCATCCTGTTTTCACAAGACAACTCATTTAGTCAAATGCTCCCGGAGAAAGATAAAGTTTTGATCTCTAAATTAAGAAGTTGCATTTCAAACAAGTACGATTGGTCATCGGGGTCCTGAGCCTTATGAAATCGATATCAACGTTACTTGACAACAGATTGCGCATCTCTGGCTATAGCCTTTTCTATGCTAGAGATAACTATCATTTTCAGAGTTCAATGACCTGAAGACAAAAAATCGTGCAGTGCAAAGTCTTACATAACCTCTCAAATAAACGTGCGTGCGGGATCAAGTATCTTGTGAGGACAAAAATGCGAAGCAGTTGCATAATACATAAGCCTTTGACTGCATAACATACCAACATGCCAAAAAATTTACACATTTCAGACACACAGGCCTATTTTAGAACCAGCGATATATCAAATTATACATCAGCTTCCCGTTGATCCTGCGCATCAAGTCAAACCCGGCTACAAAGCCGGGATTGCTATCATCTGTCACCATTCGAATTTGATCATTGTCTTCTTCAATCAACACTATGCTTTCCTTGTTTGGAGGACCTTCATAGGTAACAGTCACAACTGATTTCAGGGTAATCGGAATTGGTACATATTTCAATTGACATGCAGTCTCGACATCAATGACAGTAGAATGATCATAATGTTGCACATTCCATACAGGTACACCTACAACGTGATAACTTTTATTATTGAATCGGAAAATTTGCTTCAACTTATCTCGTCCACTGAGATACATGATGTTGTCCCTGTATTCACAAGTTGAACTCAATACTTTCTCCAAAGCAGCATCAGTAACGTTTCCAACTTCATACAGCGTCCGAATTGTCAGAAGATGATTACGCCTTTCAGCATTAAAATGTCCTTGTGGAAGCTTTGAATCTTCAACTTCAATTTTTGATGAATTCATTTTCATGTACACAAACAATGATAACTGACTTGTTCCGTACACTGCCATCGGAAGGGTGACGAATAGCTTAAAAGCATTTCCAACTCCTGACTTGAATGCCTGAAAATATTGTATAAAGGATGGGAGACAATGAAAACATGTTCAGAATAAAAGTATAAAAATAATACGTTCATCAAGTCTGGGAAATGAAATGGTTGGTTAACCGACCTACCACGGGATATCTTCAGCCGCCCTATAGTATGTATGTAATGCATTAAAAATTAATGCGCTTTCTCTTTGTAGAGAAATATTTCTCTATGTATTTTGTGGTATACTAGAAGTTATTCGTTAATATTGGTGCCTTCATAATTCACCGTCATAAAGCATAAAGAAAATCGCTACACCAGTAGATAAGGAACGACGAAGTTCAGAAATAACTATCTAATTTCTTAATTGTAGTATCGATATCATTTATTGAGTAGGAAATTTTCATTCTGATGAAACAAAATCAATGTGGGATTCAATTAACAAATACATGCACAGTGCACACAATCTAATTCACCCCGTGCAGATCCAGTTCATCGTGCTGTGAAACATAACAACAAGGAAATTTAAAACAGCTCTAGTCAGGAAGCAGGATAACTTAGGAAAAGTCAGAAAAACTCTGAGAGATCAAAATGCAGAGAAGTTATTGAAAAGTTGCAATTTGATCGTTGATTAATAAATAGGTCATTTATTAGAGTAGGAAGGTAGAATGCAGTGTGGAAATTTAATAAGCAAGTGCTCATAAAAATAGCAAGTGGTCATAGACGATCTGCGTCACTTTTATGCAGTTCTAAATGCGTTTAGCATGGTGTATGTATTGAGGCCTTGCTTTGATAACTAGCTGTTGGTTTGCGTAAACTATGCAAGTAGGACTGAAATATTCAAGTCCGTCCAAATTGACTTCCACGCCTTTCTAACTGTCACCTTTTGTTTGCTATGTCACTGTCTGTAAGTTCCTCTTTTTTCGTGGCTGGTATAGAATACTTTCATGTTCGCTTAAAGGTACAAGTATTTCAATTCACTTTCATTGTCAGCTTTTGTCTTTTTGTTGCTTTATATTGTCTGAAAGATACCTCTATTTTTCTATCTAATATAAATTTTCAAATTTTTGTTCTTTTGAGATATTTGTGCGATGTTATGTTCACATAAAAGCATGGTGTGCTGTGTGCTTACATTGATAATATACGAGCCTTCACTATTTTTAGATGCTTGCGTAGCTTTTATAACGTCTTCATCACAATTTGACTTCACTGTTTGAGAAACAAGCAAGTATAAAGAGGAGAAGACAGATAATCAATGTCAGATATATATGAGACAGATTTTTAGTCTAGGCTACTGCGACCAAATGTTCCAAGCTTCGACAAACAATTGAAATTCTCAACAAGTTTGAACCGACTACACTGGTCATCATTTGTTGATTTCAAAGCAGCATAGAACTTGAAAATCGATCTGTCCAGAAACTCATCAGGCATTGAGCTGAGGAATGCAGTTATCAAGCGTAGATTATTATTTATCAGATACGATATTCAAGATTGACCAGCTATACAGATGTCTGACATGGTTCACTACCATCGTCATCGCTGTTCAATGTCGATATGGGTTCAAATCTATAGTGGTCACTGATTCATTTCACAATCAGAGTCTCGCTGACTTAGTTGCTCTTCTCTCAGAAAACAAATTGCTGAAAGTAACCACTGAAAACTTAAATTTGTAAGCATTGAGTCGTTGGCTTGCATATATCAATGTGGTGAAAAAGCAACTAGACTAAGACAACTACGGTAAAGCAAGGTATGACATACATAGCGTTCACACAGGAATAATCAGAAAACATTCATCACTTTATTGATTCCACAGTCACATAAAACGAAGCAGCGAACCTAAAGGTAAGCCGAGACCTATAAGTTTCCGGTACTTATGGGTTATCTCCACCCACGTTTTCAAATTTGTCTAAAATCCGTAGAAATGAATCAATCGTCACAAAACTTTAGGAACTCGGAAGTGAGGATATTTTCTACCCATATGCCAAAATTTGTGCAAATCGGACAAGTAGTTTTTGAATTAGGGGCGATCACTTGAAATGTAGTGATGTCGGCAGCTTGATCTGACTTCTTCTGATCTCATCGTCTGAGCAGAAACCACTTGAGGTCAACCAAGTAATTTCCCAACAACTCGTGAAGTGATAATGACCAGGTCACATCCCTACATTAACATTTTTAACCTAAAATATGTGTGGCAAGGTAGTGGACGTGGGAAGATTTCAAATAGAAGTGGATGAGAGGAAGAGTGAGAGAGAACAATGCACACACGAGCAACAATAATGCGTCGAACAGACAAAGTCTGATCAAGCATCTGACATCGCTACACTTCACGTTATCGTCTCTAATGCAAAAGTACCTGTCCGATCTGCATAAAATTTTTTATGTGGGTAAAAAATATGCTTAATTACGTCTACCTGAAGTTTAGTGACGATTGATGCATTTTTGCATATTTTAGACAAATTTGAAAACCTGGGGGAGAGATAGCCCGTAAGTACCAAGTTTTCAAATCGCAGTGCTCTGCAATGCTTTGCGCATATTGGACCGAGATTCCATGCTGCATACGTTGAACTATATACTTCCATTTCATGCAGACGGTCGACAATTTCACTAAATGTTTGCTCACATGTCTAGGACATTAACACCTAAAGAATATCGACAGAATCCCTGAACAACGAACAACCAGGATGGTGACAGAAAGGGGATGACAACTGAAGACTTGGAAACTCGGAAACATTCCACATCATCGACAACGTCAGATGGCGATGGAAAACATCCCTGAGCTTGCATTTTTTCTGACAGGTGGACACATACAACAACCGCACGCATTCTCCACACCATTCGTGTCGACAAGTTCAAAGGTAAACAAATTATTATATCTGCACTCTATGATGAGCAACAACGGGAACGCAGTGGATGCAGAATCTGTAGGAAGGCACAACCGAACTCAATCCGTGTTATCTACGCAACATTGTGTTAGCAATCTATGACTGTTTTTGCTCCTACGTTATATTTGCAAATCAAGGAAGATTAAGTGAAGCCCACGTCATCGGAACATTACCATCTGGCGACATTGTGCAATGTAAACAGATGTAATAATAATGTTAATATCTATAAATAATAATGCAAATAGAAAATTAAAAATTAGCTACATCCTCAGTTGAAAAATGGGAACAGACCCGAATGGCTCCCATTTCATCGAATATTAGGAATCATCAGCAGTCCCAGTTCACATCTCGCAACATCGACACAACTCCCAATTTAAACTGGCAGCCATACCCAGAGTACATTTTAGAAACGCAATTAGCAATAGTCAATCAATATACGACTACACACATCCTAGTTGGATTTTTGCACATCTGCGCATGAATGACACGAATCAAAAGTATTACCTATCATGATCTAGAAATTATGTTTTCGTCTTAGATTTTTAATTTCCGTTATCGTTTTTGAGTTCTTTTAGTTTTCTTTAATTGATTATCAGCAGATCATAAAGCATTATTAAAAATTACCCCCATTTATTCAATCAACAGTTTGCAAAAATCATATAAATAATGCCTCTCAGTTACTCTCACGATATTTCCCAGTGTCCGTAGCCTGAGTAGAAAATGATTGTTAGACACGTGTGAATCATAATCCAAACATGATTATTGCACGAGTACGGTATATGAAATTTATCAGTTTATTAAAAGCAGTCTCACAATACCAAATGAATTGAATTACTGTTGTAACCAAATTTGTTGAATATTTCCAAAAAGTGATTGCAATAACTGTCACGACAAGGTTCTGATGTACCGAGGTAGGGCCTCCCTCTCGGGGTGCTGTCCCACAAGAACTTTTTCTGCCCAGTGATGATACCGGCTTGATCTCTTCGTATGAATACTATTTACACTTCGTGACTCCTTTCACACGAAGCAAAAAGACGAATTCACGAAAGAGATCGTAGCCAGCCGATCCCTTAGTGGCAACCTGCACGTCACCATCACATAAACGTCTCGTATGTTGAGAAATGAGCTTTGTTTCCTTATCCTGTATAAATGTATATGATGCCTTACCTGCATATCTTGACTCTGTTCTATTCACTGTAAATTTGATCTGCCTTGGTGCTATTTGCATTCATGGGAGCAATAAAAATATCTGTATAATATAGTCAATCGCTTTCGGAAAACTCTTCAACTGTATCAGACGATGTTACATTATTCGGTAAGCGTTTCAGTGGCTTACAGCTCACCTTGATCACTGCCAGACAAGACAATACTGAAGTACGCGGAACAGATTAAATATATATAAAATATCTGATATCCAACTAGGAATACTTCGTCACTATGATGAATGAGCCTAGGAATTTTATGTATATATATATATATATATATATATATATATATATGTGTGTGTGTGTGTATAATAGAAAATCGATACATATACTGTATATATATATATATATATATATATATATATATATATATATATATATATATATATATATATATATATATATATATATATATATGTGTGTGTATAATAGAAAATCGATACATATACTGTATATATATATATATATATATATATATATATATATATATATATATATATATATATATATATATATATATGTGTGTATAATAGAAAATCGATACATATACTGTATATATATATATATATAACAAGAAAAATATTAATAACTATACTCAGCAACCGGAGAAAAATATAATGAAATTAAAACTGAAAACACGACTTTTACTTATAAGCATAAGCGCTTTCTTTTCTTCAGATGCTTTATAAGTAATGAGATTTAGATAACATGCTATTTACAAAATTTGAAATATACATCTTAAAGTTAGTCATTAGAAATAACATGGAAATTTGGAACATATCTTCAAAGTCATAGGATCATGTACACCATAGATTTCTGTTGAGGGTAAGATAATTAGGTTGAATTGAGTGATGGATCAAAGGATTCTATGAAATATCTTTCTTTGTTTTTTCTCACTACATCACAATCAGAAAACATCTTATAAAAAGGGAAAATAGAAAAAGATTTTCGTCCACATACATCTAAATGTTCACTTAAACTTATCTGTCTATAATTAGGGTTGTTAATCTGTTGTTTGTGAATTCTTGTTCTGCACCTTGTTGTATTTTTAGTCTCGCCAATGTAATATTGGTTGCATCCGTGGCATGTAATTACGTAGATAACATTTTGTGTTGAGCATGACATATCATGTCTTATTGTAAAAATCTTTCCATTGAAATTATACATAGATCCTTCCCTCAAATAACTACAAGTTCCACATCTCTTCACAGAAAATATTTTGTTTGTTGATAGTTTAGAACTACATAAAATGCTCTTGAGACTTTTTGGTTGTCGTTTACTTATAATGAATTTTCAGTTTTGGAATATGTTTTTAGTTCGTTCATCTTCTTCTAGCATTGAATTCAAAGAATGGATTGTTGGGGAAATATTTGGATTATTTGTCATGACAAAAGGAATAAGAGTTTGATTGTCATTGTTGACTTTTAAATTTTGTTGCTCAGTTAAAAGTTGAGATCGATCAAATTGCAAGGCCTTATCAATTCCATTTAATATTAATTTTTTGGAATACTTTTGTTTAGTTAAAAAAGAGTTCAATTCATGAAGTTGTTCATGTCTTACTTGTGGATCGCTAACAATTACACAAATGCGACGTGCTAAATTATAAGGTATAGCTCGTTTAGTATGTCGTGGGTGACCGGAATGAAAATGTAAGTATTGATGGGTATCTGTTGGCTTATAAAATATGTCTGTTGAGATGCAATCGTTCGTTTTAATTACTTTTATATCTAAGAAGGTAATTTCAGCATCACTTGTTTCCATAGTAAATTTTATGTTGGGGTTAAGACTGTTTAATAGATTGTAAAATTGATCCAATTGGTTCAAGTTGTGATTCCAAATTAGGAAACAATCGTCTAGATACCTTTTCCAATATTTCAAAGTGTTTTCAGCAAAGTCCTCCCCCCATAATTCATTTTCATTTTCAACTTCACTTCCAAATATCCCAACGTCAAGGTTGCGTATGTTGGGGCGACTTTAGTCCCCATGGCCGTTCCTCTCTTCTGCATATAAAATTCATCGTTGAATACAAAAGTGTTTTTCGTAAGGATGAGATTCAAACTTTCTAGTATAAATACTTTCGAAAATCTCGAGTCGAGTAAGTTATGACATTTATCGATCCAGTAACTTATAGCTTCCAGTCCTAATTCATGAGGAATATTCGTATATAGATTTACTACATCAAGTGTTACTAATTTTGAGTTTTTGTAAACTTTCGTCGGTAGATGATTTAGGAAATCAAGATCATCTCTGACGTAACTGTCAACTTCATTGCAAGTAGGTTTGAGAATTAAATCAATAAAATTACTTAGTCTTTGAGTAGGGGAGTTTGGACCACCCACTATAGGACGAAAAGATAGGTCATTTGGATTGTCACAACATACGTAGGACGAATTTTGATTTTCTATGGCTTCTTTGATAAGTTTTGATTTATGAATTTTTGGCAATCCATAAAAGTTGCTGCTCATATATTCAAAATTAGTCAAATAGCCAATTTCTTTGTGAGTTAAATTTACACATTTTTGTACACATTCATAGGTGTACATAATCCTATGACTTTGAAGATATGTTCCAAATTTCCATGTTATTTCTAATGACTAACTTTAAGATGTATATTTCAAATTTTGCAAATAGCATGTTATCTAAATCTCATTACTTATAAAGCATCTGAAGAAAAGAAAGCGCTTATGCTTATAAGTAAAAGTCGTGTTTTCAGTTTTAATTTCAATATATATATATATATATATATATATATATATATATATATATATATATATATATATGAACTTCCGGATCCTAGGATTCTATGTACTGCGTTTGTGATGAGCAAAGCTCACAGTATGAAGTGCTGTCAGAAATCGTTCCCTTCCTGCCTGCTGTAGTATGCAACTTATCGCATGATTTATGCCATGAAGTGATCCATGCCATAGACAGGTACTACACTGATATCCGATGTTTTTCGAACAATAATTTTGCAATCTCTTTTAACTTTGAATATAGTTCTGAAGAAGTGGAATTACTTGTAGAATTAGTAGACCAGGGTTTAAAACAGAGATTTATATGAATAACAAGGTACACCAAGAATAATAAGATCACATCATTCATCCTTGGTTTAACTTGCTAGGTGGAAAGGTTACCGATTTTAATGCATGCAATCTGGTAGGCCATAAGCAGGGATTGCAATTCACCCAAGAAAAAAACCGGAAAATCGGGAAAACCAGGGGTTGAATGCATAAATTTGAAATATTTACATTAGATTAATTTCGCAAAAAATCGGAAAATTGCGATCCCTGACCATAAGTGCGTGAGTCAGAAAGGAATCGAAAGTCGTTGGGAGATTTGTTGGCGGGTCGGCTCAAGACGGACATCCTAAAGGACCCACCTCAGCTAAGCTTACTTAGCTGAAAAGGTTGCCGATTCAAATCAATTGGACATTGTTCATCATACTCCCCATTAGACTAAATGAATGATGTCAAGCATTTTTGTTGGTGAGTTGGCTCAAACGGAGACCACAAATAATCGTCAGGCAAGCTAACTTAGCTGAAAAGGTCATCGATTCAAGACAAGTGAAAATTGTTCATCATACACTAAAGAAAACGTCGCTGAAATCGGGCAGTATGAATATAATTCGACCGGTTTCGAGTGGAAGTCAAAAATTGAGCTCCTACTCTTCCTTAGGAATGTTAACAAAATAATAGACCATAGAAAGGCCTATTACATTAACGGTTTGGAAAAATTCAAATGATCATAGTGGAGTCATAGAAAAATGTTATAGAAATGGAAGTCTACATTTTACATACAGCTAGGGGATTGTGGATCATAGATAGGGGATCGTTGGAATACATGCTGCATGTTGAGGCCGAAGGACCAGTCGGCCATTAGCTGGCTGATGAATTTAAGTTCTTCTTTCTTTCTCACCATTTCATTGCCGTTTAGCTTTTTCAAAACTGTCACTTTAACATCTTCCAGGGAATGCTGATGTTGAATGCAATGATAAGGGACCACTTTATCATCCTTACAGTGTCTGATATCAAATCGGTGCTCGTTCATTCTCTCCCTTAGTGATCTTGATGTTTCACCGATGTAGTGGAATCCACAGACCTGGAAACTGAGAGCGTAAATTATATTAGATGATTCACATGTTGTTCCATTTGCTTTGATTGTGTATGAGAGGCCACTGATGTTCGATTTTATGTTGGTATCAACGGAGAGCATTTCACATGTCTTACATCGCTTGTTGTTACATTTTGATATGACTCCAGTGCTGTCAAATGGATTCTGAGTCGTATTTGGATTTTTCAGCTGAGAAGAGACCAGGTATTGTTTCATTTTCATCGGAGGTTTCCACCATAAATGTGTTTTGATTGGTAAACTCTGCAGGAAATGTTTATTATTCAAAAATATGGACTTCAATTTCTGATAAGTGAATGGATGGTATGGAGCCACGAACGTGATGTGCTTCTCGTTGTCTTCTTCAATGGGTGGTTTTGTGAACAGTTCAGAACACCATACAAGCCTCTAGTATGGTGGAGATATATCGATGATATACAGTCCGTTTCATAAAAAGTGGATCATCCTAAAATTTGACTAAATAAAACATAAGTATGATACAGAAAGCATTTTTCATGTTATTTCATGTCCCTAATATATTTAAATGTCCTTATATAACCTGATAAGCTATGATATAGTAACGGTTCTTAAGAACGTTATTTGTGGCCCTACCCTTATTGTCAATGACATTACCAATTCGTCTAGGCATTGTATACCATGTATATAAGACTGATATCTTTGATAATGCCCAGAAATTCATTAACGGCCCGGAAAATTCATGGCCTGGAAATGAAACCATAGAAATATTTCGCAACATGGCATACAATGATTATGACATCTACATTTTTCGGGCTGTCAATGGCAAATTGTCGGGCCGCTAACGCGGCCCTCTAATTTGCCATTGACGCCCTCAAAACATAGCTGTCATCATATCATTGATTCGATGATATCGTTGATTTTTGACTGATCGAACTTTCTCCACTCTCTCTTTAACAGTGACGTAAGTTGTGATACGCCATCTGTAGGTAGCAGTGAACGACGAACGTTACGTTTTAGAATACTCCATACATTTTCTATGGGATTCAGATCAGGAGAACGAGCTGGCCAAGATAATGTCCTAAGCCTTAATTGAGACTTGCATAAGTTGACTCTACTACTCCTGTGACACGTAGCATTATCATCCTTAAATAGCCAAGTCGATGGATCACCAAGTTGATCTGTCATTTGGCCAATGTTCATTCGTAAAACATTCACATAGCGTTCAGAATTCATGGTTCCTTGCTGTACTTTTTAATTCATGGTAGCTTGTTGTTCTAGCAAGGCTGATGCTTTGCCTTTTGTGAATGCGATCTCGTTATTGTTCATTTGTGCTTTGTATTGTTTTCAACCGGTAAGAGATAGATTTCTAGCTGAAAGCAATCAGGAGTGCTGCCAACACCACCGCAACGAAGTCAGGAAGCTATGGAACATGAAGTCCAGTTAATCACATGTAGCAGTTACATTATTGTTGATGAATAATGGTGCTATACTGGCTCTGATTGACCGATTTTCTTTATTTTTGTTTTGCTTGATAGCTTTTGGCTTGTAGAACAACATATTACATAACAAAGGAAACAAATGTAATTTTATAAGAGTGAGGTATGATTTTGTGTAACATTACAAAATGAAGATCAAACTATCTACTACTTTTTTATCTATAACAGGAAAACAACTCAATATTCATGCTTGAAATTTCCAACAATGATATTAGTAATCACAACTGACATATCTTCCAAATTTCAGAGAAATTCGTTCAAGTTTGGCGGAGTTAGACAAAGTTGAAGTTAAGCCGATGTTTAAGGGTGATCCATTTTTTATGAAACAATCTGTATTTATGATATGGCAACATGGCTCGAATTCACTTGAAGAGTTTAAAACATATGCCAACTCTTATCATCCATCAATCAAGTTCACATTTGAATGCAGCATCGACAAAGTGAATTTTCTCGATGCGACAGTAATTAAGAAAGGAGTTGAAATTGAAACCGATCTCTACATCAAACCAACTGATACACGACAGTATCTACATTACCTGTCATGTCATCCGATGGAACATAAGATCCCAATAGCCTATTCCCAGGCACTCAGAATTCGACGAATTTGCTCCGACGAATCAAATGCAAAAAGACATATCGCAGATTTACAACTAGCGTTGCTAAAACGTGGCTACCCACGTGGACGAGTGATGAAGCAAATTCACAAGGCTTCCACGAAAAATCGCTCTGAATGGTCGCTCTGATGGGTTGACATAATACCGGTCAGTATAGGTGTAATATAGAGAATCATTACCCACCCACTTTTCACTGTTGGAATGCGGATGAAAAGTTCACAGAGCCAAAAATGAAAAGTTATTTTAGTGCTGGCTGTGAGAACCTACAGCACAAATTCCAATTATTGGATAATTTCTCATTCACACTATAAAGAAAGTGAGTGAGTGCCACGGTTTTCTGGAATAAGCAGATTGAAATCTTTTCACCCACAATCATCACTCAGATAAATAAAATGTCACAGGAGATTTTCGATTATTCAATGAATTGCACATGTGATATAGTACGATGATATTTTGGATAACGATATTCGAAAATATTCAATTTTTTTGAAAACTGACCAAATTGAACACAGGTTCATTTCAGGGAAATTGCATGGTCAAAAATTTAGATAGGTTAGATCATTTTCATGCATGGGTCCCTTGTGGTCTCCGTTTGAGCCAATCGACCGACAAAAATGTCTGACATTACTCATTCAGTGCAACGTGAAGTATGAGGAACAATTGATTTGAATCGGCAACCTTTCCAGCTAAGTTAGCTTAGCTGAGGTGGGTCCTTTAGGGTGTCCGTTGCGCCAACCCACCAACAAATCTCCAAAAAACTTTCGATTCCTTTCTCACACACTTATGGCCTACCAGACTGTATGTTAAAAATCGGTAACCTTTCCATCTAAGTTACATCTCCTGGACGATTGCTCTAAACTCTAAAATTTTGATTGTGGCCTTTGTTTTGGAGAAAATAGCCATTTTGGCAAGCGTTCCTCTGTGGATGCCAAACGAGGTTCGCTTCTCTGCGCGAAGCCAGATTCTCGTTTCAAAGGATCTTCAATTTAAGATTTTCAGATGCGTCCAATTCAAGAAATGAAGCCTTAGCACGAATTTATCAAATCATGATTTCAATGAAATTCCGATATCACTACCCCCACCGGTTTTATTCTGAAATGCTCTTCAATTGAGAGACACAATAACATCTTTGATCTATATACGAATGTTACGGCCTGGAAGAGACAAGTCGAATAGCTCTAAAAGGTCGAATACGATAAATACAATAACCAGACAATAACAATGAAGTAACATCAACCAATGACTGAAGTGATTGTTTCGTTGCCTGATCGTACTAATAGGTGGCAGTTACACCCGATAGATTGAGAGAGCTGAGAGGTGTATTTTAAAATCAACATCTACTGGTTGATGCGAATAGCTATTTTCGCTCGAATCGTGTGTATGTGTCATTTTCCGCTGCATCGCTATTGCTTTTCCGTTTAACTTGAGAGAATTAAATTTTATCTTATACAGAGAACGCGACTTAGAAGTGACGTTTTTCTTTGAAATGTTCGTAAAAATGCTTTTAAATGTCCTATTTGCCAGCGCTGACATAAATTTTATGAAGTCCTGCAAAACAGGATTGGGAATCGAACAAACTTTCACATACCAAGTAATATTGTGACGTAAACTAGGCCACAAAATATAAGGAAAACATACCTCAGTAATACCTCATGGTGTGTCGGAAACAAAATTAAGCGAAAAATGCCCTAAATTTTGCGCTCCTTCCGATGAGAACAAAAGGAAAATATTTCATCGACGGATTTTCGAGATAATCGATTTTGTCGATCAACTGATCTGATCGACATCGCTGTTCGAAAGATAACAAGTATCTAACATTAAAATTAGCTGCCTTTAGATCAGAATTTCATGCATTTTTCGATGAGACTGATGAAAAATATTTTATCCATGCACAGCTTGAGATAGTCGATTGATCTATCAATTGATTTGATCGACATTTCAGTAGAAAAATTGTTTACATCATGATATCTCATTGATTTGATGTGAAATTCAATTGCTGAATAGTTATCAACTACATATAAAAAACAATGCGCCTCATTCATAAAACGGGAGGTGCTATTTTGTAGAAGACTAAATATTTTCTTACAACTTACCTATGTCTTGCATTGTATACGGAGACTGCATGTAATAAATGCAGTTTATATCTAGGATTTGAACTATTCTTCATTTTGCAATTGCACCACACGGTATAAAATCCTAACGTACTGGCTCCGATGGTGGTATTTTGGAGGACTGTATCAGATGGAAAAGATAGGCTATCAACGATGGATTGCGACAGTTTTCAGTTATCAACGAGTTTGCTTGGTTTGATGATTCTTCTGACAGTTTTTTTCTGATATTTAAAATTCCTCGTTCGTTCATGTTATGAATGTTTTGAGCAGGCCACTTCTGAGTCACACAAACAGCGTCGATAGCCACTTCCATGAGTCATGATTTCAATCACTATATTACTAATCTTTTACTTTCGAGGCACCCACAAGGCATAAATCCTGCTCTAATTCATCCAATTTCAATAGCAGGCCTATCGTTTGTTGTTGCTGTATGCACAATTTTCTTAGATATCGGCAATACAGGCCAACAAGAAAATCTTTGAAAAATATCAGCCAAAATTGAAGCTGCTTGTCAACGAACACACCCTATAAATTTGTGATTAATCATTTTGTTCATCTGATTCAGGTTGATATCTTTTTACAGTGGACAACATAATGTTGAAAAATCTCTGCCCGCCATCTATGCAAATTCAGATGAGAGCATTATCGCAGTTAAATTAATGAAGTATTACATTCCAGGTATTTCATTTGAAAATACGACTGGATGGCGAAAATTCGGGAACTTTCGGCATTTTCTAATACTTCTTTAAAAATGTCGATCAAATTAATTGATTGATTTCTTTAAGCATCGATTATCTCAAACTTTATGTGGATAAAATATATTTCCATCGGTCTCATCGAAAAATGCAAGAAATTATGGTATACAACCAGCTGATTTTAATGCTAAACATTCATTACCTTTTGAACAGAGATGTCGATCAAATCTGTTGATCGACAAAATCGATTATCTAAAAAATCCGTCAATGAAAAAGTTTCCTTCTAGTCTCATTGGAAAGAGCGTAAAAACCTGATAGTGTATTAAAATAAATGGACATTTTTTCGCTTAATTTTGTTTCAAACACACCGTGATCTGTTACAGTTTAGTCCACAGGCTATTCATTCAAGCATCGAATATGTCCATCGCATGGGCTATGAACGTAAAAAAGACGTGAGTAATAGGTATTATTTAACCATTTCGGTACACCAAGTATTTCAATCCTAGCAAGCATACACTCCGATGGCATGGTCATCGGACCTGTGCTAAGATAGTGGAGTTGCTTGGCCTGACGAGTCACGGAGTTCCCGACATCGCTGATTCCAGCATGCTCATGACGTTGCCGACAAAAAGACGGAGACTTGCCGTGAGACTGGTGGTGCGGTGTCACCCACTGAAATTTAATAAATTTATCGGTAGTCATGAGACAGGGTAGTCATATCCTCCAAAAATTTAAAAGCCCTCTGCGCATCAATTGACAGCTAAGATCGAGCAGTTTATTCGAAAATATTACGGTAGTTTTAATTGAATTTTCAGCCTCGAGTAATGTTGAACCTTCCAAAACGCTCTTAGCCTTGTGCAAACTTATTTCTGTCTTGGATCCGAAACTAACGCCACCCCAATAACACATGTCAAATTAAATAAATGAAAACAACGTTGTAAAGTTTCAATATATATTCCAAAGACAATACAATTAATAGAGTGTACATGACTAAAGACAAGCAAATATAAAAGTCGAGGTAAAAATATAATAAGTGACAATGGAAATGAGTGTCTCTAAGTACACGCATTTTTGGTCCTTCGATGATTTATCAATTCGATCTGGCAAGCTCAATGGTTGCTCTGGATAGTCGCAATCATCTATGTTACACTACATGGATCACCATAAATAGTCAAGACAAAAGAAGTCAACCATTAAAAATAGAAGTGATTAAAAGTTTAAAATCATGTAAAGTGGAATGTGATAAACAAGTGATATGCTATAACTGAAATAGTGCAAGAGTGAATGATTTGGGGTTTATAGAGGCTATCCAATGTGAAAAGGTTACTTTTGGGAATCAAGATTAAAAAGTAAACCAATACGAGTTGATAAAATAATTGAATGGTTTAGACCACTCGCAGCTGATATGCTCTACGGTCACCTTTCGTAGCATCATGCTCCCACTTCACGATAGGAGCCAAGAAGAAACAATTGTACAATGAGCATCAGCTAGATTATTTGTGATATTTCAAAACCGATCACTACATCATCTAATGGTAATTTTGAAGAAAATTCAACACGATAGAACGCGATCAACAGGTTACAACGGACTTTACACTTTTATACATACAATTAGAAAATTATGAAAATGCAATCCCTACAAACAAGCATGATCACAAGCTTCATCAAAATGAAATTTGTGACGGCGAATTTAATTTAAAAAACAAAAAATCATTGGTCATTGAAAACTGCAAAGGAAGAAG
The DNA here is from genome assembly GCA_907163375.1 of Prostheceraeus crozeri. Taxonomy (NCBI): domain Eukaryota; kingdom Metazoa; phylum Platyhelminthes; order Polycladida; family Euryleptidae; genus Prostheceraeus; species Prostheceraeus crozeri. Next base: position 36,800 of record CAJQUW010002386.1, on the reverse strand, counting down.
TAAAGAATATTTTAAAGATCAACACGTCCTTGAAATTTCAGCAGAAATTTTGAGCCTGGAATGTAAGTCTTCACCGATATGTTTTAATCAATGGACGAAATATTTCTAAAAATTCGCTTTTCTAAATATGATAGAAATCGATGTTTCTTAGGTATTCAGAAAACATAGCAGTTGATCAATCATTTTCACATAGCATTCATACTTGAAAAGATTAAATCATAGAGAATGAAGCGATTTCTAGAGATGATCAACGAGACTGATGAAATACCTCTTCGGAAAAATAATTCATATAAGAAGACTATCTAAATCTGACAGTGAAATGTAACCTTGGCAAAAGCTATCAATTCAATACAAATACATTAGGCTTTCAAAGTGAACGAGTGAAGAAAAATCCAAAATGTACACCTGTTCGCAGCGCAATTACGCAAAAAATCATTTTTTAGTTAGCAAGCAGATCAAATATCAGAAAACCGGTTTCGAGAATCCAGCGTCCACATCTCTGTCGCATTGGTCATCGGCCGTTGACTGGATGGATAGCCCATAGACGCAGTTTGCTTCGGATGATAATCTTCCATATATTCAGTTGGTGACATGTAATCTCCATGGATGATGTAAGGCCAACACTGAAATTGAAACAATGCAATTAGCGTTCTCGTCAGCAATCAGTTCATATGGAATATTTAATTCAACGTATAGGAAAATTAATAGTAGCGTTGTCAATAACAACATTTCATTTATGTGTTTCTCCGCACTTTATTACTTGAAGCGAATATTTCCTAGTGCCGAAGACATGACAGCTAGATTCCATGAAGACTTACTATTCGACCATTTTATCACGTCCGATGAATCGACATGCAAATTGTGGTTAACAGTAACAATTGTCGAATTCGGGCAGACGAAAAACCACAGTCAATGTTAGCAAAAGAACACTCGTCATAATAAGTGAATGATGATTATCAGCACTTTTTTAAGAAAGCTACTACCTGGAGATGCTTCCTCGTTGATGCATACCTATAAATTACCTTGCCTTAAAAATCTTCATGCTCCCTCCTCGAAAGAAGCAATTTTAATAAAAAAATTACTGTTTTTGAAAAAATCCATCGTCAACAACAGCTGAATGCTATTGCTTTTAATTTCGTTGAATAAATCCAACAAATCATTATGTGATCAAAAAATTGGTGTTGTTCGTCATTATCATATAGTACAATACAATCCTGATCTTTGGAAAGTCCGATAAATATCATTCGTTAATGTTCACGCTTAAAGATGCCACTTCTCTTTGAGATTCATTATTTAAGAATTTGTGATTAGGTTAATCATTTTTATAAACGATACTTAAAACATGAATCTAAAAGCATTCTTCTAAGTTCTTAAATGAAAATGTTTATACTAATACATGCCTCACAGCAAGCAAAATAGGAGGATAAGCCTCGCAGTACAAGATGGGACAAAAAAAGGACAATGAAGCTGTTTTTAGCTATTATTTGTCTCTTTTCGATTTTTTTCTTATGTTATGCTGTTTTCTCTAAGTCAATTGAAATAAGGTTAAAGCTATTAAGACTTCAATTATTTCAAAGAATCGGTGTTATGAGTTTCTTCAAGATTTCTAGGTTCTATAAATAGCAATGAATTTCGAATTCTGTAATCGAAAAAATAAAAATAGAGGAGGTCTGTGAAGTCTGCTAGTAGAACGACAAAAAAAGGACGACTGACAATCGCATCAGCAGTTTGCCATAAACAGGCTCTAGTTGACAAAATCTATTGCAACCAGTATTGGATACAATGTGATACATTTATTTTGCATTATACTGCTTAATCATGTTTCCTAATGAATGCATTGATATTTTTGCGCGTCCTGTATGCTAGATTTTGCCAACTTTGTCATTGTAATGTCAAGCATCTACAGTCACATTTCATTATACGAATGAATGCGTAGCTATAACACTCGCATAATTAAACAGCAATCAATTGTGCCGCCACTTAGATTAACGTATTACACATGAAACCAATTCAACATGACAGATTATCGCACGACATTTCGCTTAATATTGATAAGATCCTCAATAAATATTAATAAGTGGTTTAGTCAAACGGCGGTGTCAGTTTCGATATTTTGGATATCCCTTTAGACCGCAACTATTCTAACGTCCTGTGTTTATCAGGAATAATCTGCTCATGTACACACAAATGTAAGACTAATCTGCCGAAATTAAAAATAGAACAGAACATTTTGTTTATTATCCACCCATGTTGAAGTTTTCAAATAAGTGGTTGTTTAGTCCTGCAGAAGACTAGCCATGTCGAAATGATAAAACATTAAGATTAAGATAAAGCATTCTTACTGCATTCTGGTAGTGATCCAATTGATGGAAAGTCACCGTCGATGTTGAAATTAGCTCGCTCATCTGCCTTGAAGTTAATAAAGAAGCACTGCACTGCGATTAACGCGAAGATTTGAAATTGTACTGAGAAAGTATACTTTTCAGTTAGGCCTACACATGAATGTCACATGAATGTAATTCTAATAATCCATGCCTATTTTCGCTAAAACTCCGATACCTCATCGAACCAGAAAGCTACACCAGGTTCGGCACTATGCAACAGATGTTAGATGAGTCCATCACCAATGAAAAATTTGTTCAAGCTAGAAAATTCACTGTCGAAGAGCGAAACAAAGTTAACATGTCATCCCATTTATATCTGCTTATGTTTATCAATTGATGACATGCAAGATTTAAGTCATTAACTATTATACCTGATCAATGACGAACTTTAGCTTTATTCTTACTTGACTACTGGAATACTCAGACACACTGCCTATCTACTTAACAATTCACCGCTTGATTAGGAATGACACCACGTGAGGCATACAATGAACATGATCGACGTAAAAATGAATACCGGTAATCTAAATTCAGATAAAGAAAACGGCGGACTTTCTCTCTGTGTAAATAAATTAGGGTAAATAATGCGATTAATGTTTGATAATGATGCGGTCAACGTGACACACAGGTTAAATACTGGGCCTTTAGTAATCTTTAACCCATTTAAGGCCGCCTATATAAATATTGGCAAATTTTCTATAAAAACGGTGGCAAGTATTTCAGAATGTAATAATTAAGAATAATATATGGTGACCAGTTCATTACAATAACCCTTTCTTAGAAATTAGAGCCGTAACGATTTCGTTACGATGGCGTCATATGATGTCAAAATATACAAAAGCATGTTTTTTTCAAATGTAACTTATAATTTGCTCCAAGCAATTCCTGCCGAAGTAATGAGTCATAGCTTCATCATAAAAGCTCTCCATCATATTTCAGAGGCATTTTTCGAAACTGTGAATTAGCAAATTTAATCAAAGCTCTATGCCACTTGTCGTTGCTGTTTGCTATGAAATCGTTATCGTTGAAATAAGAACAAGTTTTTATATTTCGAAATTCCTGTCGAGAAATTGATTCTCTTACTGCATCCACTCCAAAGTCATGGTAGAGTTGGAGACGCCTGGGTAATTCGCAATGTCCACATAAATAAAAAACATCAAGAAGTGAACGCATTTGAGATTGTACAGCATTATGTAGGCCTAAACTATTCTTTTGTCCCGGGTAGTCATTGGTTTCTGCTACTAAGGTCGATAAGACCATCAGCATGCGTATCAAGCATCTCATAAAGCTTCTTGCCCTGAAATGCATCCAGAGAATGTCTTATTTGCGAAAATGAGAATCACTGTTATTTGCCATTTTATTGACTGCTTTTTCTGTTACTGAAATGATCATTCAAATCATCTTTCGTTGCAATCTCACACTGCCCTACGATATAACTAACTGATGAGACATCGTTTGACAGACATTCCTCTGAGACACATGAACTCATCATCGTCTCATAACTCTGAAGAAGCATTTGCTTCTGGAAGTTTTGTGGCAACAGTCATACCGTCATCGTCGGCATTAGGCCTATTGCATATTTCAGTAACTTCTTCAACTATAGTAAGCAACAGCTTGGGTATTGTCTTCAGATAGCTACACAGGTTGATATAATCAAGTTTAGCCTTTATAGATATTATAAACCAGCTTGGGCCATCTCGAGCCGCATCGTCTACGGCCAAAGAAGTTTTGTATTGAAATTGCTCGAGTCGGAGGACATCTTTGTATTCTATGCCCAGGCGAACTGGCACCCTCCAATGTTTATGATTAAACTACAAGAGGAAATGCTTGAGATTGGATCTCTCTTTGACTTACTTCCGTACATGAGCTAACAAGTCTAATGTTGAGGAAAATACTACGGCAATGGACTTCGGTTGGTTTTGTGACGGGAAATCCATAGACTATAAATAGCAACAAGCATTACACTCTCATAGAATACATTAAGAATGCAATATTCCAATGAAATTGTTCGTTTTCAGTATTCAACAAACATTAGTTTTGAAGAAAATTGATAGTACTCACCACCATAATTTACTTCATTTATATTGTTGTTTTTGACATTTTGTATATCATATTGCGCCAGTGAAACTAAAACGTTACGGTTCAAAAAAAATAACGTGCCATGTCATGAATGAATATCCGAGGAAGTACTGATTGCTATTTTCGGCATTTGATGGATAATGAGATCACGCAAATCACATTGACAGTAAACTACATGTGGATGTTCATACACTGAGCCTTTCAGTATATAAGCAGATTTTATGCCCAGTTTTTGTCTAATTTCGTGATAAAATAAATGCTCTAAAAAGTGCTAATTTTTGAATTGGCGACTGTTTACCTGAAAATATGTGATAAATCATGTATGGTAATCAAAATATTGTATCATATGTCGCAAGCTGGAGAAGACAGCAGATTCCGAAAAGCGGTGTAACGAAAACGTTACGCTGGCGCTAAATGGGTTAAGTATTGTGGTCGAGCACCGGGAATGTCATTGGAAGTCGGCACCAAGAGCAAATGCCGGGCTAAAAGCAACGCTGTAGCTTAGGCATTACTATCAATGTAAGCACCGCCCAAGCCCATGCAGGCAGAGTAGAAACATTCAAGCATCCTTCAAAAGGAACGAAAAAATTCATCAAGAGCATCAGAAACATGTTTTAAGTACACTTAAAAACTAATACACTCGATAGGGAACAGAAGATGAATGCTAGTCAAATGAACGACTGATAATTGAAATAATCTATTACGGAAAGGATGCAAACTGAATCTCGCTGGCAGACGTGAACATCTGAATGACCTGACGAAATCCACTGATACCACTCCCCGTTCAGACCAGATAGAAATGTAATAACAAGGGAGATGAGAAATTAAATCTAATAAAATTCTGAAATGGGTCTTCCTAAACCTGTTTGCGAGATCTGGAGACACTAAGCACTACGTTCAAAAACTGAAACAAGCACATGAACAAAGGTGCAATGGAAAACGTTTAATTGGGAAACACAAAGCTATCAAATCACAGAAGAAACATCTAGATCACTGCGTATGACGACCAATACCACAGATGAGAGCACCGGGCCAATACGACACCAACAAATAAAAGAATGTGACAGGGAGGAAGTTGACATTCGCTGACACTGCCACCTACCGTCATCTCCCTTTTTGTATGACGTCGCGACCCTTCGTACTCAATTGAAGGTTGTTGGTGCCCTGTGATTGTGTGGACACCAACTCGTGGCGCACGAGTTTCATCATAAAAACCCTGAATATAGGAAAGAAATAGAGAAGGCCAAAATGGAGGCTGTGCATACTATCAAGTCATAAATGGAAGGAGAGCATGTAAACAGTGGATACTGCAGAAAGAACTTTGACATTGAGACGGATGACCAAATGCACATTTTATCCCGCATAATGGATGAAAACGTGAAAATGCACAGTAGATGTGCTTTTGTATGTATTTATGGACTTGAAAATCGTTAAGATTATAAAAATTCTTAAACCATGAATAAATTGTTTATTTGAATTGCATAATGATCTTATTAATCAATAACAATCTTGCAAATTCATAGCTGAAAATCAATTTACTTGAATCTCATATATTTTAGAAGGACACCCAAAAGCGCATCGATTGGTTATTTCTTTATCTCTAAGAAAATTTATAAGATCATTATTTAATGCAAATGATTCATAGATTATTCTTTGAAAAAAATATTAGTTTTTTATCAATCAACTGATTCTTCATTTAAAGATTTCAATTCATTCATCACACGAAAACCGCCTTTGAATCAAGATGTTTTAAAGTCATTTAGGTAAATATTATTGTGGCAACTTTGGCGCCTACATGATTACATGAAGCATAATCACACTACGTTTTCAACATTCCAACTCACTGGCATTGCCTCCGATTCCTCCTCGGTCCGGCAGCAGACACTGAAAAGACCGATAGGAACACCAACGACGAAGGGGGCGAGAGCTATCATCCACCCTATGGCGCGATAGGCGGGTGGGATGCGAACTTCACTTCTATCTGACAGCCCAGTCACCGGACAATCTTGTGTTGGTTGCGGTTGGTTGGTATCCGCTGCGTACCACGTGAATATACCCTGAAATTTGCGTCGAACAGATAACATTCATTCATTGAGCATTTTGTAATTACGCAATCATAATTTCTTGACATGATCAATATCAACATCACAGATGAGCGCAGACTCTTAACTGATCTTTACGATAACAGCCAGAATTTCGGGTGATTATTCCGAAATGATTCCTCCTCCTCCGAAATGATTATTCCTCAAGAATGTACCGCGCTATCGTTCGATGGAATGTTGAAATATAAGTCAATGATTATGGTGATGAGTTTTTGGCAATAACAAATGCAATGCCATTGAGGAACAAAGTATTCCAACCACTCGATCAAAAGTGAGTCACTTAAATCTCACAAGAGCTTGAACCGAGAATGTGTCTTCCACATCATCACATCGTGTGGGGCTTGCGCGACAATTACGTTATCGCTTTTTACGACTTTTTGATCCCATTCCCTCCTCCACAATCGGTCCATTAAATCCCTACTCACTCCGTTTTCGACAATGTAGTCCCCCTGTGTTTCATTAACATTACCTTGGTTACCTTGAAGGGGTCTTAATCGCTCCATTGCTGGAGGAACACCTCCCCAAGTGTCGTCCACCTCTGCCGATCGATCGCCTGTTGTCGCCAGTGCTGGTTGCAGCATTGGACTAACTCATGGTTCCACCGTCTTGGAGGTCTGCCACGTTGTCTGGAACAAGTTCTTGGATGCCACTCCGTTATTCCCCTGGTCCATCTTTCAACTGTCCTGCGAATTATGTGACCAGCCCACCGCCATTTACTCTTCATGATGGTTAATGTGATGTCCTTCAACTTCGTCTGATTTCTGATCCTCTAGTTCGTTTTGCGATCGGTGAGTGTCATGCCTAGCATAATACGTTCCAAAAGGGGGTTGGGCCACTGCTAACTTGGACATGACTGTTGCTGTTGTTGTTCGAATGCTCTGGTTGAAAGCTTTCGTCTTCAATCTTTGCAGAGTGGACCGATTTCTCATTAGGTTGCCGAACTTTGCGAACGCTGTCAACCAGCCTTTATTCTGTCGTTTATTTCGGAAGTACGTATTATCTCTGCTTGCATTCACAATCTGACCGGGTATTTGTGGTGCCGTACATTTTCCAGTGTCACATTTCCGATGGTGATGGCTCCCTGTCGTGCGGGCTCCTTTGTTGGATGTAATTTTGTCATTATAATATATAATATATATTATTTAAATCCGGAAAAGGAGAAGACGGAGTTCCTTCATGCAAAATTACATTGTCATTTATGAATCAACAGGTTATGAAATATATGGAGCACTTCTAAACGAAAGTAAGATATGACTTCTGATAGAAACTGGAAAATTGGCAGCCCTGTTACAATACCTTCAACAACGTCCACCTAAAATGAACCAAGTTGCAAAAATGCAGCAGCAGGATTTTAAAAGACTTTGCCTTCTAGCTGCATGTGTGTCAGATACACGCTCGTATGTTTCATCTAATTTCCACCTCTATTGGCTTCTACACAAATATCAGATAATAGTTATCATTGGATATGCATGCATGATGAAATATTAAAGGTCACTTATAACAATTGTCAGTAACTGTTCAATTTCAAACTACGTTTAACAAGCACCATTGCCAGTACATTGATGCCAACTTACCACTGAGATGACTGTAATGATGACCAAATGCACGATCAACAATATTTTTAAGATCCCGCTTCCAGAACTTGGAGAAGGCGACCGTCCTGCATAAAAAATAAAAATCCGAAATATAAAAGACAATGCATTGATTAAGCATCATATTATATCAAACTCACCATGGGAGACGATCAAACCAATAGCAAGTCCGACTATTAGTAAACACATCATTCGATCAAGATAGAAATCGATGAGATGAATCCAATAGAAAGCCGACTAGAAGGAATGAAAAATTAACATTAAGACATGCATTAACAATCACACCAAAAGACTGTCTTTGGTTACACCTACAATGAAAATGAGACCTATCTTCACTAAATGATTTACAAAAATTCTGATAAATTCATTCTGGTTAATTGCAAGGATACTTCATCATGGAGCATGTACACAACCCAGTTCAGATCAACTGTTGACGTTAACTTGATCAAAATTTTTGATTTTAAGTTAGACACGAACCACTCTTTAAGACTTCTAATCATCTGATTATAATCTTAACAAGACCGCATATCTGGACAAGGGACTCTGTTACGTAGCCCCTAAATGTTTTCCTAAATAGTTTCGGATAACACGCTATGTAATGGTGCGCCGGATATTCACTCTTCTTTAATCCGGCCGGAGCTGGATTTTTTTCAAATCTAGTCTAATTTCAATTCGCTTGCATTTTACGTGTTGGCACCGCTGTTTATTGCTCCTCTATTGGGCATAATCCTATTAACAGAAAGATTAATTGTCATACTTCATTTTGTGACCACAACCGGATGATCATATCGAATGATAGTCATAGACAACAATAACATCACCGTTTTGTCAGATGATTCGACAGTTACCAAGAGAACCTGCATGAATCATACAGGGATTTGACAAGTCAAACGGATTGCTTTAAGTTGAAATGGCATTGATGTGTTGGTTTGTTGTTTTTATGAATGCCAAAAGACTGGCCTGCTCAATAATATGAAATGATGATGATCAGCAAAAAAGCGCTCATTTTCTGCGTTTCGAAATGCATGATGTCTTTGAAGCGATAACTATTCACAAACTGAGCACTGTCAATCCCCAACGTTAGGCATCAGCCACAATGCGAGCTTTTCCAAGCATTTCCGAGTAGAGTTTTCAAGCAAATATAAAGTCATCATTGCAGCAGTTATAGACTGTCAAAATGCGAGCAAAGCAAACCAGAGCGATAAATGGCTTGCGGAAAAACGTTTGCTCGGGACGCTCGTGCTTGCTTTGCTTTCAGTGTAGCTGAGGTCGTACACTTTTCAGTCACAAAGTGAACATTGTGTAGTTTTAACAGAAAGCTAATTGCATGACGCAGTGCTAAAGCAGACATAACTGGAACCTATCAGTGCGATGGGTTTGAATGAAAAATTATGGTATTAGCAATGGCGTGTATGTATGTGTGTATATTTTTAAATAATGGTAATCGACACTTTCAAAGAGAAGTTACAATAAATAAAGGTTCATATATCTTCAAGGAATGACAAAATAACTTTGACGAGATGATGTTCAAAACACGTTTGTAAAAGACCTCATTCATAATGTTGGATGTTTTGATAAATGAAATTTAGTAGTCTACGTGAGAATTGAATGGCAAGAGATGACACGTCACTTCTGCGGATAGGACAGAGTAAAGCGTTCAATATGTGGTCCTCATTCATCGCATGTCGATAGAGTTTGGTGGCTTGGGAAATAAGTCTCTCGTCCAGGGATGGCAAGTATGTCCCGCCTAATTCCTCAATTGTTCGAAAATTCGGCTATCTACGGGTGCCCTATAACTCAAAAGATATACAACATCTCGTTTCGTGGATGCAAGCCGAATTCACAAGGATATTGACTTGGTGTTCATATTTAAAACAAAAAGCAAGCGGGTTTCAATGGAAAATTACATTTAATTTCGAAAATAGTGATAAAGACTAATTGGTAGTGTGATAAAATAGAAATTCTCGAATTTCCGCAATATTCACCTTTTTGCAATACTGTTGAAATTTTGCAAATTCCATGATTCCGCAAATGCGAATGGCTTGATGGCCAGATTATCATTGATCTCCTCAAGCTGCATGAACTGATTACCTACACTCATTAGCCTATGGTGAAGCTGAGAAGAGGAACATTTCAAGAGGCACGGAGGTTTAGACATCGTTAGACCTATCTGAAAATCACATTTGTTGCTGCTACAATCCTGAGTGAGGCCGTTCACTGTTAAACTGCACCCTAGAGCAACGGTTATATTTCATTCAACGTATGCTATATTTCTCGTAGCTCAGTTGGTTAGAGCACAGGTCTAGTTAACCTTGGTCGTAGGTTCGAATCCTACCAGCCGCACATCTTTTGCATGGCAATTTGATCTATCGCATATTTAATTTCATTGTTGTTAATTGCAAAAAGAAAATTAACTGTACTCTTCAAATCCTGTAAATTCGGCCGGATTTATAAATTTCAAATCCAGAGCATCTCTCATGCAATTTCTCTGCATACATCATCATTTTGCCTATCAAAGAGGAACAGCGTAAGTCTAAATAATTTTTCTGAATAAAATTTAAGTTTTTACTTAAGAATTGTAGAAGAATTACTCGCACTTCAAAGTGAAATATTTTCTAGATTCAGACGTGTTTATCTACAAATGTGATAAATGCATAAATAAGGATAGCATAAGTCGGTGCTGCATGCATGATGACAATATTCAGCGACTCAATAACCGGCATGTTTCAAGTTTAAATAAGTTGGTCCCTGCTAAAACAGGGACCAACTTGCGTTTAAGTAGTGAGGTATTAAAACCGGAAGCCACTCTACCAAAAGTAAGCTTTGGCAGCATTGCAAGCAAGCAATTGCGAGCTATTTAGCTTGAAACAGGACAGAAACAGACGAAATTATTTAGACGAAACAGGACTTCAACAGTATTTCTTTTCATAGTGTTCGGGAGACAGGTCACTTTTAACTTAAAAAAACAAGAAAGTTATGTCAGCACGTCAGGTGGCCAGTCAGCGTCTTTGTTGACTGTCAGTAGCTGTAGCGTTATTTAAATGCTAGCGCGCGCAGCGCTATTAATATGCGCAGCGCTTTATTTTCCGGCTCAATGTTTCAAAGTTTAATGCACTGACATTTGAAAGAGTAGTGTTGTGAGAATTACTTTCTTTCCATAGGAATTGAATCTTGAGCATATCAACAGAATTTTTCAGATTTGTATTTTTCAAAAGATGCTCAGATAATGAACTGTTGTCACAACAATTATTTTATCGATTCAAACATATTGGTGATGAGATTGGAACTAGAGAACGTCCGTGAACATTCAAACTCACTGCTCATGAATACACCTCATGAGGTAGAATCCCTGCACATTTTCCATAAGTGTATTCAGAAAAGATTTTGATGATACGACTATGATGTACATCATCCCTGATGTACAGGTGAATTACTTGTGCAACTTTTCCTTATGATTTACTCAATGACATCTTCCTTGAATGCCTATTTGATCTATATGCATTTGTAAAAACGATTCTTATTTGCATCAATAAACACTTACACAGTATAAGCTATTGACCTATAAACTCGTGACATTTTACCATGCGCAAAAACTGCAAGATGAAGGCAAAACTCTCATAAAAAGATGCTTGCGGAGTATTTTTGTTTAGGAAGACTTGAATTGTGACTTCGATGAATGAAAAATATGTCACTTGGAAAACGAAATCATATCGTCCAAACAATTTTGGAGCTTCACATTACTTAATAAATAATAAAATGCAACTTTCTTTGAGCAGCATGATGGTGTACTTAAATAATAATTAATCAATAAATATATGAAAGTAGTATGACAAGCAAGCGAATTGAAAAAGAATTAACAAGGCTATCTTTCATGGTATGTAGAACGTGCCATCATGCTTCATGATATATTTCATAGACAGCAGCAAGGCTCGCCATTTCCTTCTACATTATTATGACCAAAAATAGTGACTTTTGGAACAATTTCTAGCACTGCATCCCGCACAAATCCAACATCATCTGCTTTTGTTTCACCTGGTGCAACTCTTCACAGCAAATCAATGATTTTTTCTAGAAGAGCTTTTTGCACGATTAACGGACCAGATGTAAAGACATGTGACAGATGGTCAATTTTAGGCATTTCCAATCGTAGAAAGATGCTTGCATTGAGGTTATTCAGCCAATCTGTTTCTGATGCTCAGCATCTGCTCATATCCTGCACAAGCACTTACTATCGATATCCTATCGAAGTCAACGATTATATTGCCTCACATCACAACTACTGGGAGACTGAATTCCCTCATCAAATCGTGTGCACTTATATTTAATGGATCAGTGAACTGATCGCTTAATCTTTGGAGGATCAATCTTAATCTTTGGATCGCTTAATCTAAGCAAGGAATCGCCTAATCTTTGAACTTCAAACTTGCTTTATTTGCCAGAAAAATGATTTTTCTTCTCAGACCGTCCCGAATAGATGTCATATGTAAATTAACTTCACTTGCCGTTTTCAAATGTTTTTTCTTCTGTAAGTCCACCTCCCTGATTACCATCGGAGGTACGAGATTTGTCTTTTTGTTCTCAATAAACGTCAATTCAGTCATTCATTCAATATCAAATTTTTAGAACTGAATTGCAAGGTAAGGGCATTGGTTAGATTATGGTTTGATACCATTTTTCTCGCGGAAGCATTCTCTAGACAACATATTTTGAATTCGCGGTATACTCACGCGGATAACAGTTGTGAAGCTGAGAGTGTACAGAATTGGCAAGGCGATTGCACAACCAATGAGATATGAACGTCGAGCGTGTTTTTCCACTTGACGACTACGACGTCGAAGACGATCGAGAATGCCTTCAATTACCACGATAAATAGAAGCGCCTGTAAAATTGTCATAGAATAAGGAGGTTGAGTCTATGAAACCAAAACATGCACTTACCTGCGATAATAGAAGGAATATGAATAATGACAGGAAGAAAATAAAAGGAACTGCTCGATGGAATGAATATTGTGTGCTCATGTGAGTCAAAATCACAAATGGAGTTGCAATGCCTAAAATGAAATATAAATATATAATGTTAGTCAAAGTTCCATTCACTCACAATTAAATAAAGTTTTCATTTATCAGCAGCAACCTATTAACATCCAATTGAGGCATTTGATTACAGGACACTTCGTTTTGTTGTAAATGTATAGCAATCAACTAAAAAATTGCTCAACTGCTAGCTTCCGTAATACCTTCAGATTGAGATTCAACTAAACACAAGCATGTTATTCACGTGAAGGGGGCCTATTGGAACAACGTCAAAAAAACGAAAGAATCGCCAGCATATAATAATCATGAAGCAAATTACGACTCATGTGAAGTGTACATTTAATGGATTGACTTAAGTTTGATAGATGAAGACTTAAGGCATAAAGTTCAAATCAAAAAGAATGTCAAACAACAAATAGAAATACAGTCAAGTGCAGACGCATATTAAGAAACTGTTACATGAATGAACCCCATGATAATGATCGGTGGAGATTGTATTATGCGTGTAAAAATATGTTCTTCCTTTCTTTGCATTACTTTCAATAAAATGATAAGTGTTGAATCCTGTAGATATCCACTGGTCAGATTTTCAGAATTTAGAATTTTAATAAACTCGACTGGAGTCTGACGATTCAGACCAAGCAATAACGCCTGTTACACGAAAATTTAGCTTCAAATGTAATTATTCAATAATTATTAAAGATGTCAATACCGAACTATTTCTATGTGTTCTTAATTTAAGGCTGAGAGGCAAAGTGTGAAAGACTTGTAACTTTTCGACTTAATCTCAAAATCTTCTATTCTGTTGTTGTGGAATCGTTTAACCATTCTGACTCTGTAAATACGACTTTTAAATTTTTTATAAGAAACAAACTTCATTTTATTAAGTCCAAGCCTCATAGCCAGGAAGCATGTAAAATATGAGAACAAGCTATAAAGTGTAAAATGAGACAAAGGTGGGGGTTAAAGTGCTTTTGATTAAGGCATATAAGAACTGGAATTCATTAATCAATTATTAGAAAATGTCATTATTACACGAACGTAAATGTTGTTTTCTTTAATAAATTCTTAATACGTTCCGCGAAATACTGCAAATGAATAGCATGCTTAAGTATCAGAATGACTGGTTGGCTGTAAGGAAAACGTTTTCAATGTTCGAAAAGAAACTCATGCGTCAAACAACCATTTCTACTATGCATGTCAATCAAGGCCTCCAAATTTTCAGTCGCCAATCCGACGGCCATCATCAAGGAGAAAGTGAAGACAATGTAGAACGTAAAGCATTAAAGATCATGATAAAGCAGTTCACTATATACGTCTGCTCGTATATGGAAGGTAACTGTGGCGGGTCTCTGTTGTAAGAAAGAAATACACTCTAGTCATATAGGATATAGAGATTATTTTGATACATTTCGTTAACTTAATGTTTCATTCACGATTAAATTATGGTATACTTCAAACCTTGAGAGATGTGGCAACGAAGGTAATCCAAACTAAAACCCGACGCGTATGCGGACACCATCGTTAATGTTGGAAGTAGAGCAAGAGCACCGAAAACGACGATCACAATAATCCAAGCACTACAATGCAAATCAAATTTGAAATACTTAACTCTCAAAATCACAACTATTCGACTTACAAGTTCATTCGCATCCGTCCTCGTCCAATGTATTTCCCCATTAATGGATAGACACCAGTCCATATGTTAAGGCTAATCGACATTTGTACGAACATACCCAATATCCCCTGAAATAGAAGATCAGACGCCGATGAAGCCGCTATACTTTTGAATTGTTGAGTCACCATCGACATACTTGAGGAAAACAAGCGCCGGAGACAGTCCGCCAATAGGCCTATAGCAAACCAATTTCTAGAAAAAGGTGGATAAACCGCGACTTAACCCATCTATTTCGGGCTTTGAAGCGCATCGATATCCCGAGGGGCCTATTCCTCACCCTCCTTAAATTATAAAATACTGCTCCGAATCACATGAAATTCACGGCACAACATATTTACTGTAGTGGTATTCAGTGTTTTTGAGGCGTTTCACACTGCTCAAAAGGCAGTCTGAAAACTTCAAACGTGTTTGTTCATTAGGAAGAAATGAGACAGTGACAAACGCCAAGTTTGGAATAATACGTATAAGTTATGGGCAGTGATTCAATTGACTGTGATGTTGGTAGTTTGTAATAGCCTGCAGAAGCATAAAAGCAAAACTAATTGATGGAAAATTGAAGAGGAGAAGACTATTCTTAATGTTTTCAAAACACAATAGCTTGATATTATAATATCACGAAATAGTATACGTGCGTAGAATCGCTTTACAAAACAATAATTGCTCTTTCTCTCTACGACTCAGAAATTAAACGTGTGAGTTTTCTTTTAGCCATGTGGTTGATCCTTAAAACTGCTGGATTGTTCATTTGCCCTAACTCGCTCATCTTCGTACTACATATAGGAAGTAAAACTTAAACCATAAATCTCCTTAATGATTGTCATTTTGTGATTCCAAACTGGTTGAATGCACTTTAAAATTGCTTATGAATGCAAAAAAGAGATTGATAAGATTGATTTATACAAGCAATACAGCTAAAATATGCGTATATGAAGTGTGGAAGATTTTCCTTCAAAAGTAGTCATTCCAATTTATCTGTTCTACATACGGTACTACATATTTGCGAAATTATGTTCTACATACAGTTCTAACAGATTCAGCTGTGATATTTAAGAATGACGACTTGTAGATACCCAAGGAATTGAAATGATTAAGTGAATACACAAAATTGACTATCTAAAAACACCACTACAACTACAAAATACTAAGTGGTGATGACATAACACAAGAATTTCCAATCGATTTCTATTCGAAGCATATGATTCATAGATTCATATTTATTCTCATACGATGATAAAAATCATCCCAGCGGCCATTTATAATAGAATAAGATGCTTACTAAATTAAATTATTAATTGAAGTAGTCCTAATGAGGACAAATGCAATGCTGCTGCAACCATGGAATTAATCAGTTCTTAAAAGATCTAATGTTTTTCAAATTAGAGGGCGCTATCCACTTTTTCGCATTAACGCTGAATATATTCGATTTCGTATATGAATGATATCGATATGAATTTCGTACCATATAAACCATGAGAAAATTTGTCGGAGCCTCGAAAAGAGCGAGGGATTTGCGGAGGTTGGACATTCAAATTCCTGCTATCTATTGGCATTTACGCCTAGGTGACGATGTATGATAAAAGAGATCGATATGTAATACTGCTGTCATAAAAGAGATTGATATATAATACTGCACCATATTTAAAATCAATGCGCTTCGTTACAAGTGATGGCACGAAATGCTTGCTAAAAAAGTGACAAAACACAGATTTTCAAACAAGAACTTTCAAAATATATCATAACCGAACGCCCCATCCCCCAGAACGATAGCGTTCGTTATACTTCAGTTGTGAAAATACGCAAGAAATGACAATTGACTTGACCTCATGAAATTTATGACGAGTAATTGCATTAAACCCTATTTACAGTGAGAAACTATTGCCTGCTTTCAAGTCTTGACACTTGCATGTAGTAGCAATTTATAGAATCGCCGCTTCATGAGAGCGCGATTTATTTCAAACACATGTCACACTGAATTCTCTTTCGATATTCAATGTCACACTAAATATCTCACAAAATAGAAATATGATGATTTAAGCACTTGTTGTTCTAGATGCATCAAATAGCGATAAAGGATATCTAAATCGATTCCCAGACACTGCAAGCATTATTACGAAGAAAAAAATAAGATTCAACTGAAATATTGCATTATCACCTAAATGACAACAAATGTGCCCGAAGAAACTGCGCTAAATTCTGGATGATTTGAAACGAACAGAAAATCAGTTAAGAATGTTATGAGTGATTTGTGTGACTACCATAATGATTATGACGATTTAAGTGCATTGTTGAGATGCAAAAGAGGTTTGTACACCAACTGTTGATCCTTATCGTAACCTGATCGAAAGAATTAGTTCAGTCGAATTTTTTGCTAAGTCCGAAGTTTGAGGCCATTAGATAAAGTCATTCGAGTTACGTGATTCTTGTTTTTCGTTTCAAGTTCCATGACCTCACGCAAAAGCAATATGTGGAAGGTTATGGCTAGCAATCCATGTGTACTGTACATGTGAAAATTGTGGTACCTCCGAGCCTTGAACCTTTAGTTATTAGCAAGATCAAAATACCCTAACAACCTAACACCATTTGTGCTTTTATAAATATGCAACTTATCTCGCTTGCACGAAATACTTGGTTGTTTTTTTTATATATTTGCTTGTTTACTATGACCATGAAAAGCAACTTAAGACAAATGAACGTAAGGCCTGCACAAAAGAAGTTATTTAATAAGCCTCAGCAGCATTCTTGCTTAACACTCAGCACAGTTCGGCCACGTGGAAGAAAGCTACCGCGCCTAATTTTCAATTTGCTTCAGAGTGCAAGCAAAGTGTATTTATTTATTTACTTTATGTTAATTGGCAAATAGATGAAGAAGCTAACACTCTAAGCTACAATTAATTTACCAAGATCATTTCTGAACTTAAAATTACACTTAAGTTGGAAAATTGAATTGCTAAATACAGTATTCAAAACAAGCTTCCATAGCCTCAACAGCTTTTCATTTAAATATTACATGTTTTTTTCATATACCAACATACACTAATACTTATTTTAATTTCTGCACTAACTTCGACTAAATACACCGCATACCTAAGCAATTAGTTATAATGTGAATTCGTGTCATTACTAAAGTCAACTGGCGAAAATGTAGTGCTGTTACTACAAAAACAGTGTCAAAAATACAATGTGCAACTGTCATTGACAATCTTCATTTTGTTAAACACAAGATACTCGCACTGTCTGAATTTGAAATCAAGTGCATTCTTCTTCGTTAAATTAGGGGTAACTTTTGAAATGCCCGCATCATAGTTTCTAAGCTGATTAATTCAAAATAACACTCAACCACCTCTAATGTCTGCATCCTGCTCGAGAGTTTGAAACATGAAAACAACTGTATATCCATGTGTATACGAAGAAACCGTGCCGAAAAAAACAAAGAAGTTTTATCCCAGATTTCTTTTCAATTGATACCACGAATGAACACATGCACTCTACCTTTATACTTGGGACCTACGAAGGTTCAAGATTGGATTCGATATCGTGAATCGAAAAAATTAGAATCGTTTCGGTTCGGCTAGTCAGAAAAACTTCTCTTTCCACATGAATTAAGCGTGACGATATAAAGTCTTCTGATGTTAAATTGCCATTGAACTCGGTTGAAGACGTTGGCTACTAAACAATAATTAGTTGAAGCAGTTGGTTAGTCGTCCCTGGTTAGTCCAAGGTCTTACAATAATTGCATTAAGTTCCTTAAATTCTTTTGTCATCATTCGCTTGTGTAACTTTCAGTGAAGAAAGCAGAGGTCTACATATTCTACCTTACTACACGTACATTTTACATGTGGTTGTGAATTCGGAGTGAATTAATTAGATAAGGATGGCTGACGTCTAATGACTTTGAAGGATCGCATTTGCAGAAAGCGATAACATAACAAGTCATAGGCACTATTCACACGTTGAAAAATCCTACAAATTGAGATATAAATGATAGAATTTACTGATTTCTAGTTCATCAGAAATAAAGCTTTCCCGGAATCAGGATTGAAGAACAGGAAAATGGAGGTTGCGTTCCCAGTGCCGATGAGATCCGAAGGATTGCAACAAGTCCAAGACTACAAGACTATACCTCATCATCATTCAAGCAAATATTTTGGTTAAAACATGAATTAGTAACTGACCATATATACCGATACCGATATACGAGTAAGTAGTTTGCTCAGCAAATCGTAAATCAAAAGATTAGGCTAGTTAATGTATGTATATGAAAGTTTTCTATGATTCGATTCGATTCGTGAATTACGACCAGATTCGATTCCAACTTTGCCAATTCGCAGGTCCCTACTATACACATAGGTTCAACATTACCTGAGCCCGAAAATAATTCTGGATGCATGCAAATGTAAATGAGCATGTATGAAGTACAACGCAACGAAATATAAAGTGAGAATGTGAAATGTAATGATCAAAATGAAACTGCTTTAAATAGGCCTACACAGTAGACATACATGTACTTGTAATGATTACTTGAGCAATATTTAAAATACAAATCTGCCAGACTATTGTTCTCGGTCATTACCATTGCCTTACGTGATTGAAGTACTGCTAACGAATAAGTTATCCCCTCTTGGCATATTGTTAAAGGCACATCGAAAACCAACAACAGAACCGCACTTTGATTCACTACAACTCGCATGTAAAAGTTTATGCAAAATTAACGTTGCGCATCAGAGATTGAAAAGCCGTTTGGAAATGCCACGTTGTAGAGGGTGATAGAAGTATTTGTCACATTTCACCACTATTACAATACATATCCATGTCTAAAAATGTCGAAGACACGATGACTTTATTTAATTTCAAATAGACCACATGATTGAACTAAAATGGTAAATACTCACCCAAACTAGAGGTTCGAATCGAAATTGATCCCATGAATTAGTAGACACAGGAATTTGAGAAGCAAAATTTAAGAAAAAACGATTATAAAATGTATTTCTTTCATTCAAAGCATTCCCGTGATGCAGAACAAATCCCATTACAATGAAAAGCAAAACCAGAGCAATTACACCGAGAATTGAAAGAATCTGAAATAAAATCAATTTCAATTATCATGGGGTGATCCAAATGTCGAGCATCTTTATTATTATACTTAGCGATATCGCACATCCAATTATTGATGTACAGGTACACAGTGGGTTTTAAATTTGAAAAAGTCAAAGAAAAATGCCCAGTCAATCTTTTGCCATTTTTGGATAACATGCTAATAGCTTATCATTTCAAGATAAAAAACGAAAATCTTTCAGCGATGTCTTTTTGAAATAAATGAGAAAAAAGCATTTTAAAAATGCATCAGTAAACGACATCCAGGAACGTTTAGAGATCCAGAATGGTATTTTCAACAATTAAGATGCTGCAAAAAGTATACATGCACTCTATGGCGTCATTTACTGCCTAATTAACCATAGCCTAGGAATTATAAGTAGTACAGAAAGAAATATCCATGAATTACTTAATCAGCGAGGCTGTGGAAATGCACCCTCTTATACACAAATGAGTCAGTTACTATGTTGACTAAATATGTTGTGATATTGAATAAATATTATCAATTTCCCACATGTGGATGAAAAATATTGTATAAGTAGTATGAAATGCATTTTTCTCATTTTTTTCAATAAGACATCGCTGACACACTTCCGTTTTTATTTTGAAATGATAAGCTATTAGTATGTTATCCAAAAATGGCAAAAGATTGACTGGGAACTTTTCTTTTGACTTTTTCAAATTTAAAACCCACCGTGGACATTATTTACGATATAAACCCCTAAAAATCGAAATTAACTCACATAACCGAATATCTTTGCACCACCAATCACAGTTAATGATATGAATATCCAAGTAATTAAATGCGGGATGACGGGAAGCCCATCGCGATCAAACCACCGTGGAAAGTTTCCGCTGTAAGTGATGTCTCGAGTGCGCCCAAGCATGTAATTGCTGAAAAAGAAGTTTCAATTGCGGTTTCTGTGGCACAGTGGTTAAGTGTTTGTCCTAGTAATCACCTGACATCCTGATTGAGCCCTGAAAGCACCCACGGAAGTCGGCCAGAAGGACATTCGAAGTGCAAGTATCAAGAAGTTCCTGCGCAAATTTGATTGTGCGAGTGCACTGTCGAAGCCCTCCGTTAAATAAGAGTGACGCTTCAGCTTCACTTCAAAAAATAATTTCACTGACCGAAGTAGGTTTGTAAAAAACGTCTTGCTTGATCGATCATATTTCAAATGTGTTTCATATTGCTTCAAATTTAACTTTTATGTGGTTATACATTTCAATATCTTTTGTAAAATATTGCTTCAAATTTAACTTTTATGTGGTTATACATTTTAATATCTTTTGTAAAATATTGGTAGCAAGCTATGCTTCAAGCACAATTACACCACATCCCTCAATAAGTACTTCTCGCCCACAGAGTTCTCACCATCCAAGTGACTGGGGATGAATGGATTTGAGAGCTCCTCAAAACATCGATGTTAGTACAGTGACATGACTTCATTGAATCTATCAAGAATAGATTTCCTGATCATCGAGCTATCTAATGTATAATACTTTAAATAATCTACCCAAAACCGGACGATAAATGAATAATGTACTCGTCTTTCGCACTCGAAAACTCCATGCATTGATCGAGCTACATTAAGACAATAAATAGTTTGAAGGATTTCCTATAATGTGAGGAAATTCTGCGCATTCTTTGTCCTGATTTTATTGTATTCAAACATAAAGACTAAACAACGCAATTGACCCAGTGGCGGTAGATTAGTCATTTTTCAAATGTGTTCCAATACAGAACAAAAGATCAAAGTCTCCCTCGATAGATTTCATTGGCCTAAAAGATATACAGATTTTACATGAAATATGGATAGGGACTTCGGCGTCCAACTTTATCTATTGGTCGATGCACAGTGGTAAATTGCAATCGATGTGAAGGTCTATAAAGAGGTGAGTGACATTAAGCATGCTGGGCATCAAATGTGTTTCGATTGAAGTACGAAGACTGTCAGTACTGCGGTAGTTCAAGTTTTCTATTAATTTTGGGCTGAAGCTGTGTGATTGCTTTTGATTCAGTAAATGGTGTGTCTCGTGTGTTATTGAGTTTAGCAATGAAACCGACCTGAAAATACCCGATGTTCCCAATATCGTTATGCCTATTTCTAATATGTTCATTGCTCATGCAAGGAACTACTTACTGATTTGCTATTGCTTGCTCCTTTGTGGTCATAGTGCCCAGCAGTGATCTGGCGAACAGTTTCACCTGTATAAAAGTCGGTACCACGTTTTCATGTGTACTTATAGAACACGAACTTATCATTGCAGGAGTCTTCATTTAATTGAAAGCAGGTGTAATCACAATTGCCTACTATCTTTTCCTATACCTAACTGACTGCTCACCCTAGTCAAGTTATATACATTGACAGCATATTGAAAAACTCGCATTATCTGATAGTGACAATTGTTAAATCCCAATCACAATATTTCTCCGAATAACAATTTCTAAACAAATGCATAAATGATTTTGCTATAATCAGATTGTAGTTGTTCAGTTGGCAAGAGCAAGTGTTATACTTACTAATAAAATCCATCCTCTGCTGTAGATGTTTTGAGAATTTTTTGTTGGCCATCAGCACAATTTCCATCATTCCAAGTATCTTTGCAAGAACCCCAAATGAACTTGGCACCAACACATAGGCGGCCATCGCAAGGATAGACAGAAAAAAATAGATAAGACAAGCAATGAGCCATTATTCCTGATATGTAGATTATGCTGAAGATATTGCGAATCATCGTTCCAATTCCAAAACCTGGAGAAAAGTTTTATTCGTAACGATTTAGCATGAAATCACGCACTAGCAAAAGTAATACTTGAATGCAAAATGCAATGGATACGAAAACAATGGAATAACCTACCAAGGCCCAAGGGGAAAAATTTATCAAAAATTCCAAGTAATCCACGCCGAAATTGACTTCCCAGCCGTACCTGGATGTAAATTAGTGGAGATGCGAAGACGACGAGAAACACAATAAACATCACTAGTGCCCATCCTGAAAATACATATAATTCCAAATGCTCAAACAGTTCATCACATGTTCACAATTAAAGCAAATAGGCATGTACAAGAAAAATGCATCCTTCCAAAATCAGTGCACAGGAGGAAAATGAACACATCATTGAGGTCCGTAAATCAAAATTTGAACTTCAAGGTGTAGTACGGTCTAATTTTCAACCTTGTCTCAATGGCTACTTCATTAAATGTCTAGTCACTCTTGCTAGCATAGACGCACATCTGATGCCTCATTTAACCGCAATCATCAACATAAGGAGACGTGATGACGTCATAGCTGCCAATTGTCTGATTCGCCGCAATTAGCATGCTTCGTGACGAATCAGTTATGCGCTAGACGATCAACGCACAGGGAGAGAAAGAAAAGGAAGTCACTTGTTTATGTTCTCTCTACACATACAAAATCGTCAAAATGGAATGCTACGAATACAAGTGTGCTCATGCAAAGAAAACGGACGATCATAAAGACCTTGCCTTCTACAGTATTCAGAAAGACAGAAGACTGAAAAATTTAGTGCAATAGCATTGGACGACTTCTTTTTTAACAGACGAGTCACAGTGTTGCACGAACATTTCAAAGAAGTGTAAAAAAGCAGAAAATCTAAGATACACCATGTTGAAGGAACAGTAGAAATTCGGAGACTTTATTCCGCTTGAGTAAGGAGGCTGCACCATGCTTGAAAAAGGAACTCCAATCAGCCAAAATTTTCTCTCGGAAGGAACAAATGTTCTAAGAAAGCTGGATGAAAGTCGGGCCAGCTTCGCGAGTGGAACTGGAGATTTTTACCGATTAATTGCATGCCCATTTTGATAGTTTATATGTGATGTATGACTAGAAAGTGAAGACAGCCAACTCAGTTGCTCTAGTTAGTCTAACTTTTGATTTCCCAAATAATCGAAGACTGTTCAGCACCGTCATCTTTCTTGTAGGTTATCAAATATTTCTGATACGGTATAGTAGCTGTACATTTTAGAATCTGACAGTTAATAATCAGCGAACTCAGGTCTCGTAGTAAAATCAGTTGTCATGTTTCCCTTCCGTAGACGTTAATGTATTTCATCGTGATCAACTACATGTATTTCATTTCATCATCATTCTATATGTTTCTATATGTTCTGAATTTGACCGAAATATGAAAAGCTTATCTAAGGGAAAATACTGAGATAAGTGTAAAGCCGAAGAAATGTCCTAAATTCATCAGTTAGTAATAGTTTAATCCATTTTTTAAAAAAATTCTCAGAGCTACTTAAGCACAAATGTATGAAAAACAGGATTCTTTCAACGGATACTATTGTATTAGCGGTTTGATGGCAGACGTTAAACCCGTAGGCTTTCTCAATGCCAAATGACAATACATGAAAACTGGTGCAGCACATTTTGACATCATTAATGACACTTCACACAGCTTTACAACAAAGTCAATAATTAAAATCAATTGATAGATACATAGATTGGAACATCACATTTCTGTGACAACAAAGAACAAAAGAATCTCTACATTATAGAGCAGCCAGCAGCACTGACAAAAGAATTGCTAGGCCACATAGTCAAACTAAACAAATTCACACTGTCTGAATACCAACAAAATATCCAGAAAGGTAAGTAATAAGCTGGAATAGATGCAGCATCCAATCTGTTCCAATCCATGTATCTATCAATTGGTTTTAATTATTGACTTTGTTCTAAAGCTGTGTGAGCTGTCATTAATGATGTCAAACGTGCTGCACCAGTTTTCATGGATTGTCATTTGGCATTGAGAAAGCCTACGGGTGAAACGTCTGCCATCAAACCGCTGATACAATAGTGTCCGTTGAAAGAATCCTGTTTTTCATACATTTATGATGACATCCGGACATGCGGAAGAAATGCAACATATAAACTACTTAAGCATCTTTAAAAAGACCGCTATCGACTATTTAGACTATGACTTTAACTATTCACTTCATTGCAGCACGGAGACTCTGCAGGAGAGCATTTCTTTCATTTCTTTGGCCACACCTTTACCTGTTCGTTGATAATGAAAAAAGTGTTTAGCGATTAACAAAGAATATTGATGTGCAAAAGAGTGGAGTAACATTTACCAACACAAAACGTTTCGAAGGCCCTATTCATGTACAATTGTGTCTGAACATTCAAGTTTCAGATCTCAAAAACAAATACATGTTCTAGACACCATGTAAAATACAAAGATAATGATTATTTGACTTTATTCTACTTCATTATACTTAATGTTACTTGGGTTGTCCTTGTAATCACACTAAAGTACTGTTTATTGCCACATTTTCTTACAATCTATGACGCACGACCATCAGATGATACATGCATAGAATAATATGAAATAATAAAATCAAAAATCCCTTTCAATTCCCCTTCATTGCATGTCATTGTTGATTTGATTTTTTCTAAGCATAAATGAAAAAAATCTCGCTCACCAGATCCAAAATAGAAATTCAAAGGAAACTTGACAAACACACTGAGAGTCATGCAGCAAACTACTGCTAATCCAAATTGTACTATGTTCCATGTTCCATTCCTCTCATAATCTTCATCTTCGTCATCATCGAAAAACATGACTGCAATGATGATCAAACTTTATTAATGAAATGGAATATGTCAATAAAGCATCATCATTGTAAAAAAGTCACCAATATTATACCACATAATTCAATCGATTATCGCCCATCAATAAGGCATACATGATTTTGAGGATAACCGTGGGATGCGATTTTTCATTCCCACCGCTATCTTCAATAACATCACAACTAATTTCCATTTAAAGTTGACGGCTGCGCACGGGAGGTAATTTACTATAGCCATTGATTGTTCAAAAATATTCGAACACTCCCTTCGTTAGGCCGAAATGTAAATATATTCAAGTAAAAGAGAAAAAAGTAAAACAGAGAGTTGGGTGTACTTGAATATATTTACATTTCGGCCTAACAAAGGGAGTGTTCGAATATTTTTGAACAATCAATGGCTATAATTTCCATTTGATTTCCCATGCACTGTAGGAATGCATTATTCTATAGATTATCGAACTTGTTGGCATAGTGTACACAAGATAAATCTGCCACATGTGTTGCTAAGCATACAGGCCCTGTGATAATTAGCTTCATAGAAATAAATTATTTTGTTTATCTGCGGTTTCTAGAAGGGGGCTAATGCAAAATTAGCGGTCACTCTCAGAAACAGATTGGTTGGCAAAAAGAGATTTAGTGTACGAAAAATTGCTAGAAATGCCCGTCTCTTGCGCAGCTTTTGGCTGTTCTTCACGCTATCACTCAAATTCAACGCGGGATGGTATTTCCTTTCACAAGTAAGTAAAAATTTACTTCATATGCTTCACAAATTGATAAAAAATATATTCTAACTATAGGTAGCAAAAATTTCAATTATTTAGTAATGATGTCTCTCAGAGGTGTTGAATGCTGGTTCCAGTAGTTTTATCAACATACAAGGTTGGTAACAGACCTGTTTACATATTTGGCAGGTGCATTAGCCAATATTACACAATTTTGATGTTCTACAGTCTCGAAAGATGAGCATATTTTAGGAATTTAAGGCTGAAAATTGTATGATGCGAATATCATCTTGGGAGTGATGTCTCTCAGAGGTGCCAAATCCTGGTTCCAGTAGTTTTATCAACATACAAGGTTGGTAACAGACCTGTTTACATATTTGGCAGGTGCATTAGCCAATATTACACAATTTTGATGTTCTACAGTCTCGAAAGATGAGCATATTTTAGGAATTTAAGGCTGAAAATTGTATGATGCGAATATCATCTTGGGAGTGATGTCTCTCAGAGGTGTCAAATGCTGGTTCCAGTAGTTTTATCAACATACAAGGTTGGTAATAGACTTGTTTACATATTAGGCAGGTGCATTAGCCAATATTGTTATATTTGTATTCATATTCTCTGCATGTTGCATTTTATATTGTGTTTTGTACTGTGTTCTTACACGTTTTCTATTGTGTTTCAGATATTGCCGAGTGGGGATTAGAATACATCTGAGTCTATGCCAAACAAGAGTTTTGAATTACTCGCATGTAAAAAGGTTTAACATTTGTTAGCAGAGCGTGGTTGGTGCTGCAACATGGCGGGAATCAACGTGAAAGCCCCACCGGTGATGAGAGAGGAAACGTCATTTGAAGATTGGAAGAAAGAGATTGAGGTATGGAGAATATTCACGGATTTGCCTTTGGAGAAGCAGGGACCTGCAGTTCTGTCGCTGAAAGGTCGAGCAAGGGAGGCAGCTTTGGAATTGGAGATAAGGGATCTTTCGGAGGAAACTGGTTTGGATCTCATTATCATGAAGCTCGACACGCTGTTTGCAAAGGACAAGGACGAACTGGCATATGAGGCGTATGAGAGATTCGAAACAATGAAGCGATCTCCACAAACGCCCATAGACGAGTATTTGCAGGCCTTCGATCACTTGTACAACGTTGTGAAGAAGCACGGTATGGTTCTGCCGGAGGGTTTATTGGCGCACAGGCTGCTTGCGTCTTCGAATCTCCCAGCAAACGAACATAAGCTGGCTCGTGCAACAACGGATAGTCTGACCTACAAGGGAATGGCTACTTGTCTAAAGAAGATAGCCGGAAATTTCAAGGTTCCAGGAGATACACCCGTGGGTGTGACGGTGAAGCAAGAAGCTCTGGAATACAGCTCAAGTAAAACGGATACTGAGGAAACCGTCTTGCATGCCAAAAATGGATTCGCTGGTCGTGGTCGTCCATATCGTCGTTATTCAAACTATGGCCGTGGTCGAGGATACAATAATGGCGCTCGGAACTCATCGACTCAAGGACGCCAAACTAACAGACCAGGACCTGATGGTCAGCCAAGTAGATGCAAGGTGTGTGGATCAATCTTCCACTTGGCAGCTAAATGCCCGGATAAGTTGCCAAAGGAAAATGAGAAAGAAAACGATACTGATGTTCACATCGTCTTGATGACTCAGAATGATGGGATCGTGACTGACACATTCGGCATGGCAATCTTGTACACAGGCTGCACGAAGACCGTCTGCGGAGAGAAATGGCTGGAATGCTTCCTCGATGGATTAGAAGAAAGGGAAAAGCTGGGATTGGATGAGACGTCGTCAAACAGCGTGTTTCGTTTTGGTGATGGAAAACGAATGAAGTCTTCGAAAACGCTTAAGTTGCCCTGTCGGATGTCCTCACAAGATGTTTTCATCACGACTGACGTTGTTAAGGCCGACATCCCACTTCTGTTCAGCAAGATGAAAATGAAGCGTGCAGGCACTGTAATTGACTTCGCCGAAGATAAGGTCACCATGCTTGGATCAAGCGTGGAACCTTCCAGAATAGTGCTGGGCACTACTGCATCTATCTTGGTCCTGACACTGGCATTCAAGATAGCCTGGTTGCGTTTGAGTACCGCGGGAAGACTCGTAAAGATGAAGCATCAAAATTGCACAAGCAGTTCGGCCATGCCAGTGCGTCGAAGTTGATAGATCTTTTGAAACGGGCCAATCGAGATGATTCAGAACTCTTCGAAGCCATTCAGCGTGTTGAAGAGGAATGCTCCACCTGCCTGAAGTTCAAGAGACCTAGACCAAGACCAACGGTTGGTCTTCCAATAGCCACTACGTTCAATGATGCAGTTGCAATGGATCTCAAGCAAGTGGAAGGATTTGCGTTCTTACATCTGATTGACATGGCTACGAGGTACAGTGCTGCAGCCATCGTTCAGAATAAGAAAGCAGAGACCATCATTGAAGCCATATTTCGCATCTGGATAAGTGTGTTCGGAGCACCTCGTCGGTTTTTGTCCGACAATGGCGGAGAGTTCAATAACGAGAATTTCCGCAGCATGGCAGAAAACTACTATGTGACCGTTTTGACTACCGCAGCAGAAAGTCCGTGGAGTAATGGCTTGGTCGAAAGGTACAATGGGGTGCTGGGTGAAAGTGTTCGGAAAATCATGTCAGAGAGTAACTGCAGTCATCAAATTGCATTATCTTGGGCGGTAGCGGCAAAGAACGCTTTGACGAATGCGCATGGGTTCTCACCTAATCAAATGGTATTTGGACGCAACCCAGTCCTTCCAAATGTGCTCGAAGATGAACCACCTGCGCTTGAAGGAGTGACGGTTAGCGAGATGGTGGCTCCAAATATCAATGCAATGCATGCGGCAAGGAAGTTGTTCATTCAAATGAGTCATGCGACAAGTTGCGCCGAGCCATGAAGCACAACATACGAGGGAGTGACAATGTGGAATCGGGAGAGTCAGAATATCAGAACGTTTATTTCTCAATCGAGAATACGAATACAAAATATGGCGAACAATGTTAGAATTACGACTATGGTAATGTTATGGGAATATTTACAAGATAGATGACAATATCATGAAGCAGGCAACGATGGAGAAATTAGGATAGCTCTGGAAGGAGAGGACATTGACATTGCACAAACTGCATTTGAATAAAGTACTATTTTATTATAGCAAGAAGTGGATGAATGATATTTAGAGGATAGGTTATAAGCATTAATAAATATAAGCGGCCTGATATCACATTGTCAAGTTTTTAATTATTGAAAGTATCCCAAAGCATATTTTATATACCTATTTAGTAAGAGGTCCGGAACAGAATTCTATTAAAGTATAAATATTCTCGCATATTTATTGAAATCATACATATAAATGATATTGAGCAGCTGCTTACCTGAAATGGAGCATTCAATGTTGATGCACAATTGCATACAATTCAAACTCAATGTTCCGGACCTCGTTGGCTGATATAGATTTCAGTAAATTCGACTGAGAGCGTTATTGCGTGTCTCGGTTTTATGCAGTTGAATGATATTCATGCAATCATTCGTTGCTGTAACAATGCTTTAGATCTGACTTCATTTGCTGCTTTTATGATTTTGCTTAACTTCACAATACCTCCTATATCAATTTTCTGAAGCATTCCATAGAAATCTCGCTTTGTGATATTGACAAGAAATGGTGTTATTTGTGATCTTATTTTGTTGTACATCGAACATTCACAGATAAAATGAAATACAGTTTCTATTGTTCCATCAATGCAGATGCTACATATTCTGTCTTCATATTCTAATCTATTTCTATAAGCTCTTGTTCTTACCGCTAAATCATGATTTCCACACATCATTTTCAGTAATGGTTCGATATCTTTCTGTCTTATGTTAAATGTTAAATAATGCTTTATTGTACAGTCAAATTGAGCTGATTCCAAGTAGCTAATACCTGTTTGACTTCTTTTAGCGTCATTTATCCATTCAGCTCTGAAATGTTCTACTAATCTAGTTTTGACAATATTCTTGTATTCTTTAATGTTGAAACTTAAGCGTGCTGCTTTTTCCCATAGATATGATAAATTTAATTGTTTGAGTAGCTTTTCTATTCTCCAAGACCATGTATATGAGTATTTTGAACTATTCAAATTACTTAAAATATGATCAAAGCAGATTTTCATGACGCTGTTATTGCTACTAGAAATAATTTTGATCCTAAGATTGATTGCGGCTTTGTCAAAATAATATTCAAGTGGTAGCAATCCAAATTCACCTATTAAACAATAGTTTGCTGTTGTAGTTTGCAAATGATAGAAACGTTTGTAAAATTGAAACTGTATTTAATTCAATTCAGACAGTTTGTTATAGAAGCAAAGTTCTCCACCACATTGCATTTTAGATAAAGTCAGCATTTCGAACGTATTTTTTACTATCGTTCCGTTAATACTTCCAAGTTCTTTCAGTTTTTTGGCTGTCAAATAGGAAGCTTGTTTGCCTTTGTTAGCAAGTGAAATTAGATGCTTCTTAGTGTTGTGAGAGATCCAAAATCCTAAGTATTTATATTCCTTAACTATTTCAATTTGTTTAATTTCATTATCATAATTAATTCTTATGTAGTCATCATCATACTTAACATTTTGAATCATGATTTTTGATTTATCATAATTTATTTCTAGACCATTATCGCTACAAAATTTGTGCACTATTTTTATTTGTTTCATTAATCCGTCTTCATCATTACTCATTAAGAGGATGTCATCTGCATATATTAAAGATGGTACATGAAAATTTCCGATTACTGCAGCATTTAGTAGTTCAGTATTAGAGTAAATTTCTTTGGCCAAGTCATTCATAAAAATTGAAAATAAGGTGGGAGATAAACTATCTCCTTGAGGCAATCCATTTTGTAAGTTAAATGCATCGGATTCTATGCCATTAAATGATATTTTATATGTCTTTTTAGTTATCAATTTCATTAGAAGGTGGAGAAAGTTGCTGTTTGGAAGTAGTGCATGCAGTTTATTTATCATTAATTTCTTAGGAATTGAATCAAAAGCCTTCGATAAGTCTATGAAACTTATATATAAAGGATGCTTATAATTCTTATAGATTTGCAATACTTCTTTAATTACGTAAACATTGTCCAATGTTGAGCTTCCTTTTCGAAATCCCGTTTGACAGTAATGAATGAATCATTCTCTTTGAGCCATTTGTTTAATCTTTCATTTAGAATTTTTGTTAGTAATTTTTCCACAATAGAGCTTAAATTTATAGGTCTATAGCTAGTTGTAACATTTTTCCCGCCTTTTTTGTATGTGGGTACTATCCAACTTTCTGAAAACGGGATTTCTTCTTTGTTAATTAGGAGTCGGTTGAACAGTATTTGTAGTACAGGCAATATTTTGTCAGATGTTTTCAGCATTTCTGATACGAATTCATCCAGACCACTCGATTTACAACTTTTGGCATTATTTAAATTAGTTTTAATTTCATTTATCGTTATATCTTCATCCAAAGTTTCATTGAATATTGTATTTGAGGGTTGCGAAGGTTCTGTATCTTAATGCTGTATTCTGTATCTTAAATGTTTATCAGATTTTGTTAGTTCTATCACGAAATCTGAAGGTTTTAAATTGCTTGTAACATTAGTTTTCTTCTTATTGTTAATCAAATGCCAGTATGTTTTGTGATCATTACTTTCTTTATTTCATCTTTCATTTCTTTATGATCATCGTCTTTCAATTTACGTTTTTCTCGTCTTATTTCCTTTTGTAAGTTTTTCCTCGATTGCATAAGTTTATTCAAATTTTCATAAGATTTATTTTCTTTATATTTTCCAACTTCCGTTCTGTAAATTTTTCTTAGTCTTGTTATGTTCCTAGAATATTTAGACCTATGCACTTTGCTTTTACCGTAATATGCGTTACCTTTTATTTTCAATAGTTCTTGATATATTTCATTCGCATTCATTGTCTTAGTGTTCAATGTATTAGATAGTACTGAACAATTTATGTCAAATTTATTTCTGTCAAATTTTAGACAATTTTCTTGAGTCCACTTATAACGAAATATTTTTTTGCATGAAGGCTTTGGATTTAGAATTCGCAATTCATTGTTGAAAGTCAATTTTAACTTTATTTTTAGATGTGAATGATCGGTGTATAAAACTGGATTACCATTTTCAAAACCAGTTAATATATTTAAGATAGATTCTGATATGATCAAGTAATCAATCATAGATTTCCTTACGACATTGTTCTGAATACAATGAAACGTACACTTTCCTATACTGTTAATATTTTCGAATCTACCGTTTGCCATAATTAAATTAGTTTCATTACAAAAGTTTATGATGTCATTACCATAGCCATTGAATGTCATATCCTCTGATTTTCGCTTTGGAAATCCATACTTTTCATTGTCATTCTCTATACCAATTCGTCCATTTAAATCACCAATAATTAGTATATTTTCCATCTTATATTTAATAATGTAATCTTTGATGTTTTCATAAAAGTCCTTATCTTTGTACTTTGATTCCTTGTTACTTCTATAGCATATCAGCAGATAAATGTCTGATAATTGTTCACATTTTTGGGTTATTCTATTTACTATAATTGTCCCCTTTTCACTTATAACTTTATCAATTTTCAAATCTTTTAATTCGTCTTTTATGTATACTGATATGCCTTTGATACTTCGTCCTGATTTTATTGATTTCTTTCCCGTAGTATGTTGACCTGAATAGCATTCAATTAGGGGATAGTCACTTTCATTTTTTAAATGTGTTTCAGAAAAGCAAATTATATCTGCGTTATCCATGTCCTTGATCATATCAGTATTTTTTATTTTATCATTATTTAGGCCGTTTATATTGATATAACTTATTTTCAATTCGTTTATTGTCTGTATTTGGTTCATCGTCCTCTCCTTCAATCAGTGCGTCAAACATACGGTCTTATTGGTGTGTGTTGTCTGTTGCTTGGCTGTAGTAAGCGTCTTGGTGTGTATTGAATGCGTCCGTTTGCATCTTCCATTCTTGCTACTCTGAATCGCTCTTCATCTTGTATTCTTTCTTCTCTTTCATGGTGTCTCCGATTTTCTTGATTTCTTTCATTTCCATACCTGCTATCATTATCGTATCTTCTTTCACTTTCGTATCTTGGTCTTCTATTTTCATAGGTTCTTCTGCTGTTGTAGTGGTATCTGTTTGGGTAATGATTGTTGTTGCGATATCGTTGATTGCGGTTCCATGGCGCATGATAGCAATTTCGAATGTGGTGGCCTAGTTTTCCACAGTGGAAGCACTTTATTCTTCGGGTATAACTCGGTTGCCAATGTTGTCGCTGATTTTGATGTTGTTGTTGCTCCTGCAGTTGCTGTTGCGGTTGCTGCTGTGGTTGCTGCTGCGTTTGCAGAAGTTGTCGTTCTTGCTGCTGTCTAAATTCGGAGTTTTTCTTTAACTCTTTCTCGATGCTGCCAATCTTTTTGAATATTTCTCTCATATCTTTCTTGACTTCGTCTTCATCATCTTCAGTTTCACTTTCATCACTCTCATCGTTCAAGCGAAATATTCTTCTTTCTTCTCTTCTTACTTTCAATTTCAATTCTTCGATTTGATTATTCTTTATCAATATTTCTTCTTCCTTTTGATTAATCTGTGATTCAAGAAATTTCAATTCTTCATTTCTTTGCTGTAGCTGTTCTATTTTTGTTCGCATGTCTCTTATTTTTCGTCTTGCTCCTTCATTTCTATTTCAAAAGTGTGAATGATTTTTAGAAGATCTTGTTTTTCGGCTTCATGTTTCTTCTTTTCCTTCATAAATTCAGTGTTGCTTGTCTGTGTGTTCTGTGTTCTTGTTTTGATCGCATGCTGTTCTGTTTTGTGTTTTGATGTTGTGTTATGTGTTTTCCAGTTCAGCATCGTAAAGCTTTGTGATACATAATTTACATGTGTACTTTCTTTTAGTAATTTTGATGTATTTGACTAGTTCGTAGTTCGGAAGAAGGGTACAGTTCAAATGGAAATTGTGTACTATAAGTGCGAGTATATATGTATACTGGATATATATATATACTCCAATATATATATATATATATATATATATGTATATATGCGAGTTTGTGTACTATAAGCGCATTGATTCAAATGAATGGCGTGGACCAGGCAAAGTGATCGGCAAAGACGGACAGCAGGTCATCATGAAGCATGGTGGACTATTTGTGCGCGTGCACCCAACTCGCCTGCGAGCAGTTCGAGAAAGGAGTGAAAATCCATCCGCAAACAAGGAATTGGAAGATGACATCGAAGAAGGATCGGTGGATGAGAAGATGGACTGTGACTCCAATGTTAGCGATGATGAAGACGAAGTCTCTCGAACTGTGGTGACGGAGAAATGTAGTCCCACAATAGAGGAAGGCGATGAAGTGCAAGACGATTTGACGCAACGGTTGCATGGGTCTGCAATGCCAAAGGATTCAGGTCAAGGAAATCCAAGACGGCCACGAGTAGGACAGCGTGTTGAATTCAAATTCGATGGTGGAGAAGACGTCCAAACAGCTACGGTGATCAATCGCGCGGGAAAAGCGACTGGGCGCAACAAAGATTACTACAATCTCTCGTTTAGTGATGGTTCAAAGAAATGTGAAAATTTGATGGATCTGGCAGAATATAGCGAAATTTCGGATGATCAAGAAGTTCTTATAGTTCACGCTTTAGAAGAGGATGTGCAGAAAGCAAAAGAACAGGAATTGAGAGCCTGGAGAGACAACGATGTCTTTGAAGAATGCCAGGATATTTCCCAGGAACCGCTTACTCTTCGATGGGTGTTGACTGAGAAAAAGGTCGAGGGCCAAAGTACAGTAAAGGCTCGCCTGGTGGCAAGGGGATTCGAGGAGAGACTGAATGAACGCTGTGATTCTCCTACTTGCTCGAAGGTGAACATGCGCCTTGCACTTGCTACGATTTCTGCAAACGATTGGACCTTGAGATCACTGGACATCAAAGAGGCTTTTCTTCAAGGCAGTGATATTGATCGTCATGTGTTTGTGATTCCCCCAGCAGAAGCGAATGCCGACTCATATTGGCGTCTAAAGAAGACTGTCTATGGATTGAACGATGCTGCCAGATCATGGTACTTTACGGTGCGAGAATTCCTGGAAGGCAAAGGGGCTCGTGTGTCAGCTACTGATCCAGGACTTTTCTTTCATCATGACCAGGAAGGTCAATTGCTGGGAGTGCTGTGTATCCACGTTGATGATATTTGCTGGGGAGGAACAACGGCATTTCAGGAACGAATTGTTGAACCGTTGAAACAGAAATTCAGAATAAGCAAAGAAGAAGACAGAGCATTCAAATATCTTGGCATCGCGCTGCATCAGACAGGAAGGCGGATCACTATGAATCAAACTCGTTATGCGGACTCAATGAATGAAGTTGGCATCATGGACAAGCATGCTGGTCGTCCGTTGTCGGATAAGGAGAGCAAGTCATTTCGTGCAGCAGTGGGATCTGTGAATTGGCTTGCGAATCAAACTCGTCCAGATCTATGATTCGATGCGTGTGAGTTGAGCAGTCACTTGAAACATCCTCAAGTAGAAGATGCTATCCGAGCCAAAAAGGTCATTCGTAAATTGAAATCGTCGAGCGTTGGTTTGACCATAGAGTGCAACCGCATGTTGGAAGGACAGTCAACATTGTATGTCTACGCGGATGCTTCTTTTGGAAATCTCAGTGATGGTGGTTCACAGGCAGGTTTCGTGATCTTTCTCGGTGATGCTGAGCTGACAACTCTCGTTTCTTGGCAATCCAGGAAAGTTCGTCGAGTGGTGCGATCAACTCTCGCAGCAGAGACATTGGCTCTCATTGAGGCAGCGGAAGCCGCGATCCTGCTATCTCATACGATGAAGGAAATCTATGGATTCGCTCCAGCAATAATGTGCTTCACAGACAATGCATCGCTCGTTGAATCTTTAGCATCGACAAAGGCTGTGCTAGATAAGAGACTTCGTATTGACATCGCTATGCTTCGAGAGATGATCGATCGAGGCGAAATCAAGTTGCGTTGGATCCCGACGGATCATCAACTTGCTAATTGTCTGACGAAACGGGACGCAAACAGAGAGAAACTTTTGAACGTTCTTTCAGCGAACTTGAAGCAAACTGAGTTTGTCAATTCTCCATATTCTTCTGGTGCTTTTTCTCCACGTTAGTCACAGTGCATTTTGTTCTTTTAGTTTTTATAGCTCTTTTTAGTAGTGAGTTTTCAAGAGACTTATTTTTAGGTATTTTCCTTCAAATAGAGAAGAGAGGGAATTTGTCATATTTGTATTCATATTCTCTGCATGATGCATTTTATATTGTGTATTGTACTGTGTTCTTACACGTTTTCTATTGTGTTTCAGATATTGCCGAGTGGGGCTCAGAATACATCTGAGTCTATGCCAAACAAGAGTTTTGAATTACTCGCATGTAAAAAGGTTTAACAAATATTACACAATTTTGATGTTCTACAGTCTCGAAAGATGAGCA